>PVNU02000564.1:0-294190 GCA_003013855.2 Liriodendron chinense
TTAGGATTAGGTTTAGGCATAGGTTGAGATTTTCGGGTTCGGAATCGGGTTTAGGGTCGCATTTTCGTGTTTGGGTCTAAGTTTAGGTTAGGTGAATGGATTTAGGAATAGGTGTAGGTTTAGTTTAAGTGATTTAGGTTTAGGATTAGGTTTAGGCATAGGTTGAGATTTTCGGGTTCGGGATCGTGTTTCGGGTTAGGTTTCGTGTTTGGGTCTAAGTTTAGGTTAGGTGAATGGATTTAGGAATAGGTGTTGGTTTAGTTTAGGTGATTTGAGTTTAGGATTAGGTTTAGGCATAGGTTGAGATTTTCAGGTTCGAGATCGGGTTTTCAGTTAGGCTTTCGTGTTTGGGTCTAAGTTTAGGTTAGGTGAATGGATTTAGGAATAGGTGTAGGTTTAGTTTAAGTGATTTGAGTTTTGGATTAGGTTTAGGCATAGGTTGAGATTTTCGGGTTCGGGAATGGATTTCGGGTTAGGTTTTCGTCTTTGGGTCTAAGTTTAGGTTAGGTGAATGGATTTAGGAATAGGTGTAGGTTTAGTTTAAGTGATTTAGGTTTAGGATTAGGTTTAGGCATAGGTTGAGATTTTTGGGTTAGGGATCGGGTTTCGGGTTAGTTTTCCTGTTTAGGTCTAAGTTTAGGTTAGGTGAATGGATTTAGGAATAGGTGTAGGTTTAGTTTAAGTGATTTGAGTTTTGGATTAGGTTTAGGCATAGGTTGAGATTTTCGGGTTCGGGAATGGATTTCGGGTTAGGTTTTCGTCTTTGGGTCTAAGTTTAGGTTAGGTGAATGGATTTAGGAATAGGTGTAGGTTTAGTTTAGGTGATTTGAGTTAGGATTTGGTTTAGGCATTGGTTGAGATTTTCGGGTTCGGGATCGGGCTTCGGGTTAGGTTTTGGTTTAGGTCTAAGTTTAGGTTAGGTGAATGGATTTAGGAATAGGTGTAGGTTTAGTTTAGGCTATTTGAGTTTAGGGTTAAGTTTAGGCATAGGTTGAGATTTTCGGGTTCGGGATTAGATTTCGGGTTAGTTTTTCGTGTTTGGGTCTAAGTTTAGGTTAGGTGAATGGATTTAGGAATAGTTGTAGGTTTAGTTTAGGTTATTTGAGTTTAGGATTAGGTTTAGGCATCAGGTTGAATTTTCTGAGTTCGGGATTGGATTTGGGTTGGTTTTCGTGTTTGGGTCTAAGTTTAGGTTAGGTGAATGGATTTAGAATAGGTTTAAGTTTAGGTGATTTGAGTTTAGGATTAGGTTTAGGCATCGGTTGAGATTTTTGGTTCGAGATCTGGATTTGGTGAGTTTTCGTGTTGAGTCTATGTTTAGGTAGGTGAATGGATTTAGGAATAGTAGGTTTAGTTTTATGTGATTTGAGTTTAGGATTAGGTTTAGGCATAGGTTGAGATTTTCGGGTTCGGAATCGGGGTTTAGGGTCGCATTTTCGTGTTTGGGTCTAAGTTTAGGTTAGGTGAATGGATTTAGGAATAGGTCTACGGTTTAGTTAAGTGATTTGAGTTTAGGATTAGGTTTAGCATAGGTTGAGATTTTCGGGTTGGAATCGGGTTTAGGTGTGCATTTTCAGTGTTTGGGTCTAAGTTAGGTTAGGTGAATGGATTTAGGAATAGGTGTAGGTTTAGTTTAAGTGATTTGAGTTTAGGATTAGGATTTAGGCATAGTTGAGATTTTCGGGTTCGGATCGGGTTTAGGTCGCATTTTCGTGTTTTTTGGTCTAAGTTTGGTTAGGTGAATGGATTTAGGAATAGGTGTAGGTTTAGTTTAAGTGATTTGAGTTTAGGATTAGGTTTGGCATAGTTGAGATTTTCGGGTTCGATCGGTGTTTAGGTTAGGTTTTCGTGTTTGGGTCTAAGTTTAGGTTAGGTGAATGGATTTAGGAATAGGTGTAGGTTTAGTTTAGGTGTTTGAGTTTAGGATTAGTTTAGCATAGGTTGAGATTTTCAGGTTCGAGGATCGTTTAGTTTTGGGCATTTCGTGTTTGGGTATAAGTTTAGGTTAGTGAATGGATTTAGGAATAGGTGTAGGTTTAGTTTAAGTGATTGATTTTGGATTAGGTTTAGCGCATAGTTGAGATTTTTGGGTTAGAGGATCGGGTTTCGGGTTAGATTTTCCATGTTTGGGTCTAAGTTTAGGTTAGGTGAATGGATATTAGGAATAGGTGTAGGGTTTATTTATGTGATTTTGAGTTGGATTAGGTTTAGGCATGGTTGAGCTTTTGGGTTCGGGATCGGATTTAGGGTTAGGTTTGTCGTTTGGGTCTAAGTTTAGTTGGTGAATGGATTTGGAATAGGTTAGGTTTAGTTTAAGTGATTTGAGTTAGGATTGGTTTAGGCATCGTTAGTATTTCGGGTTCGGGATCGGGCTTGGGATTAGTTTTCGAGTTTGAGTCTAGGTTATAGTTAGGTGAATGTGATTTAGGTAGTTAGGTTTAGTTTAGGTGATTTGAGTTTAGGGTTAGGTTTAGGCATAGGTTGAGATTTTCGGGTTCGGGATCAGATTCCGGGTTAGGTTTTCGTGTTTGGGTCTAAGTTTAGGTTAGGTGAATGGATTTAGGAATAGGTGTAGGTTTAGTTTAGGTGATTTGAGTTTAGGATTAGGTTTAGGCATCGGTTGAGATTTTCGAGTTCGGGAATGGATTTCGGGTTAGGTTTTCGTGTTTGGGTCTAAGTTTAGGTTAGGTGAATGGATTTAGGTTTAGTTTAGGTGATTTAGGTTTAGGATTAGGTTTAGGCATCGGTTGAGATTTTCGAGTTCGGGATCGGGTTTTGGGTGAGGTTTTCGTGTTTGGGTCTAAGTATAGGTTAGGTGAATGGATTTAGGAATAGGTGTAGGTTTAGTTTAGGTGATTTGAGTTTAGGATTAGGTTTAGGCATAGGTTGAGATTTTCGGGTTCGGGATCGGTTTAGGGTCGCAATTCTTGTTGTTGGGTCTAGTTTAGGTTAGGTGAATGGATTTAGGAATAGGTGAAGGTTTAGTTTTAAGTGATTTGAGTTTTAAGATTAGGTTTAGGCATAGGTTGAGATTTTCAGGTTCGGGATCGGTTTAGGGTCGCATTTTCGTGTTTGGGTCTAAGTTTAGGTTAGGTGAATGGATTTAGGAATAGGTGTAGGTTTAGTTTAAGTGATTTGAGTTTTAGGATTAAGTTTAAGCATAGGTTGAGATTTTCGGGTTCGGGATCGGTTTCGGGTTAGGTTTTCGTGTTTGGGTCTAAGTTTAGGTTAGGTGAATGGATTTAGGAATACGTGTAGGTTTAGTTTAGGTGATTTGCGTTTAGGTTAGGTTTAGGCATAGGTTGAGATTTTCGGTGTCGGGATCGGGTTTTCGTTCAGTTTTGTGTTTGGGTCTAAGTTTAGGTTAGGTGAATGGATTTAGGAATAGGTGTAGGTTTAGTATTAAGTGATTTAGGTTTAGGATTAGGTTTAGGCATAGGTTGAGATTTTTGGGTTACGGGATCGCGTTTCGGGTTATGTTTGTTTGGGTCTAAGTTTAGGTTAGGTGAATGGATTTAGGAATAGTGTAGGTTTAGTTTAAGTGATTTGAGTTTTGGATTAGGTTTAGGCATAGGTTGAGATTTTCGGGTTCGGGAATGGATTTCGGGTTAGGTTTTCGTTTTGGGTTTAAGTTTAGGTTAGGTGAATGGATTTAAGAATAGGTGTAGGTTTAGTTTAGGTGATTGAGTTTAGGATTTGGTTTAGGCATTGGTTGAGATTTTCGGTTCGGGATCGGGTTCGGGTTAGGTTTTCGTGTTTAGGTCTAAGTTTAGGTTAGGTGAATGGATTTAGGAATAGGTGTAGGTTTAGTTTAGGTGATTTGAGTTTAGGGTTAGGTTTAGGCATAGGTTGAGATTTTCGGGTTCGGGATAGATTTCGGGTTAGGTTTTCGTGTTTGGGTCTAAGTTTAGGTTAGGTGAATGGATTTAGGAATAGGTGTAGGTTTAGTTTAGGTGATTTGAGTTTAGGATTAGGTTTAGGCATACGTTGAGATTTTCGGGTTCGGATGGATTTCGGGTTAGTGCATTTTCGTGTTTGGTCTAAGTGTAGGTTAGGTGAATGGATTTAGAGGTGTTAGTTTAGTTAAGTGATTTGAGGTTTAGGATTAGTTTAGGCATCGTTGAGATTTTCGAGTTCGGGATCGGGTTTATGGGTGTATTTTCGTGTTTGGGTCTAAGTTATGGGTTAGGTGAATGGATTTAGGAATAGGTGTAGGTTTAGTTTAGGTGATTTGAGTTTAGGATTAGGTTTCAGGCACTAGGTTGAGATTTTCGGGTTCGGGATCGGGTTTTAGGTTAGGTGTTTCTGTTTGGGTCTAAGTTTAGGTTAGGTGAATGGATTTAGGAATAGGTGAAGGTTTAGTTTTAGGTGATTTGAGTTGTAGATTAGGTTTATGCATAGGTTGAGATTTTCAGGTTCGGGATTGGGTTTAGGGTCGCATTTTCGTGTTTGGGTACTAAGTTTAGGTTAGGTGAATGGATTTAGGAATAGGTGTAGGTTTAGTTTAAGTGATTTGAGTTTAGGATTAGTTTACAGCATAGGTTGAGATTTTCGGGTTACGGGATCAGGTTTCGGGTTAGGTTTTCAGTGTTTGGGTCTAAGTTTAGGTTAGGTGAATGGATTTAGGAATAGTGTGGGTTTAGTTTTAGGTGATTTTGAGATTTAGGATTAGGTTTAGGCATAGGTTGAGTTTTCGGGTTCGGGATCGGGTTTAGGGAGTTTCGTGTTTGGGTCTAGAGTTTAGTTAGGTGAATGGATTTAGGAATAGGTGTAGGTTTAGTTTAAGTGATTTAGGTTTAGGATTAGGTTTAGGCATAGGTTGAGATTTTCGGGTTCGGGATCGCGTTTCGAGTTTGGTTTTCGTGTTTGGGTCTAGGTTTAGGTTAGGTGAATGGATTTAGGAATAGGTGTAGGTTTAGTTTAAGTGATTTGAGTTTAGGATTAGGTTTAGGCATAGGTTGGGATTTTCGGATTCGGGATCGCGTTTCGGGTTAGGTTTTCGTGTTTGGGTCTAAGTTTAGGTTAGGTGAATGGATTTAGGAACAGGTGTAGGTTTATTTTAGGTGATTTGAGATTAGGATTAGGTTTAGGCATAGGTTGAGATTTTCCGGTTCGGGATCGAGTTTAGGGTTAAGTTTGCGAGTTTGGGTCTAGGTTTAGGTTAGGTGAATGGATTTAGGAATAGGTGTAGGTTTAGTTTAGGTAATTTGATATTAGGATTAGGTTTAGGCATAAGTTTAGAGTTTCGGGTTCGGGATCGGGTTTAAGGTTAGGTTTTCGAGTTTGGGTCTAGGTTTATAGTTAGGTGAATTGAGTTTAGGTTTAGGTTTAGTCGTAGCTTATAGGTTTTAGTTTTAGGTTTATGGTTTCGGGTTTAGGGTGTAGGTCTTGGAGACTCAACCAGCTCACGAATAGCTCCGACGCACATCCGGTTCTGCTCCACACAAAGCGGGCATGTTCAAATGGCCAGGCCACCCATATTGTTATCCATAGGAAATGGACAGCTTCATCATGGTCATAACAGCGGTTCCCACCTTTTTAGGGATCTCCGCTCAACATCTGGATAGCTCCGACACACATCCGTGTCTGCTCCATTAATTTCGAGCTAATACATAAACACAGGCCTGTCCAAATGGACAGGCCACCCATATTGCTGTCCATAGGAAATGGACAGCTTCATCATGGTCATAACAGCGGTTCCCACCTTCCAGGGACCCCCGCTCAACACCGGATAGCTCCGTTGCACATCCGGGTCTGCTCCATTAATTTCGAGCTAATACATAAACACGGGCCTATCCAAATGGCCAGGCCACCCATATTGCTGTCCATAGGAAATGGACAGCTTCAACATAGTCACAACAGCGGTTCCCACTTTCCAGGGACCCCCCGTTCAACACCCGGATAGCTCCGACGCACATCCGGGTCTGTTCCATTAATTTCGAGCTAATACATAAACACGGGCCTGTCCAAATGGCCAGGCCACCCATATTGTTGTCCATAGGAACAAGACAGCTTCAGCATAGTCACAACAGCAGTTCCCACCTTCCAGGGACCCCCGCTCAACATCAATATCAATCAACTACTCTTAATCACAAGTATCATGTTCGTCATCTAATTTGCCACTAAATGATAATATAATAAAATCAGTCGCTCATCCAAGGATGGATAGATTGAAATGCTATCATTATTTCCATTTAAATGCCCAAGCCTAAATTTCGACAGCATCTCCCCCTATCTCTCCAGATATATTTATCTTACATTTCATTTCCACGTCAACTATCCACACATTGTGTGTATTAAATTGACAATGGAATTAAACATAAGAAACATATCCAAAGAGAATAGGAAGAGTTACCGCACGAAACTAATGACAGAGCATGTAAATGACAAATAACGAGAACATTCCAATCTATCCAACCTTGGACTGTCCAACAGGACAATTTAGCAGATTTCTATACCTCCAAAACACACTTTATCTATGTTCGGCAATATAGAAATCTCCAAATGGGCTAACTGATTCTATTATACTACCATTTGTGGACAAAAAATAACTATTAATAATAAGCTAAATACATCCACAACATACATCCACATAAATCAACCACGAGTAGCTCGACGCACATCCGGGTTTGCTCCATCAATTCCAGATATACAAGCATATGAAAATGACAGAATCATCAACACCATGAATCAAGTCTAATCAAATACCTAATAACTATTTTTTGAACAAATAAGTATGTATGGGGCCCACCATGAGAATCAGATTGCCTGCGGAGTAACTCTGCACGCTCTTATCATGTAGAGTAAACTCAGTTGGGCCCACCTAGAATGTATGTGATTTATCTATTCCGTCCTTATGTTTTTTCAGCTCATTTTAGTGGTTGAGCCCAAAATTTAAGCATATCCAAATCTCAAGTGGACCATGCCATGGGCAACAGTGGGAATAATGATTTCCACCATTCTCAGGCTCCCCTATGATCTTTATTTGTCATCCAACCTGTACATAAGATCACATGGATATGGATGAAAGGAAAGCACAAATATCAGCTTGATTCAAAACTTCTGTGTCCTCCAAGAATTTTTCAATCATAGACATTCAGTTCACACTTGTGGTGTGGTCCACTTTAGGTTTTGATATGCTTCATTTTTGGGCACCATACCTAAAATTTCCTGCTAAGATGGATTGATGGAGTGGATAAAATACTTAAATCACTGTGGGCCCCACATAGTTTACTCTACACAAATATATGCTTGATCCAAAACAGTGGACAGCGACGGTGGGCCCCACAGGCAGTGGACAACGACGTGGGCCCCACAGGCAGTGGACAGCGACGGTGGGACAGCGACGTGGGCCCCACAGCTAGTGGACAGCGACGTAAGCCCCACAGCCAGTGGACAGCGACGGTGGGCCCCACAATTAGGTATTTCATTTTTTTTAATTTGAAAATTAAAATTTAAAATCCCTAATTAGGGATTTTAAATTCGAAATCCCTAATTAGGGATTTACTAAATCAGTGGGCCCCACCAAATAGTGGACAGCTAAGGTGGACCCCACATGCAATGGACGATGAAAAGCGACGGTGGGACCCACCCACATGCATTGGACAGCGATGGTGGGACCCACATGCATTGGATTTTGGAAGTGGGCCTCACAATCAACAACGAGGAGAGAGGGAGAGAGGGAAAATAGAGGAGAAAGGAAGGGGGAGAGGGTTACCGGAGGCGGCGGCGGCGTACGGAGGCCGGTGGAGGCGAGTGGCTACCGGTGACGGTGGTCGATCGGCTGAGGGGGTGGTCGGCTGAGGCAGTGGGCCGCCGGTGGCGGTGACTGCCGGCTGTCGGAGCTGAGGGAGAGGTGAAAAGGGTGGCCGGCCGCGAGAGAGAGAGAGAGAGAGGTGAAAAGGGTGGCCGGCCGCGAGAGAGAGAGAGAGAGAGAGAGAGAGAGAGAGAGAGGAGAGAAAGAGAGAGAGCGAGAGAGTGAGAGAGACAGAGAGAATGAGGGAGGCCCGATCGAGTAAGTTAAAAAGAGGGCTTTTACCGACGAAATTTTTCGTCTGTAAAAGTCCGTTTAAATACTTTTACCGACGAAAATTTTCGTCGGTAAAAGTCCTCTTTTTTCTACTTGGCGGGAATCAAACATTAATACCGACAGACAAAAATCGTAGGCAAAAATGACTTTAATTGACTTTTACCGACGAAAATTTTCGTCGGTAAAAGTCCTCTTTTTTCTACTTGGCGGGAATCAAACATTAATACCGACAGGCAAAAATAGTCGGCAAAAATGACTTTAAATGACGTTTACCAACGGAAATTTTCATCGGTAAAAGTTCTCTTTTTTCTTCTTGGCGGGAATCAAACATTAATACCGACAGGCAAAAATCGTCGGCAAAAATGATTTTATTTGACTTTTACCGACGAACATGTTCGTCGGTAAAACTCCTCTTCTTTAATTACTTGCGCGCGAATCAAACATTATTACCGACAGACAATAATCGTCGGCAAAAATGGCTTTTACTGACGAATATTTTCGTCGGTAAAAGTCCTCTCTTTACTGACGAAAAATTTTGTCGGTAAAAGCCAAATTTTCTGCTTTATTTTTTACCGACAGGTATCTTCGTCGATAATAAACCTTTTACCGACGAAATTTTTATTTCATCGGTAAAAGTGTATGGCGGGAAGCAAATCCGGCGGTGGCGGGAAACTTGAATGATTTTTACTGACGATTTCTTTATTTCGTCAGGAAAAATGCTTTTTACCAACGAAAATAATTTCGTCGGTAATACTTTCGTCGGTAAAAAACCGTTTTCTTGTAGTGGGTGGGCCCCATGGTAAGGGCCACACTAACAAGGCCGGCCGCACTTAATCCGCTTCCTTTTAGGGAAATGGTACTATGAGGTCGGCCTCATGGGAACTACCCATGAGGTCGAGTTGTGTGGGCCCCACTGTGATGTGTGTTGAACATCTACCCCATCAGTCAAATGCACCATTACATGATGGCTATGGGCTAAAAAATCAGGTCAATCTATGACTTAGGTGGAACACACCACATACAACAGTTGAGAGGGGTTACCCGCTCATTAAAACTTTCATGATCATTTATTGGGTCCATCAAGATGTAGTTCAAAACTCCATCCCTTCCATTGTGTGTGTCCCAGATGGATGGAGGGTCAGACCAAGTCTCAGCCACATCCAAAACTCAGATGAGCCCTACCAAGTGCTTTTAGATGTTTTAAGCATGTCTTCACGTGGTGTTGATGTCCGATCCCAATCATGGTGGGGCCCACACAGCTCGACCTCATGGAAAGTTTCCATGAGGTGGAACTCATATTACCATTTCCTTTTCCTATATATATATATATATATATATAAGGGGGGGGGGGGGGGGGGGGGGGGGGGGGTCCTAATAAATACAAGGGAGGAGTTCTTCGAGTGATTCCACAACTTTAAATATACCATTTTGCATGAGAACATTCACTACATCCATGTTGTTTATATACATCCCCTCTATCCATCAGTTATATCCTCAATGCTAGGCCCTTGGGAAAAAAATTAGTGACATACACAACTCAGGTGGTCCACACCACAGGGAACAATGGTAATGAGATTCCCAACATAAGTTGGTTTGTGAGGCCGCTATGGTGTGTATCTTTCATCAAAACCGTTGATCAGGCGTAACCCACTAAGACAAAGTGAACAAACAAAAATCAGCTACTTCCAACATGGCTAGCAGATTTAGGAGTAATTTTACATTTTTCTTATATGTACATCCCAAAAGTGTTATCCATCGGGCTGATCTTTCGCATGTACCGTTGAAATAAGATGTCCCGCCTGATGGACAGAGTAGATTTATATATACCATATGATGGGTCCACAAAGATTGGGTGCTCTATGCATCGGTAAATTAAGGATGTGGATTGTGCCTGGGTAAATTAAGGATGCTGATTGTGTTGTGAGTAACTCATCACCACGCTACGTTGGACCCACATGAGGTTTCTGTCAGTATCCAAGCCGTCCATCTGTTTTTTTCCAGCTTATTTTAGCATGGGCCCAAAATTGAAGTGTATCTATAGTTCAAGTGGACCATAACACAAGAAACAGTGGGGATATTGACATCCACCGCTGAAACCTTCTGCGGCCCACAGAAGTTTCGGACCAGGTTAATATTTTTTTTTTTTTGTTTTCAGTTCATCTGAGTGAGAGTGACCTTATCAACGGTTTAGATGGCACATAACCATCAGAGTGGACCCAAGAAGGTTTCAATGGCAAGCATTTCCCACTCCAAATTTTCTTGTTGTATGCCCCCTCGGGTCTTGGATCTGCCTCTTTTTTGTGCCTATGCTCTAAAATTAGTTTTAAAAAAAAAAAAAACCTAATGGACGGGGTGGATTTCTCATAAATATCATGGTGACCCCACTTAGGTCGCAAGTAATTCAGCCTCCTCTCTTGGTCCAGTCACAGTCGGGAAACCACGACCCCAAGAAATGTATAATAAATGCTTCCATGTACAGCGTGGTACTTTCCTGCCTACACAGAAATCGGTCCATGTATGGGCAATGTGGAACCCACCGTGATGGATGGGTATTATTCAGGCCGTTCATCCATTTTTTCAGGTCATTTTAGGGTATGAGACAAAAAAAAAACGTGGCAGATTCAAGTCTTAAGTAGACCACACCACAGGAATCAGCTGTGACAATGATGCTTACAGTTGAAACCTTCCTATGGCCTATCCTGATGTTTATTTGCCATCCAACCAGTTCATAAAGTTACATAGGCCTGGATAAAGAGAAACAAAACAATTTTCAGCTTGATCTAAAGCTTTTGTCGCTACAAAGAAGCTTTTAATGATGGAAGTTCAATCTCACTTTGTGATTCACCTGAGAGTATTAGATTTACCTCATTTTTGGCTCATACACTGTAATGATCTGGAAAAATGGATGAACGGCGTGGATAAAAACCCATACATCATAGTGGGCCCCTTACAACCCCTGCTTGGACCAATTCGGTCCAACCGTGGCTGGAAGCAGGCCACGGATGGGCAGCCAATTAAGCCTTGCCCGGGAAGGTAGGTGGGGCTCGCTGTGACGTTTTCGACAAATCCACTCCATTTATCTGTTTTTCTAGATCACATTAGGACATTGGCTTAAAAATGAGGCAGATCCGAGAATAAAGTAGGTTGTATGATTGGAAACTGTGAAGATTAAACGTCCACCCTTGAAACATTTGTGGGCCACAGAAGTTTTGGATCAGGCTAATAGTTTTGTATTTTAAGTGCATCCCAATAAAAATGACCTTGTCAACAGCATAGATGACATATAAAAGTCATGGTGGACTCGGGGAAGGTTCAACCATAGGAATTTCCCTACCCTCCTTTTCCAGATACATTTTTTTGGCCCATTTCCTAACTTGATGGAGCAAATCGGATGGACAGGGTGGATTCCTCGTAAACATAGCGGTGGCCCCACCGTGAGTAATGAGCTTCTCCTCTTCTATAAAATAGTTGCACTGAATGCGTGGTGATGGATAAGTGCGACCTCTCGTATTTATTTATTTGAAAATTCAACGTACAAGAATCTAGCATTAAATGAAGGGCATCTAAGGGGGTTGGACCTGATGTATAGTCTAATTCGTTGGACTTGAGAGTGCCATATATATATATATATATATATATATATATATATATATATATATATATATATATATATAGAGAGAGAGAGAGAGAGAGAGAGAGAGAGAGAGAGAGGAATGCTCACCTGGGCACTTTTGGTGAGAGACACTCATGAGCACATTTTTATGGCTCATCGCACGTGATGTGAGCCCAAAATCTGAGCCGTCCATGTGATGCAGCACCCCAAAAAACCCGTAAGGCCCATCTTTCAACCTGATCCAAAACTCTGGTGGGCCGCAGCAGAAAGGAAGAGGCAAATTAAGGGAGGAAACTGTTTCTTTCTTTCATGGCCCACCAAAGTTCTGGAACAAGTTGAAAGACAGGCCCTAGGGGTTTTTTGGGGTGCTGTATCACATGGACGGCTCAGATTTTTTTGCTCAAATCATGTGTGATGAGCCAAGAAAAAGTGCTCACGAGTTCTCTCACGAGAAGTGCACATGTGAGCATTCCTTTATATGAGTAATGCTCACCTGGGCACTTCCCGTGAGAGACACTCAGGAGCACTTTTTCATGGCTCATCGCACGTGATGTGAGCCCAACATTTGAGCCGTCCATGTGATGCAGCACCCCAAAAAACTCATAGGGCCCATCTTTCAACCTGATCCAAAACTCTGGTGGGCCGCAACAGAAACCAAGAGGCAAATCAAGGGAGGAAATTGTTTCCTTCTTTCATAGCCAACCATATATATATATATGGGAAATGGTACTATGAGGTCGACCTCATGGGAACTTCCCATGTGGTTGAGCTATGTGGGCCCCACCGTGATGTGTGTCGCACATCAACACCGTGCATTTGATGGGTCCCCTTTAGGTTATAGGATACCCCAAAAATAAGCCGTATAGGGAACTCAGGTGGGCCATACCATCTAAAACCATGTGAAGACATGCCTAAAATATCTAAAATCACTTGGTGGGACCCACCTAAGTTTTGGATGTGCCTGAAACCTGGTCTTACCCCTCATACAAGTGGAACATACATAATGGATGGGCTGTATTTGTGAACCACATCTCATTGGGCCTAATCAATGATCATGAATGTTTTAATGGGCGGATAACCCCTCTCAACTGTTGTCTATGGTGTGGCCCACATAAGTCATGGATTAACCTGATTTTTTAGACCGTGGCCCACCATTGAATGGTACATCTAACTGATGGAGTAGATGTTCGAAACACATCACGGTGGGGCCACACAACTCAACCTCATAGTACCACACACACACACACACACACACACACATCCGTCACTACAACAATGTAGGCATGGCAAAATTCTATACGATCCGTTAACCAGCATGAAACCCGCATGAAAAAATCAATGTTCGGGTCCGACCTTATCGTGTCGGGTCACTAATGGGTTGACCTGTTAAGACCCATCAATATAACGGTTCGGGTTCGTCTTTCGCCCACGAACTCGTTTAATCCGTTAACATAATGGTCCAGATCACCAAACCATGGCCCACCTATGAACTTAGCGCTCCATCATATGCAATATTGCAATGTACAGGTGATTCCTCCTCATCTCACGAATGAATCCTACTGTTTCTGGTGATAGAATGGGCCCACAAGGTGGACCATTGTTGTATGTTGGGTCAGATTGTCAGTTGTCCTCATCAACGGTGTGGCCATCTGATGGGTAGACTGGCCTAGCGGGTTAATCGGGTCAGGTTACGGGTAACCCGTTAAATTAATGAATGGGTTTGGGTTTTTAGATTTTGACCAGTTAGGTAAAGGGTCGAGTTTGGGTGAGCAAAATTTTGACATGACACGAACACAGTTCGACACCCTTTACCAGGCCTACAACAAATGTCATGCTTTGCCATGGTATGAAATAAACTAATTGGATACAGTGGCATGTACACACGTAGATTTCACATTTGTACACTACATCCGTACGTCTTTTTCTCATTGAATCCAGATCGATAATCAGTTTTCTTTTCAACTGCTGATCAAATGGCTATAATTGCACAGTAATTGTGACTTTCGGATCATGTAATCAACAGTGAGGTCCATGATTTGGAAAGTATGGATTGATGCACATGGCACATGTACACTACATCCATAGATAATCCGTCGTACTGTACTTTTGTTATTGATATGGATGCCCGATTTTAATTGTGTGTGTAAATGTGAGGTTTTAAGAGCTTTCATGCAACTTCTTTTAGGGAACTAGTAAAATGTGAGACACATTTCAAACTGCATTAATAATCATGGAAAAATAAAATAAAAAATAGATTTGTATTTTTATAAATGGAAAAAATCAAAGTACACCAAGGAGTTTTTAAGATTTTAGTTATTTTTTCAAAAAAAAAAAAAGAAAGAAAGAAAGAAAGAAGGTTATCTTTTATTTTAAAATATGTTCAAAGTGTTTTGTTGTCTTCATTTAAAATGAAGTGTTTCAAATTTATCATGATCTTGGAAATCAATATATATAAGAGAAACAAAGAAAAAAAAAACAAGATGGATATAGTAAAGCTTCTATTATTTGGGCCAAGTGTCTGCATTCGAACATTTTTAAGTGTGGACAATATTACAATGCCTATTGTGGATTTGTGCATTTATCAAAAATCTTACAAATGAAAAGATCACAACCATCAATAGGTGGCCAAAAAACTTTACAGTGAAAGGAGAAGATTTAATACAAAAGTTCACATTAAATTGATCAAACATTCAAGAAGCACGGGTCATCCAATCAAGGTCAATTTCACTACATGGGCTAATCAGATTTAAACACTTCATATAAAAATATAAGGGTGGCAAGTCGTATAAACTTATAAACCATGTATTCCTTAAGTTTATGACAGACATATGAGGAGTTATTAAAATGACAATTTCACGGTAAATTAAGCATATACTTAAGTGGTGAATGAGATAAACGAACAGAATTTTAATTATATGTGTATATGAACGGATATAATGATTTCGAAGTTAGTTTACTATGATCGACTAGTTTGATGGTCAAGAGAACAAACAAGATATTAAATCAAATGTGGACAAAGTATATGATCGGATGGAATCTCAAATGGTTAAGTAGTCATGAACTTATAAAGTTCAAAGCGTGTAAGTCTTAAAATACAATAAGAGCACCAAAATAGAAATACCTCGAGATATGGTAATTAGACCGAAATTTCAAATGTAAGAATAACTTAGGCATGGTTTAGGACTCGTTTGGGAGATTGTGATGGAGACAAATGGGAAATGGAATTGAATGTAAATAAATTGGGAGCAAATGACTTTCTCATTATGTTTGGATGGAAGTAAAAAAAGAAAAAAATAAAATAAAACATTTGTAATCAAAATATTTTATTTTGATTGAAGTAAACGGGAGGAATTGGAATGCATTAGAATTTTTCAATATATTCACAAGAACATATATGTGATATCGCAAATTGACTTTAATACCTAAATTAATGTACATGTGTCATATTTAACGGAATGATTATAATAAGCCTGTTAAAATATATAATTTATCTAAAAATAAGGAAAGAGCCTTAGGTGGGGCCACAAAGGTAAGTATCGCAAACATGCAACTTGACAATGATTTTTATCCATCCATTTAGATGGCCAACCCTTAGACAGTTTGGATCATTCTATTTAGTGTGATTTTAGTGATGTAGCTAATAATTAAATTATTTTAGAGTATCATCAACATGCCACATGTATGGTAGTCATGTGTGTAGCAACATCTTTATTTACTTGTGCAACTCTCCAAGGGAGCTCAAAAAGGCATTTCACTCCATTTACTTACAAATCCTCTCTTAAAAAGAGGATTTCATTTATAAGTCCATTTACTTCCATTTCATTTCATTTACATACATTTACTCCCATTTAAAGACTCTTTAAATGCTATTTACCTCCATTTATACCCAATTCTCCCAATTTACCTCCATTTACTTCCATTCAAACGACTAGGGAAAATGCGATTGATTTTCTTTGTCGAGTGGTTAGGTGTGTAAACAAATGTGATGTTTTAATGGTTAGATTACAATAATGTAGTGGCCCACTTCATGATATGACTAGATGGATTTCGAGATCTAAAAGTTATTAAGTCATTTATAGAATTGAATTGGCGAAAGATTGAATCTACATGCTAGAATTTGCAAATATAATTAGTTAGGTCATCGGGAAAAAATATCTCCTAAAAGTCTAAAATTTCATAATAGGTTCTATCTACTGGTCGGTTCATGAATATTTAAGTTAGACATTGAGATTCAATTTATAGCTTATAGAAAATCAATAAATTCAAAAAATAATTACCCAGGGTATTAGATTCTATCCACCTTAAAAAGAATAGAACAAATTTAAGCATACTTACCATGTGAGTGGGTGAGAATACTCATTTCAAATTTGCAATGTGTCTAAGTTCCTATTATGTTATACACGAGTATGATTGTGTATGTGCTTAAACGCTTATATATGCTTATATGAGTTCGAGTTATTACAATCTACCCCTTAAAGGAATTCGTCACTGAGATTTGAACGCACCCTCAACCAATTTTATGTTACGCACTCTGATGTGTTACTAGAGGAAATAAACATACACTGCACCACAAGTAATAATAATTAACAAAAATCAACATAAAAATGCACCTTATATCTTATGTGCCTAAGTGTGTGCATGCAAAGCGTAACCCTAAGTTCTCTACAAACCATGCTTATGCTCTACTATATTCATACTTAACTTCCATTATAATCCACACTTAAACTCCGTCTAGGACCCATTCCTAAGCACTCCAATATAATCCATACATAAGGTCTTCAATAGAATATATAATCTAGCTGTGATAGCAATTTGTCATGCCTTGTGATATGAGCACTTAATTTTGTCTAATTAACTCTAATTACTTAGAACATTACATTAATGAGCCCTCGTTAGATGAATCTTTGCTCTTGCGGAAAATTTATGAAGTTTGGAAATGATTGAAGCCAATTGAGATGATTAAGGGCCCAAAAGAGATCAAGACCGAGCATATTGGCAATCCTGATGAAAATGAAGCCAGAAAGATCGAAGGCTGCGGGACCATCTTCTATGGTGGATGGCTAACAAAGAGTACTACATCGCGGCCACTCGTTTGGATCCAAGTTGTCTATGTTTTGATGGTCGTGATTGAGTGCCCGCGTACACATCTGAAATACGTGGTGGGACATCCACATATGGGACCAACCATGCCCAGAGAAAAGGTGGATCTTCATCCATCACCCGTGTCCGTCAAGGTGGACCGCACCATCTCATGATGGGCGTTATCACACATGCTCTCCGGTAAGGTGGATGACCACTATTCAAACGTGTGCAGCCAAGGACACATCCACCGTCCACTTCATCTTCACCAAGTCCAGCAAGTGGGCCACCAATAGCTAGCAACCGTCCATCCATTACACGTGTGTAGCCAAAGTCCAGCCAAGCTTCATCACCATCCTGCCATTGTCCAATCAACAGTGGAGATCAGCCAACATGTTCAGATGGAGATCAATCTCCACCGATCACCACTTCACCAGCTAGTAAGGAGTACCTGATGTGCAGCCAAGGGTTGTCCATCACACGTGTGACGATGTCCCACAGATGCCACACGTGCAGCAGTCCAAAGCTCCAGATGGTTGGGTGCCTAAGATCAGCAGCTCATGTTTCCAGCAACTGGACCCCACACCAGACGTCCCATCCTTCACATGTGTTGAAGAGCGTCCAAAGAAAAATCCACACCATTCACACGTGCTAGCTGGAACCGCAGTGAAGCTGCAATCATCACCGTCCATCTCCAGCAACCTCCTTGCAATTTCCAGCCGTCCATTATCACCATCGTCTAGCACTCACCTACAATCACCGTCCATCAGCTCCATTCTCAGTATGTCCGTGCATCCAGTGGACCCCAGCACCATTCCAAAATTCACCGTCCCTGCTCTTCCATCAACCAGCCATCTCACGCACATGCCAGCACGATGGCTTGATGCTGTCAACGTCCAGCAAGGTGGACCCCAGCTTCAACAGCAAGGAAGGAAGGCCCACCTTCATCTCATACAGTTGCTCCAAATGAAGGATGATCACATCCCCCTTGCACGTGTACAGCAGAGCTGCATCAAAGCTTTTCTCCTTTGCTCGTGTATGGCATCAGTTGGAGCCAACAGCTACAGACCATCCATCCGTCCATCCAAGCAGCTGCAATCATGAGCTGAATCACCACCATTCATTAACTGGGCAGCAGTTCAGCTGATGGAGATCATTAAGGAGCCTCCAATTCAGGGCGTCAATCTACTCCAGCACGTCATCCTCATCTTTGATCTCCAGCGTCCAAGAGTTGCATCTATGGAGGACCCACAATCAACGGCCAGCAACTTCTCAAGGTGGACGTCCCACTCCATCTAACGTGCAAGCCATCTTCCACCGTCCTTTTCCAGCCAGCCAATATCGTCAACCGCCTGCAGCAGGTCCTGATTAAGCTCCACTTCCATCTCAGCCGTTGGAGAAGTTTCTGATCACAGGTGCATTTCCAGCAATGTGAAGGGCATCTTCATCCAACACATCCAGCAGCTAGGTGATCTTCCACCTGCACAAATCTATGATGTGTAAGATGGACGTCCATGATTAACAACAAATCTAGTGATGGATTTCTTCAATCTCACGTGCTAGGAAGAAGACTCTCCCCCTCTATCTCTCTCACACGTTCCAGCTACAGCAGCTATGGAGTTTTCCTCTCACATGTGCTCAACAAGGAGCTAAAGGCAGCCCTGTCTCACATGCTTCAAGCTCCAACAAAGGACTTCCTCCAATTCAGTAGAGCTAGCTCAAGACTCTTCCTCTCTCATAACATCCTGATGTGACTAACAGGGGTGGGTGGGTGTACTAACAATGGGGTGTGTGTACTAACCCATTGGAAAAAAAAAAAAAAAAGAGTCCATTTTTCTCCTTCACATGAGTATAGAAAATCTCTTTTTCAACTCTCACGTGTAAGGTTTGAAATTTCTTTTCCAACTCTCACATGAGTAAGGCCCGGAAAAAGATGAAATTCATATCTCAAACATGCCAACCTAGAAAGTCTCCTAGCTACCTGACACATGTCAAGTTTTGAAAAAGGTTTTCATCTCTCATACATGTAGGGTTTGTAAAGAACCTCTCCCACTCATGTAAAGACAAGCCTTCTCTCTCCATTGACGTATAAAAGGAGCTCGACTCCTCATTTTCATTATCCCATCCAAGATTATTGTCTCTCATTCATCTCTGCTTTCTTTCTTTCTTTCTTTCCTTTTTGTAGTTTTGTAAAGAAGTATAGAATTTCTTTTATAGAAGTAATTAAGTTTTCCATTTTGTAGAATGATTGACTAAACTCCTAGCTAAGACTAAGGTTTAAGCCTTTGGTGAGATTCGCAAAGTTGATATGTTCTCTTGTTTCAATAATGATGGTACTTGAATATTAAAGTCTTCTAGTTTAATTGGTTTAGTTACCTACCTTAGCGAAAGCTATTGTTGTACATAGCCCCTTGATCCATCGTAGACTCCAGACATGATGGATGTTTGTAATTCCTTGCATATCAATTAGTTAGTTCGTGATCGATAAAGTCATTTGATCCATCGTCGACTCCAGGCACAATGAATATTTAACATTCCCTACGGTCATCGAACTGGTGTAGGTAAAGTTATTGATCAGTAAAATCCTTTGATCCGCTGTAGACTTTGGAGATAGTGGATGCTTTAGATTCCCTCCGATCGATGGATGAGAACTTAACGGCTGGATCAATTAATCAAAGCATCCTATCATGTAAGTATGCATTTGATCTTATGAATTTGTGATCTTTATCGATTGAGTTGTTAAAAAAGTTGTTGATTTGTATAATTCCTTGATCTATTGTCGACTCCGGGTACAGTAGATGTTTGAAACTCCTTACGATCAACCAACAAGTGCTTCATGGTTAAATCAATCAGTTATGATCACCATCTTTTGTGAAATATGCACTGGTTTAACCATTTCATCTTCCGATTGGAATGAATCTTTATTCGATTCTAGTTAAGTTATAGTTAAACAAAAAAATCAAACATTGTGAATTAATCAAAGGTGGATCCTTAATGCCTTAGCCCTTTCTTATTCTGTTTTTTCCTCACATACATTTCTTGTTCCACTCGTGTGGTTTAAATCAAGTTTCATCACTCCCTTCTAAACTAATTCACTTCTCACTCCTTCCACTCATACACCATGCACACTCTCCTCATGCTACCTCACCCCACATGCATGCCACCTCTCCACACATGTATGCCACCTTACTCTCTGCACTCTCTGCACATGATACCTCACCACATATATACCTCCCTTCCAACCAATGCATATGTTACATCATAATCCATTCAAATTTTAAAATTTTCTACCTAGAGAAAAGAAAAGAGAAAGAAAAGGAAAAAAAATACAAGAAAGAGAGAAAACAGAGGAGAAAAGACAAAGGAAAGAAGAGAAAAGAAGGAGAGAAAAGGGAGGAGGAGGAGGAGGAAAGAGGAGAGGAAGAAAGGAAGGAGAGAAAGAGGCCCAACCCGAACCCGTCGCTGCACCTGACTCGCACACCCCGCTCCATTGCATGCATGGTGAATGCATCTCTCTCTCTCTCTCTCTCTCTCTCTCTCTCTCTCTCTCTGATGTAGAGGGTGTGGCTGACCTCTACATGACGAGAATGGAACAGAAGAAGGACCAACGGAAGACCACTACGAAAGGGTTGAAGGAAGTGAAAACTACTAAAAAAACAACACTACCAGCTGGTCGTTTAACCGGTCGGACCCAACTGGGAAACCGTCCAAGCTCAATGGACTGTTTTGGCCTAAAATCGAGCGGTCGTGCACCTGACCGACTGACCCTGACCGGTCATGGGACAGGTCGAGTGAGCTCCAGATAGTTGTTGGACTCTCTGGACCAAATTGGCCCTTTTTCCGACTAGTTGACCAGCGTCCAGAGAATTCCCGCGAACTTGCTATTTTCAGTTTTCCTTTCCATTTTAGGAGTTATTTCTCTTTCCTTTTGGAAGTAGGACACATAGGCTACGAAGCTTAGGGTTTAGTTAGTATAAGTAAGATGTTATTTCCGTTTTTAAGGATCATTGAATAATTTTAATACAATTTTCAGAGTTTTCTCTATTTTGGCTCGTGTTCTTCGAGTTGCCCCTTAAGTGATCAAGGAAAATCGGGTTGTTTGCTCGATAGATCCATGGATTCGAATCGGTTATCTTACGATAGAGATGGTGATCAATCTCGTTCCGCCTACGGCTGCGCCAAGTTGGTATCAGAGCGAGGCTTTCCCTTGGGTGATGGCTTCTAGCAACAATCAAGGCTACAATCCCATTGACGGTGATCAGGGGATTCAGTTTCTAGCAAAGAGGAAGTCCTCCAAAGATCAGTTGAGACATCGATGCAAGGAGTGTGCGAGTCTCTTGATCAAATCGTCAAGGCTTTAGCACTACTGTGAGTCCCCGGTGGGTGTTCCCCCATCCATAGTTGAAGCCTAGGAAAATCTAGCGATCTGCTAGGCCCTCCCGGCCACGAACCGACGACAGGACCATGTCATTTCAGATGGCAGTGAGGACGAAGTTGAGAATATCCTTGCACAACCTCAGGCACGTGGTAATGATCGCTGGGATCGTAACGATTATGAATACAGAGGTAAGGGGGAACTCCCTTCTTTTAATGGCTTGCTTAGAATTGAAGAATTTCTGGATTGGCTAGTAGAAGTAGAGAAGTTTTTTTATCATATGGAAGTCCCGGGGAATCGAAAGGCTAAACTCGTTGCATACAAGTTGAAGTCGGGTGCTTCGGCATGGTGAGAGCAATTACAACTCTCCCACACCCGGCAAAACAAATTGCCCATCCGATTATGGCCTCGATGCGACAACTCATTCGATCACGCTTCCGTCCCCGTGATTATGAACAAATCCTCCTATTCTAGAAATACCAAAATTACCGTCAAGGCAATCGAACTGTTGAAGAATATGCTGCTGAATTCCATCGGCTAGTCACTCGTAATGATTTAGCCGAAACGGAAGCACAGAAAATCGTGAGGTTTGTTAGCGGTTTAAGACTCAACATCCAGGATCAAGTACACATGCAGAAGGAATGGACGGTAGAGGATGCACTACAATCCGCTAATCACGTCGAAACTCGACTTACAAGAGTTCCTGCGCAATCATATCCCTCATCTCGTGTACCTCCTACAACGGCGGAGCAGGAAGTTCTCCAGACCAAAGGAAAAGAACCAGTTGGGGGGCAAATCCAACCTCCTTCCATGGCCTCGACTTGGGGAGTGGGAATCGGACCTCCTAGGCCGCAACACAATATACCACCCACGGCTGGGGCCGAGTTAAGCTCCAAACTCTTATGCACGACCTCGACCAAATCATTGTTGGAGGTGTGGCCAATCGGGTCACTTGTCCAATGCATGCCCGAATCACCCAGCAGCTAATTTGGCCACGAATGAAGGGGAATTCGTTGAAGGGGAACCCAAAGAGGGTGAGTATCACCAAGCCGATGAAGAGTACATTGAAGAAGTTGATGTAATAGAGTAAGACCATGGTGAGTCCTTATTTGTGAGGCAGTTTGCGCTACACTCCAAGGATAAAAAGTCATCTACAACGCCATAACATCTTCAGCACTCAATGCACTATGAATGAAAAGATTTGTGATGTTATCACTGAGAGTGGGAGCAGCGAAAATATAGTGTCTAGAGAAGTGGTGAGCAAGCTCAAGTTGCCGACAATAAATCACCCCACTCCGTACTTTATCGGCTGGATCAAGAAAGTAAATGACACCAAGGTAACAGAATAATGCTTAATATTGTTTTCCATTGGTAGAGGCTATAAAGACGAAATATTATGTGATATCATCGATATGGAGGCCTGTCATATCCTCCTTGGCTGTCCGTGGTAAATGGATCGAGACGTTACTCATCGTGGGCGTGATAACGTCTACATGTTTGCAAAAGATGGAAGGAAACGTATCCTCACCCCTATGTCACCTGAGGGCGCCTCCAAGACTTCCGTAGTGGAGGGGAGCTCTCTCCTTGCTATGAGGGAATTTGAGGAAGAAGCCAAGGAAGCGGGTGAAATTTACGCCATGGTATTAAAAGAGAAAGATTCCGGGGAGCATGTTATCCCCTTGAGCCTCCGCCCTTTACTCAATAAATTCAGCGATACGTGGCTCCAAGACCTCCCCCAAGGACTACCCCCGATGAGGGACATACAACATCACATAAATTTCATCCCAGAGGTTTCCTTGCCTAATCGACTGCACTATCGGTTGAGCCCTAAGGATAGTGAAATCATCCAAGGTCAGGTGAATGATTTACTGAAGAAATGAATGTTGAGGGAGAGCATAAGTCCCTGTGTCGTTCCGACACTATTAACCCCAAAGAAGGATGGGAGTTGGCGGATGTGTGTCAACAGTTGAGCAATCAATAAAATTACTGTAAAGTACAGATTTTCGATTCCTCGACTAGACGACATATTGGACATGTTGGAGGGTTCTAAGATATTTTCCAAGCTAGACTTGAGGAGTGGGTATCACCAAATTCGGATCTGCCCGGGTGACGAATGGAAAACCGCCTTTAAGATTAAGGAGGGTCTATATGAATGGCTTGTCATGCCATTTGGGTTATCGAATGCACCGAGTATCTTCATGCGACTTATTAACCAAGTGTTAAAACCGTTCATTGGCCGGTTTGTGGTGGTTTACTTTGATGATATTCTAATTTATAGCCAAGACAAGGCATCTCACGTGGCACACCTCAAAGAAGTACTTCAAGTGCTCCAAGACAACAAGTTTTACCTGAATCTGAAGAAGTGTGATTTCCTAATGGATCACTTATCATTTCTGAGTTTCGTTGTATCATCCACGGGTATCCGAGTAAACAACGACAAGGTTAAGGCCATACGCGAGTGGCCTAACCCCAACCAACATTCATGAGGTGCGTAGCTTTTATGGGTTGGCCACTTTCTACCGTTGCTTCATCAAGAACTTCAGCACGATAGTCGCACCACTCACGGATTGCATGAAGAAAGGATCTTTCCAGTGGACTGAGGAAATCGACCGTAGTTTCGCTGAAATCAAGCACAAGCTATCCTCTACTCCAGTCCTCGTATTGCCTAACTTTGACAAAGTTTTTGAGGAGGACTATGATGCGTCCTATGTGGGGATTGGAGCTGTATTATCTCAGGAAGGCAAGCCTGTGGCCTTTTATAGCGAAAAGCTCAGCAACGCTAGAAAGAAGTGGTCCACATATGAAATAGAGTTGTGCACTATATTACAGGCCCTCCAACATTGGTGACACTACCTCATTCAGAGGGAGTTCATTCTAAACTCTGACTACTAAGCTTTAAATTTTATAAATAACCAAGCTAATATTAGTCACGTGCATGCTAAGTGGGTTGCCTTTTTACAGGAGTTCACTTTTGTGTTGAAACACAAGTCTGGCTAATAAAATAAGGTAGCAGATGCCTTGAGTCGCCGAGCCACCCTCCTTGTCACATCATCCAACGAGGTGATTGGGTTTGATTGCCTCAAGGAGTTGTATGCCAAAGATGAGGACTTCAAAGAAGAATGGGCACGAAGCAAGGACAATTATACGGGCGACTTCCATATTCATGACGGATTCCTATTTTATGGGAATCGGTTATGTAACTCCCCGAAATTTCGACACCCGAGTACGGAGACTCTGATCCCGAGTTTCCCGAGTGTTAACTTAATACAATGCCATTTTAGGAATGCCACACGTGGAAAATGCACCCACGTGTGTCCTCAATCAGATTTACATTCATTCCATTCACAAATAATCAGAGTAACGCATTTCAATTAGCGGATCATAAGCAAAGTGGAGGTAACTAAATCCAAAAATATAGGGCTAACACCCTAGATGTACAATTCAATCGCAGTGCAAGCCCATATGAGAATTATATGAATCGCAATAAAAGTAATAGGACGAGAAAATACATCTACAAAGAGGGACAAAGCTAAAAGACTACAAGGCGCCCGTGCACACCACCATCTGGTCCTATTCTTGAGTCATCTACAAATGTCAAATGGAAGGGGGCATACAACAACATAGTGAAGAAATAACCCCAAGGTTAGACTCGGGATATTTAAATTATAAACATGTTCATATAAGTGTATTAATCTCAAGCATGTTATCAAGTCAATCAAGTTTAAGCAATGACCTACAATAATCATACATCATCCTAGGCTAGTTGATTTAATGCATGAATGTCATGATTCCGTACACAATGCATGTCCCGAGCAAGCCCTGGCCCGACCAACTGGTATCAGAATCCACAATCCACCTGTCTCGCATGTTGTAAGTCGTGACTGAGTACACAGCCCGGATGACACAGAGAAATGACATGAGATGCTCAAGGTAGCGTTGACGCCACATCAAGCAACCAAGCTATACAAGTCTCCCTCAAATGCAATGTCATGTATGCATGATTAATTAAAGTATTTATTAGTCCAATTCATTCAGCAAATTGGTGAAGCCGGAATATCACATCGTATCATAAAGTCTAACCGGGACTATCTGGCTTCCTGCGATGCGTCGCCAATCATCGCCAGTAACCCCTCGATCCATGGTTTGGGTTATACACCCATGAAAGCATAGTCTAGGCTGTAACTCGTCAACCACGCCCAAACTAAGCAGAAGGGCTCATCACCCCAATATCAAATACGGTTAATTTATTCAAAGGCTCAGGGCGTTTCACTAGGAATTAACCAAATGCACGCCCAAGTCGTTCGAGCGGTGCATAGGCACGCAAACATCGGCCAGGGTCACATTTGTCACAAGGGCCATTCGAACAACAATCGGTCACCCCTATTAATGCTCACTGGTCACTACGGGGAGGCACCACCTCAGCGTAGGCCGACAGCTCAGACACGGTGTCCCACACCACCATGCCTGGCTCATGAGACTTAGTAGATCGAGTCGCAATATGGTTTTAAGTGGACTATTCACAGTGGAAATGATGGTATTCTAGATTCCATATAGTGTGATTTAAGAATGAAATACAAGAATGATTAACTCTGAATGGGGCTTATTTGATGGACCCAAGTGGACGACGACAACCAAACAATGCCATTGTCGATTGACCGTATCCCACCTAGTCTATCGAATAAGTCCGCGACTGCCAACCTAGTGGCAGGCATTACACTATATCAACGATTTTCAGAGCTTAATCCAAAGCAACACATAATGTATTATAATAACAATTTAGGTTATTAAATACCTAATCATAAATATATCCAAGCACCTGGCCCAACCGATTAGCCCGACCGATCCCAAGGACCCGGATGACATAGCCTGGATGACACAGGGTGCCACATACATCCACAAGTATAGATATATTACAATATTGTACATTTATATCATTCAGGCATTTCATCGAGCATGTTATCAATCAAACAACCATAGAGTCATTTCATCGAACATGTTATGCACACATCAACAATTAACGTATAAGTTCAACTAATCATCAATTAAGATTTGTTGAGAATAAGCTTAAGCGTAGATCTTCACCTTACGGTTGAAATTCGACGATTCGGATGCGGCCCGAACGCCGAAAACTGAGAAATACCTCAATTGCCTACGATGAATCGCAAATCTAGTGTTAATCAATTAGGGTTTAATCTAATTAAATGTTTAATTAGGGTTTAGGGTTTTGGTATCTCGAATTTGGGAAAACTCCAAATCGATTCAACAAATTGGGGCCCAAATTCGGCGGACCGCCGGAATCCTAACGGAGTCGAGCTCGGATAGGGCTTCTACAAAGCAGTGGGCCACACCCAATCAATGGCCGGGATCCCAAACCCTAGCAAGAGGAACCCTAGGGTTATGGTTTCGTCAGAAACAAATAGGGGTTTCTAACCCTAATGGTCCAAAATGAAGAAAATAGACTTAAGAGGAAAATAGGAGGCAGAGGTACACCTTACCTACCATGGGGAGGAGAACTCCAACCCTAGCTCGTCGGATCTTAGCCGGGAGAAGCGAAAACGGAAGTGGAGGCCAGGAGAGAGCTCGAAAATCCAAGATCCCATGAGCATGGTGGAGGATTTGAGGAAGGAATGGGGTTTGAGAAGAGAAGAGGGAAGCTAGGAGAGCTTAGGAGCTTAGAGGAGAAGAAGATGAAAGAGAGAAATGAGAGAAAGAGAGAAAGAAATGAGAAAGAGAGAGAGAATGGGGTTTATAACCTCAGTTTTTTAAAACAATACCCGACGGGTTCGGTGCGCCGAAGCCCCAAAACTTTGAAAAATCACGTATTGGATAGAGTACTTCAGCTCAGACCAAAGCTCCTTCGGCTCGGGCCGAAGCTCGCTGGACAAACCTTCGGTGCGCCGAAGATCTTCCTCGGTGCGCCGAAGCCACTGTTTCAAACCCCACTTCGATACGATCTCGCTGGTCGGCTCAAGTCGAAGGCTTCTTCGGTGCACCGAAGCTTGCTGTTAAGAAATTCTTCTGCTTGCCCAGTTTTCTGCAAGCTCACAGTTTCACTGATTTCCTGGACAGTGTCTGCTTATTTACATATAATGACGTTTAAGTAAATGTCAACATGACATTTACTTTAAATTATTTTATGTAAATAAGTACCCCCCATTTGGATTCAATAAAAAATACTAGAAAATCAAATTCCCAATAATAAAGATTTTGATTTTCCACTCCAAGTACAAATCGCAACTTTTTGGCGTTTCCAAAAAGTAGCGCATTTTGAAAGAGATAGTTTTTGCCAAATCTAATCCGTTCAAAAATTCTGAAATACCAACATTAGGCTAAATCACTAAGGTCCGGTAAAATATTCATAATGGTTAGGTCGATCTACAAGTAGATTGATAATTCAGGGTTCTTTACTTAGTCTCTACAGACAGCGACATACCTGAGTCAATTCGATCGTTGGAAAACTCTTCCGAACTATAAGCTTCTTGACTCTTAAGCTAGTTCCTTCATTTTCTTGGGCAAAATCATTTGTTTGGTCCCAAATAAGTATGAACACTCACACGGATATGCATTCAAATCGAAAAGTCAAAGGGAACGCCTAAGGACTTTCGATTCCCAAGTTAGCGAAAATTCGGGGCATTACAGGTTATGCATCCCACGATGTTCCCTACGTGATAAAATAATGCTCGAGCTCCATGGTGGTGGGCTCGGAGGTCACTTGGGTCGCGACAAGACGAGAATATTGGTGGAGGAGCGCTATTATTGGCCTCAGCTAGGTTGAGATGTGGGGAGAATGGTTGCGCGATGCCACATATGTCAAGCTTCTAAGTGGCATTCTAATAATACGGGCCTTTACATTCCATTGCCCGTGCCAGAAGGCCCTTGAGAAGACATTTCTATGGACTTCATCTTAGGTCTCCCACGAACACAACAGGGCGTAGATTCTGTATGTGTTTATGGTGGTTGACAGATTTTCGAAGATGGCCCACTTCATTCCATGCAAGAAGATGTTTGGCGCCTCAAATGTAACAAATTTGTTCTTCAAGAAAATTGTGCGACTGCATGGGATCCCAAAGACTATTACATCAGATAAAGATACGAAGTTCGTTAGCCACTTTTGGCAAACCTTGTGGAGTAAGTTTGATACGCAACTTCAATTCGATAATGTGTATCATCCACAAACGGAAGGACAGACCGAAGTGGTGAACCGAACGTTGGACAACCTCATCCGAAGCATCTCAGGAGATAAGCCGAAACAATGGGACTTGGCCCTACCTCAAGCTAAATTTGCCTTCAACAATATAACAAACGGGTCAACATGGAAGTCTACTAACTAGGTAGTGTATGGGCAGAGCCCTCGCCATGCACTCGATTTGGTACCCTTGCCCGCAATATAAGGAAGGAGTATAGCAACAAATAACATGGCTGAACGGATCAAAGAATTACATGTGGAAGTCCAGGACAAGTTGTCAAAATCGGATCAAAGATACAAGCAGGATGCTGACAAACATCGTCGCGAGAAGATCTTCGAAGTGGGTGACCAAGTTATGGTCCACTTGCACAAAGAGCGCTTTCCTTCCGATACGTATAACAAGCTCAAATATAAGAAGATTGGATCGGTGCCCATCCTCTAAAAGATAAACGACAATGCCTATGTTGTCGATCTACCAGAAGAGTTCGAGATCTCTCGTACATTCAATGTCGCTGATTTGTATAAGTATTATGAGCCATATGACAACATGAACTCGATGTCAAGTTCTTTCCAAGGAGGGGAGACTGATGTAGAGGGTGTGGCTGACCTCTACATGACGAGAATGGACCAGAAGAAAGATCAGCGGAAGACCACCACGAAAGGGCTGAAGGCAATGAAAACTACTAAAAAAAACAACACTGCCGACCGATCGGACCCAACTAGGAAACAGTCCAAGCTCACTGGAATGTTTTAGCCCAAAATCAACCGGTCGTGACCGATCGATCCTAACTGGTCGTGGGATAAGTCGAGTGAGCTCCAGAGAGTTGCTGGACTCTCTGGACCAAATTGGCCTTTTTTCGACCGGTCGACCAGCGTCCAGAGAGTTCCTGCGAACTTGCTATTTTCAGTTTTTCTTTCCGTTTTAGGAGCTATTTCTCTTTCCTTTTGCAAGTAGGACACCTAGTCTACGAAGCTTAGGGTTTAGTTAGTATAAGTAAGATGTTATTTCTATTTTTAAGGATCATTGAATAATTTTAATACAATTTCGAGAGTTTTCTCTGTTTTGGCTTGTGTTCTTCGAGTTACCCCTTGAGTGATCAAGGAAGATCGAGTTGTTTGCTCGATAGATCCATGGATTCAGATTGGTTATCTTATGAGAGAGACGGTAATCAATCTCATTCGGCTGCGCCTCTCTCTCTCTCTCTCTCTCTCTCTCTCTCTCTCTCTCTCCCTGATTGTTATGTCCCTCTCTCTCTCTCTCTCCTTGATTGTTATGGGACATACAACAAGTGGGCCATGCTATGTAGATAGCGTGCACAAGCACAGGTAACCACAAGTTCATGCCTAGCCCATCGGTTGGGCATGAATCCAAAAATGAAGTAGATTTAAAGCTCAGATAGCCCCACCATAGAAAGCAATGGAGGAAATCACACCAGCGTTGAAACCTCCCTAAGGCCCACAGAAATGTCTGTTGTAAATCCACTCTGTCCATCTGGTGATGGCCCATATAGAGACGTCCGTGGTAACTCCACTCCATCTATAAAGCTCATCAGGGGTAGGCGCCACCACGTCAGTGGGACCCACCCCCTGGGCACTAGCCCGAAATGAATTAGCAAATACAAATCCCAGGTGGACCACGCTAATTGAACGCCTACCATTAAAACTTCCTAGGCCCCACTGTGATGTTAACCCCCCTAAACCGTCTAAAATGCAGGGCCTACTGTGGACCCTACCTTGATGTTTGTATTCTGTATCAAACCATTCATCCATATTGGCATCTCATTTTAGAGCATGGTCCTGAAAATTAATGAAACAGATCTGAATCTAGTGGACCACACCGCTGCACTGTCCAGCAAGTGTGACCCTGATAAACTGTCCAGTGGGTGGGCCCCTCATGTTTATTTTTCATTCAACCTATTCATAAGTGTTGGGTGCGTTTCACATAAACCTTCGGATCTCGCCCCCCAATACACTAGAATTATGGACTATGCTAATGCAATAATCAAGAATAAACATCAACCACATGAACGCAAGGAGTTTTTACGTGGAAAACCCTCTAAAGAGGTAAAAACCATGGGACCTAGTCCAGATCAACAATCCACTATCTCAGGGAACTTTACAACCGATCACAAGCACACACCGCTTGGATCAAACTTCTTCACCCATGTAGGGATGGATAAACAACAAGAGAATAATAAAGGAGGAGTGATCTCACCGATCTCGAGGACGTAGAAGCGCTGAGACGACGGTTGCGCAGACGAATCCTTCTTCAAGCAACTTCTCCCTTCTACAAGCTTCCTCTCTCTCTCTCTCTCTCTCTCTCTTCTCTTTCTCTCTTCCTCTTTTTCTCTCTTTCTCATCTTGGACGTGTTAACAACACGATGGGATGCCCTAATCCCGTTTTAGAACTCTTAAGTAAGAAAAACTGGAGCAATTAGAGCCCAATTAGGAAACTGCGTCTAAGCAGTCCTGCGCAGGGTCGGGCGCCCGGCCATACCCAAAACAGTCCAGCGAGAAAAACATTGGAACGAACCAATTTCAGGCGCCCGAACCAACATGGTCGGGCGCCCGGCCAAGTCATCGGGCACCCGGTCACTTTGACTGTCGGGCACCCGGTTGTAGCCAAAATCGTCCAGCAATCTTGCTGCCCTTCTGAAGGAATTTCAGTCGCCTGGCCAGTAAATGGTCCGGGCGCCCGACCACTCCCAGTTTCACTTTTCTCTCTCCTCTGTCTGATGAGGAAAACTCCATTAAATCTCCCCCTTTCCGACTCAGGAGAAATTCACCTTCTTCAAGCCAGCCAGGTTTCTGCAAACCTCAAACTTGCCCTTGAGCAAAGCCTTGGTCATCATGTCTGACCCATTATCGTCCATATGGATCTTCTCAAGCTGTAACACCTTCTGTTCCAAAGTATCCCTGATCTAGTGATACCGAATCTCTATGTGCTTCGACTTGGAATGCTGACTTGGATTCTTGCTCAAGTGTATAGCACTTTGGCTAATGCAATAGACCACGTGCTCATCCTGCTTCAGGTTGAGTTCTTAGTAGAAATCTCTTCATCCAAAGCATCTCTTTGCATGCTTCTGTGACTGCAATGTACTCAGGCCTTTGTGCATCGACAACACTACGACCTTCTGTAGCTTGCTCTGCCAAGAGACCGCTCCCCCTGCAAACGTAAACATGAACCCCGATGTAGACTTCTTGGAGTATATGTCACCTGCCATATCTGCATCTGTGTAGCCTTCTAACACAGGTTTTTCGTTACCATAGCATAGGCTCAACCTGGATGAGCCTCTCAGATACCGCAGTATCCACTTCACCACTGCCCAATGTTCTTTGCCAGGATTGGCAAGATACCGGCTGACAACCCCAACCGCATATGCTTTGTCTGGGCGCATACACACCATAGCATACATCAAACTTCCTACCGCTGACGCGTAGGGTATCTTCCGTATCTCTTCCACTTCCGCCTTCGTCTTGGGACACTGCTTGTCGCTCAATTTGAAGTGACCATCCAGTGGAGTACTGACCGACTTCACTGCATTCATGTTGAACCGCTCTAGGACTTTCTCAATATACCGCTCTTGTGACAACCAAAGCTTCCTGCTGCTTCTGTCACGGGTTATCTCCATTCCTAGGATCTGTTTAGCCGGGCCCAAGTCTTTCATCGCAAACGACTTGCCCAACTCCTGTTTCAGCCTGTCAATCTTCTTGATGTCTTTTCCCATGATGAGCATGTCATCAACGTACAATAGCAGAACTAAGAAATCACCATCTGAGAACCTGCGAGTGAACACACAGTGGTCCGACTTCGTTCTGTCATATCCATGCTTCAACATGAATGAGTCGAACTTCTTGTACCATTGCCTAGGAGCTTATTTCAGCCCATACAAGCTATTCCTAAGCCTGCACACCATATGCTCTTTGCACTTGACTTCGAACCCTTCTGGTTGGCGCATGTAGATCTCTTCTTCCAGGTCACCATGGAGAAATGCAGTTTTGACATCTAACTGCTCTATCTCCAGATCCATGCTAGCCGTCAATCCAAGCAACACCCTGTATGGATGTCATCTTCACCACTGGTGAGAATATCTCTTCGAAGTCTATTCCTTTCCTTTGACCAAACCCTTTCACCACAAGTCTGGCCTTGTACCTTGTCTGTGAATTCTTCTGCTCATTCTTCTTTCTGAACACCCACTTGTTGCTCAGAGCTTTCTTGCCCCTAGGCAATTTCACCATGTCATAGGTGTGGCTCTTATGCAAGGATTCCATCTTCTCTTGCATAGCTTTCAACCACTCCTCCTTATGCTCGTCAGCTAGGGCCTCAGAATAGTCTTCTGGCTCTCCCCCATCTGTGAGCATAATGTACTCATGCGGAGAGTATTTCTTGGATGGATGTTTGTCCCTTGATGTCCTCCTCACCTGCGGCTCAACAGGTGGATCAAGTTGGGGCTGCTCCCCTTGTCCATCTTCTGTAGGGACTCCCTCATCCTCTGCACCTTGCTATACTTCCCCGTCATCAGGCACCACGGGAGGAGTAACCGGATCCATGTCTTCCAGTTCACCTGAACTGGGTTGGGTCTTCTCTGGCTTTTCAATGTCTTCTATACACTGATCTTCAATGAAAACCACATCTCTGCTCCTGACGAGCTTCTTCTCGGTAGAATTCCACAACCTGTAACCGAACTTCTCATCACCGTACCCTAAGAACATACACTGCCTAATCTTCATATCGAGCTTGGACCTCTCATCCTTTGATACGTGAACGGATGCTCTGCATCCAAACACCCTGAGATGACTGTACGATGGATCATGTCCAGTCCACACCTTCTTAGATACTTCTCCATTCAACGGGGCTGATGGAGACCTGTTTATCAAATACACCGCTATGTGCATTGCTTCTCCCCAGAACATCTTGGGCAACTTTGCATAGGATAACATGCATCTGATTCTCTCTATAATGGTGCGATTCATTCGCTCAGCCACACCATTATGCTGTGGGGTCTTGGGAACCGATTGTTCATGCCGTATACCTAGTGACTTGCAATACTCGTGGAAGTCACCTATGTATTCACCACCATTGTCAGTGCGGATGCACTTCAATGATCTGCCTGTCTCCCTCTCGACCATAGCATGAAACAGTTTAAACACACCAAAGACCTCGTCCTTGGATTTCAAAGCATACACCCAAACCCTCCTAGATACATCATCTATAAATGTGACAAAATACAATGCCCCACCCAAGGTTTTTGTCCTCATAGGACCACAAACATCAGAATAAACCAAATCTAATGCATGTACTTTATTAGTATGAGAAGCAGTTTTAACAAAAGAAACTCTATGCTGTTTCCCAGATAAATAGTTAATACAGGTTTTGAGAGGTATACCTGTCACGTCTGGAATGAGTTGCTTCTTCGCTAGTAGCTGAATCCATTTTTCACTCATGTGGCCTAGACGCCTGTGCCACACGTCAGTAGCTGAATCTTCTGCTGCGTTCAATCCACTCTTGCATACACTGACACTTGCCTTGTAACGAGTGCAACACTTCTTTCCTCTGGCAGCGATCAACAAACCCTTGATGAGCTTTCAGCGCCACCAACAAATCGGCTTTCATAACCATCATCATCCAGCCTTCCCATCGACATCAAGTTGAGGCGAAGGTCTGGAATGTGTCTCACATCCCTGAGAACCAATGTGTAGCCCACATCGGTCTTCAAACAAATATCTCTGACTCCTACGATCTTCGAAACACCAGAATTTTCATCTTCACTGTCCCATAGTCACCTGACTTGTAGCTTATGAAGAAATCTCTGCGTGGAGTCGCATGAAACGAGGCTCCCGAGTCTATCATCCCAGTCGGTGTCCTGACTCGAAGCCGTGAGACAAGTATCATGATCTGCCGAAAGAATAATAACAACATTACCATCTGAGGCGACCGCAGTAGAATCCGATTCATCTTCCTTCTTCTTTCCTTTACCCTTCTTGTCACTCTTCTTCTTGTGACATTCATGCTTATAGTGGCCCTTCTTGCCACAGTTCCAGCATTCAGCATCTTTCCTAGCAACTGACTTGCCTCTTGATTTATCTCGGGCCTTTCCGCCCTTTCTGTTCTTTCCTCTCCCCCTATCTTGTGTCACAAGGGCCTCTTGTTGAGCAGGCCCTAGAGACTTCCTCCTTATCTCCTCATTGAAGAGACAGCTTGTTACCTGATCCATGGATACCTTTCCGTCCGGCGCGGAGTTACTTAGAGACACCACCAATGTCTCCCAACTGTCAGGCAATGAGCTAAGCAGTAGCAAAGCCTGAAGTTCATCATCCAGGACCATCTTCATGGCGGAGAGCTGGTTCACAATATTGCTGACCTCATTCATGTGTTCAGCCACAGAACCACCATCTTTGAACTTGAGATTCACAAGTCGTCTTATCAGGAATATCTTATTGCCGACTGTCTTCCTCTCATACAGCCCTTGCAATTTCAGCCATAGGCTAGCGGCTGAGGTCTCTGTAGACACATGGTGGAAAACCGAATCATCCAACCATTGTCTAATGAACCCCACCGCCTTCCGGTCTACTTTCTTCCAATCATCATCTGACATATCCTTCGTCTTCGCCGATATGCCTAGAATTGGAGCATACAAGTCCTTGCAATAGAGCAAGTCCTCCATCTTAGCCTTCCATATAGTCCAGTTAGAACCATTGAGGCTGATCATCCTTGATGAGCCACCTTCCATAATTCAGAACCGATCTCACACTGTTCAAACAACCTGAACGCTCTGATACCACTTTGTTGGGTGCGTTTCACACAAACCTTCGGATCTCGCCCCCCAATACACTAGAATTATGGACTATGCTAATGCAATAATCAAGAATAAACATCAACCACACGAACAAAATGAGTTTTTACGTAGAAAACCCTCTAAAGAGGTAAAAACCACAGGGACCTAGTCCAGATCAACAATCCACTATCTCAGGGAACTATTGCAACCGATCACAAGCACACATCGCTTGGATCAAACTTCTTTACCCATGCAGGGATGGATAAACAACAAGAGAATAATAAAGGAGGAGTGATCTCACCGATCCCGATGACGTAGAAGCGCTGAGACGACGGTTGCGCAGAAGAATCCTTCTTCAAGCAACTTCTCCCTTCTACAAGCTTCCTCTCTCTCTCTCTCTCTCTCTCTCTTCTCTTTCTCTCTTCCTCTTTTTCTCTCTTTCTCACCTTGGACGTGTTAACAACACGATGGGATGCCCTAATTCCATTTTAGAACTCTTAAGTAAGAAAAACGGAGCAATTAGAGCCCAATTAGGAAACTGCGTCTAAGCAGTCCGCGCCGAGTCGGGCGCTCGGTCGCCAGACTGTGGGGCGCCCGGCCAGGCCCAAAATAGTCCAGCGAGAAAAACATTAGAACGAACCAATTTCGGGCGCCCGGACCAACATGGTCGAGCGCCTGGCCAAGTCATCGGGCGCCCGGTCACTTTGATTGTCGGGCGCCCGGCTGTAGCCAAAATCGTCAAGCAATCTTGCTGCCCTTCTGAAGGAATTTCGGTCGCCCGGCCAGTAAATGGTCTTGGCGCCTGGCCACTCCCAGTTTCACTTTTCTCTCTCCTCTGTCTGAGGAGGAAAACTCCATCAATAATGTCATACAAACCTGGATGATTTGACGACACAAATATCAGCTTAATACAAAAAAAAATTGGCCCCAATTTGTGACAGCCACGATGTACAAACTGGACAGCAGACCCCGCCCTCTGATCAGGCCATCCACGTTGTTCAGATTGGATAGTGGGCCCCACTAGTATGTGTTGAACACCCACGCTGACCATCTAGATAGTGATGTGTATGGGGCCACCTAATAGTGTGACCCCACCTGTGACTTCTCTCTCTTTTTTCATTTTCTTTTCTTTCTCTCTCTCTTTTTTTTTTTTTTTTTTTCTCTTTTTTTTCTTGCTCTTTTTCTCTAGCTTGAAAATTCTGAAATTTGAATGGTTAAGGTTAGAAACCCCTTCTGTATAAGAAGTCACCATGGATTAGGGAGAGGGGTCTAGCTAATCTAGCTTAAGTTAGAAGAGGAATAAATGAATTGTGTTGTAAGTTGTAACAGATATATTGGTGGGAAGGGAGGTGTGTGGTGAGGTGTCATGTGTAGTGTGCATGGAGTAAGGTGGCATGCATGTGTGGAGGTGGCGTGCTTTTGGGGTTAGCTAGGTATCATGAGAAGATCGGATGCATGGGTAAGGAGAGAGAGGGGGTGAAAGGGTTAGTGAGGAGTGTATGGATTGGTGGCTGGGTTTAGTTTGGGTCAGATGAATGAACGATTCGAGTTGAAGGATTGGTGAATGGTGAGATTTGTTATGGTTTGGATTAATAGTGTGATCAAATGGTTTTGATGATGGGTGGCTTTCATTGATGGATGCACATCTGGATTATTGGATTAATGGACTAGATTGGTGGCCTCCACGATACTCGGTCAGGTGAGCGTCACCCTCCCATGTCTCTTCTCTCTTACGGTGCATTCTTTTTTTGATTTTTTAATTTTATTTTATTTTATAAATAAATAACATCCAACGTCCACCCTCCTGTTACATGTGGGGGAGAGAAAGAAACCTCACTCCCAAAGAGAAACTTATGCTGCTTACTAGTCTCCTCTTTCTAATAACGTCGTTGATGCTTCAAACGTCTTTACACTATATACTTTTTGTTTTTGGGTTAAGACACACGTCACACTGTTAGTACACACACCCACACTGTTAGTCACACTTCAATGTTAGCCACTTCAATGTTAGCCACCTCCACTTCGCACTATATACTTATTCAATGTGAATGCCAAGTAAACGGTGATCTTTCACCTCTTGCGCACGTGTACTACTTTTAGGACTCGATGGATGTACATCGTTCATGAGGTTCATGTCTTGGTGGTCTTCCTAATGGATGGTTTGGATAAGCAAAGGAACGGTTCTAAATAAGACATTATTGAACGGTTGGTAGTGGGAGTTTGTTGTTAGAGTGGATGGTAGGGAGATTTTATAAATGTGAAAAGAGTGGCCCATATAAGGTTCCTTATGCATCGGAAAGTCAACGTCCAATTAGTTTCGTGGATCAATTGTCATATTACTATTTATAAGGTGATGGATGTAAAGTTAAGGGTATAGATGCATATATGGAATTCTTTTTTATTTTATAAAGCTGCGGTGGCTTTCAAAACATGCCCAAACATGGCCCAATACAAAAACTAATCCAGTACGCTCGTTGGAAGAATGTGAGGGTCATAATGCATGGTTTTTGTCCAATGTTGGCGTGCATCATTTAACGAATATGATGAAAAGTTTTGATGAATGGTTAGGTATTGTGTTTTAGGTGGGGATATCCAAGATGTGTAGTTCAAATAAATTGAGTGTCCTTTGGTTAAATTTTCACTAAGATCGAACATGTGAAAAAGGGGTTTATGAGAATTTAAGGTAAGAGTGTGTATACCATTATAATTATAAAAACTTATCGATAGGTTGGTCTTGTGACTTGTACATGTACATTCAATGAAAAATAAACCGATAGAAATCAATATTTATATACGAGAGATATGTTCATGTTCAATGGTTTAGTGTTCAAGTAGGCGGTTAGTGAAATCTTGACCCTTGATTTACAATCTATGATTTTAGGATTAAGTATATGGAAAGGCAAATGGATTATTAAGATTCTTATGTAATTAATTACTAGATTAATGTACCGATGGTTTCTTAATCAAACTCATATATATATAAAGATATACGGGTGGCAAGTTGTGCGAACTTATATACCATATATTCCTTAGGTGTATGGCGAACATATGAGGAATTATTGTAATGAAAATTCCATGATAGGTTAAGCATATACTTAAGTAATAAATAAGATGAATAGAACAGAATTTTGATTATATATGTATATGAATAGATATAATGATTTCACAATTGCTTTGGTACAATCGAGTAGTCCGATGGTCAAGAGAACAAATAAGATGTTAATGAATGGAGGATGTGGTTGAATGAAATTTCAAACTGTTAAGTATTCATGAACTTATGAAGTTTAAAGCGTATAAGCATTAAAATATAATAAGAGTACTAAATCAGAAACATCTTAAGATATGGTAATTAGATTGGGATTTCAATGGTAGGAATAATTTAGACAAAGTTGAAGGACTGTGATTGGTTTACTTTGTTGGGTGGTTGGTTTTGTGAATGGGTGTGATGTTTTAATGGTTAGATTACCACGATGGAGTGGACTACTTTATGATATGAGTGGATGTATTTCAAGACCTAAGGTTGTTAAGTCATTTCTACAGTCGAATTAGCGAAAGTTAAGTATGCAGGCAGGAAATTTCAAATGAAGTTACTCATGTCATCTGTATAAAATATCCCCCTAAAAGTCTAAAATTTTAGAGTAAGTCCTATCCATGGTCAGTTCAAGAATATCTAGGTTAAATATTGAAATTCAACCAACGACTAGTAGAAAATTAAAAAAGAAAAACTGAAAAATAATATTCCAGTGTTACATTCTTTTTTCTTCAAAAGAATTTGCTTAGATTGATTTTTTTACAAAAATTAAATAGAAGAAAAGAATAGAGATGCCAAAAACTTAACTTTTAGAAATGAAAGCACACTTAAGATGGATTCTAGGCCTACTTTTGAAAGGTCGTAAGGTATCCAAATGAATAATTCCCATCTTTTTGGCTCGTTGGAAAAATAATCTAGGTTAAATATCTAGGTTAGTTTCTTCACAGAACAAACTCATTTAAATAATATATATATATATATATATATATATATATATATATATATATATATATATATATATATATATATATATTGTAGCAAAAAAAAGAACCCATTTTTTAAAAGTGAACTTTTTACTATTTCTTTTCTTTCCTTTTATTTATTTATTGGTAAAAGAATAATCTACACAAAAATCTTTTAAAAAAAGTACCTATTTTCAAAAAGTGAAATTTTTGTAATATTTTTCATCTCATTTCTTCTCATTCTCATATCAAATAAGCTCATTTTAGCATAGTAAGTGAAAAGAAGAAGAGAGTTTTTGTCGATGATTATTGTTGAAAAGCACGAAAGATTACTGAAGAGTAGTCAGAAAACACGAAAGATAATTGGAGTATAGTGTTAAAAGAAGAGTTAGCTGTAGAGTAGCGATAAAAGAAGAAGGCATGGAGAAAAAGGTCTACGGGCATTTTTGTCCAACAAAAACTTAAAAAGGTGTAGAAAATCTAAAAAAAGTTAAGTATTTAAAAAGGGAGTCTATTTTGGGCCCAACAAACCTCAGATTTACTTAGCGAAAAATCCCAACAGTCTCCAATCTAATGTAACCATGGAAAGGTTAAACCTATTACATTTTAAATACCTTGAAAAACAAGGCATGCTAATCATGACTCGCTGGCAATGAATGTGAAATAATCCATCTATCTTTATCTCGTCCCATGATAGAAATTCTATCATGGTGCACATCTCAGTCTATGGGTGGCAATGGGTTGTGTTTAGACGAGGCTTGGTCAACCTAGGCTCGAGCCATTTTCTAAATCAGTTGCGAATTTTTGCTCAATCATAACCTACTACCCATTACTTAAAAACTCATCCAACCCAACCTACTTAAAAATTCATCCAACCCACTTAAAAATTCATCCAACCCAAAGTAACCTGACCCAATCCATTTAATAGTAGATGGGTCAATCAGGCTTGATTGACCCCAACCTGCCATCCAACTCAAGTTTAAGAATGGAATGGAACAATTGGGACTAACCTGACCTGATCCATTTAATAGTAAATGGGTCAGGTTGGACTGACCCCTCAACCCGCCATCTAACTCAAGTTTAAGAATGGAAAAAGACAGGTTCACACAACATAGCTTAGGAATTGGCATGTACATACATAAAAAAAAATAAAAAAAAAGTTTATATATTTTCTTCTTTATTTTGTTTTGGTTTTGGGTCGCTTGGCTCCAACCATTAATAACCTAGATGGGCTGATCAGGCTAGGTAGCGGTCAACCCAAGTCCAACCTACGTAAGTAAATAGGTCACATTTCTAACCTAAGCCAGACCAGATACATATGAACCATTGCCATCCTTACATCTCACGAGTTACCTTGTAAAAATCGAACTCATTAGTAGTGTTGTACACGAGTCGAGTAAGCTTGAAAGACTTGTTTGACTTGGCTCGAAAATGCTTGACTCGACTCAGATCAGAAGTGAGTTTAGATCGAGTTGAGCCAAATATTGGGTGCTCGAATGAATTCAATTCGAGCATCCCTTGGCTCGACTCGTGGAGTGGCTCAAAATCATTTTATTTGACTTGGCTTGACTCGAATCATTACTCGAAGTATAAATACAAAAAAAACCCTAATCTTTTCATTTAAAAAAAATCGCCTGACTGCTCGAGCAACCTAACCCCAACCCTCTCTCTCTCTCTCTCTCTCTCTCTCTCTCTCTCTCTCTCTCTCTCTCTCTCTTATAGTCAAAATAGCGGAGATCAGCTATTCGCAGCTCGGTATTCTCGCAACGTCCTGATTCTGCGAGTACATTTAATCGACTCTCGAGATCATCTGTTCGCGGCTCGCATATTGGATAAATACGGAACACAGTTACCGAGGCTTCGAGCTTTTATGGTCAATAGTCGAATATTACGAGGCAGGAAATTTCCTTCTCGACCCGCGAGCAGTCCTTCTCGCAAGTCGTTAAAAGGAGTCACATCTCAATATGCGAGCACCTAGTCTCACGAGCATCTTCCGTCGTGCGAACAGCTTTTATTGATGATCAGCGATGACGTCCCTCATCTTTTAGTACCAGCAGCCCATATAGGCCAACTTTGGGCTTATCTTCGTCTATGGCTCCGAGTCTCAAGGGATCGTTATCAAGGAACGTAATTGACCAGATGAGTAATTTGATTAGATTATTCTTTATATGAAGATAAGCAGGATAAGCGTCTTATCCCATGAAATCAGTAGATGATCTCGGTATGTTACGTAACAGAATGGGACATTCAGATCAAGATAAATAGATGGTTTCATCAATGAGAAGGTACACAATACTCAATCCCTAATCTCCGTCATTTATTGGTTCTCCTTCCTTACCCTATCTAACTTAGGCATCGGAGGGCCAACGGCCGGACGCCGGCCACCCTTAGTTATTTTTCTATCCCCTTTCAGGTCCAAGGAGAAAATTCGCTTGGAGGGAAGGTGAACCATCCGGAGGATCCTGTTACAAAATTCGACGTAAACAGTTTGGCACCGTCTGTGGGAACGATTTGATCATCACAGTCAATCGTTTTTACCACTGATCAAAATCCTTCCACCATGCCTCCTAAAAAGACTGTTCATCCTTCCACATCAAGACAGACGTTACCTCCACCTGACGTTACAGAACCAGTACCAGTCCCTCCAGCCACTTCGACGGGCATCCCTCAAGGGGATCCTAGCGTGCCGTCACAAAACCCGTTATTTGAGGCTTCCGGAAGTCAAGAAGATGTCATGCGTTTCCTGGGAAACACACTTCTAACTCTCAATGATGGGTTTCAAGCCTTATCTAACCGACTTGATCAGCATTTCCTGGAGCCTCAGAAGCTACCTTCGGGGGGTTGCCGCCACAGCCCATACCGATGGCTTCCAGATACTTTGTGGATGAACCACAGGTCCAACCAAATCTACCTCCGTCGAACCGAAATGCCAGCCGGCAACCAACCCCTATATTATCCCCACATTCCGTACATTCCAGTGCTTCTCGCCAACAACAATCTCATGGGTCCACCATTAAAGCATTCGGTTATACTCTACCATGGGAAGGAGATCTCAAGAAGATCCATGATCGTTTTAATGATATGGAGCAACGTTATCAAGCGAATCGACCATCAGCCATTGTGACGTCGATACATCGATCCGAGTCCCCTTTCGCCAGAGAAGTCATGGAAGCACCTCTACCAAGAAAGTATCGTACACCCGTCATCACCCCATATACGGGTACCGACGATCCTCTCGAACATCTGGAAACTTATAGGTCTCTTATGGAGTTGGAGGGACATGGGTCGGAAATCATGTGTAGGGCTTTTTCTCTAACCTTGAAGGAAACAGACCGTACTTGGTTCCGGGGGTTAAAACCTCGATCTATCAGATCCTTTTCACAGCTATCGGAGCTGTTCCTTTCCCAATTCATGGGAAGCATCCGTACCAAAAAATCGGCGTCTCACCTAATGAATTTGAAACAACAACATGGGGAAACAATAAAGGAGTTTACAGTGCGGTTCACAACCGAAGCAGTCCAAACCGAAGGTTATACTGAAGAGAAAGGTCTCACCGCCCTAATAGCTGGGATCACCAGCGAAAAATTCAGATTCGCTTTGGATAAGAATCCTCCCAAAACTATGACAGAATTCCAAGCTAAAGCTCAGAAATATATCAATGCAGAAGAGGTGGCATTAACACGTCATGATATACAGGGCAGGAAACGCAAGCCGGAGGAAGTCTCTTCGTCGGATAAGAAGTATAGGCGTGATCGGCGAGATCGCTCTCCTAAGAAAGTTTACTCTGGTAAGTACCATAACTACACCCCCCTTAACCGGCCTCCGAAAAAAGTGCTAATGGAGATTAAGCATAAACTGTACGTGAAATGACCCGCAAAAATAAAATCTGACCCCGAGAAGAGAGACAAGAGCAAGTTTTGTTATTTTCATAAAGATCATGGGCATACGACCCAAGACTGCATATCATTGCGTGACCACATCGAAGCTCTTATTTGAAAAGGTCATCTTCAAGATTATGTTGCCCGACAAGGTCGTTCGCCAAAAAGGGAGGAAGCCCTGCTACAACAGAAGAAATCACCTCATCGACATACTTCACAAGAAAACGCTGAGCCTACAGGGAAGATACGGACTATCGTAGGAGGACCATCTTGCTGGGGAGATTCTCGAGCTTCAAGAAAAGCGTATACCCGTAAGGCGTCCAAGAAGCCCTAGCATATCTATTGGCTGGAACAGACGCCCAACGCGTCAAAAACCAGTCATCCTCCAATTTCCTTCTCCCTTGAAGATGCAGAGGGAATTCACTTCCCTCACGAAGACTCCATCGTGGTCGCACTAAAGGTATCAAACTATTTGACTCACCGTATTATGGTGGATACAGGTAATTCCGCTGATATTCTATACTTGGAGGCTTTCAACAAAATGGCACTTGCCAGAAGCCTGCTCAAGCCAATCTCAACTCCCCTCGTCGGCTTCGGGGGCGAAGTGGTGACGCCTGAAGGGAGCATTGACCTTCCAGTCACCTTTGGTGAGAACCCTGCGAAGACGACTATCTTCATCAGCTTCCTTGTGGTAGATCGGAGATCGACGTACAATGCCATTTTGGGGCGAGCATCGCTGAATAAGGTTGGGGCGGCTTTACATCCCTTGTATTTGTGTATGAAATTTCCTACCCCCAATGGTGTTGGGGTTGTACGAGGAAATCAGAAAGAAGCCCGGTCTTGTTACGAGATAGCCCTACAAGATCGAAAGAAAGCTCAGGTGAGTCCAGTCATGATGATAGAGCAAAATTCATCAAGTCTTCCAATGGCCGCCTCGTTGGATCTAAGGGAGAATGCTCTCCAATCAGGAGCTCCCGGAGAAGAAACAGCGTCAATCCGCTTAATCAAAGATGATTCATCAAGAGTCGTATACGTTGGATCCTCTTTAACCGGCGTCCTCCGTGAAGATCTGGTTCATTTTCTCACCGAATACCAAAACGTGTTCGCTTGGTCTCACAAAGATATGCCAGGCATCGACCTCAGCGTCATTGCGCATCGTTTGAACATTGATCCGAATTATAAACCCGTCCACCAGCGCTGACGTGCCTTTACTACAGAAAGGTAGATGGCAATCAAGGCTGAAGTCGAAAAATTGCTCACGGCCAATTTCATAAAAGAAGTTGATTATCCGGAATGGGTCGCGAACGTAGTTCTCGTTCGAAAAGCTAACGGTAAATGGAGAATGTGCGTCGATTATTCAGATCTAAATAAAGCGTGCCCTAAAGATAGCTTCCCAACTCCTCGGATCGACCACCTGGTCGATTCAACAACTGGACATGCTCTGCTCAGCTTCATGGATGCCTATTCCGACTATAACCAAATCATGATGCATCCACCTGACAGTCAACATACCGCCTTCATCACCGACCGTGGCCTATATTGCTATCAGGTAATGCCTTTTGGCCTTAAGAATGTAGGGGCCACTTATCAGCGTCTCATCAATAAAATGTTCGTCGCGTAAATCGACAGGAATATAGAAGTCTATGTTGATGAAATGCTCGTAAAAAGTGTCGTAGAAGACGATCACCTTTCAGATCTTCGAGAAGCCTTCGACCTAATGAGGAAATTTCAGATGAAGCTAAACCCAGAAACATGTGCGTTCAGAGCATCTGACAAGTGTTTACCTTTCTTCAAGCTCCTCCGTGCCACAGCCAAATCTGATTGGGAGTGGACACCACAGTACTAAAAAGCTTTCCAACAATTGAAACAATATATGAGCTCACCTCCTGTTTTATCTAAACATGTGGCGCACGAACAACTCATTCTTTATTTATCTGTGTCCTCCACGGCCGTTAGCGCCGCTTTAATAAGAGAAGATTTCGGGATACAGAAGCCCGTTTATTATATTAGTCAAGCAATGGTATGCTGAAACCCGATACTCTGATATAGAGAAGTTGGCCCTTGCTTTAGTCACGGCAGCCCGAAAACTGCGACCATACTTCCAGGCCCATGCTATATTGGTACCGACAAATCACCCGTTACGGCAAGTCCTTCAAAAACCCGACGTTTCAGGGCGATTAACTAAATGGGCAATCGAAATCAGTGAGTACGATATTTCCTTCTGCCCCAGGACCGCGATCAAGGGACAAGCTGTAGCCGACTTCATCGCCGAATTCACATACTCCATTCCCGATGATAATTCCGCGACCAGCGACCAGCCGTCCTGGTCCCTCTTTGTGGACGGGTCCTCTCGGGTCACTAGCAGCGGAGCGGGCCTAATTCTAGTTGCTCCAGACGGGTCGCATTTCCAATACGCCTTACGATTCGACTCTCGCATCTCGAATAATGAGGCAGAATATGAGGCTCTAATTGTCGGTCTCGAACTAGCCAACGTCCTCTCCATTCAGAATCTGCTCATTCACAGCGACTCTCAGCTCATTGTAAATCAGGTTCTCGGTGAATTCGAGGCAAAAGAAGAAAGGATGGCCTTGTACAAATCTCGAGTGCTCATCTTGCTCGCAAAGTTGAAGAATTATGAAATAATCCACATCCCTCGCGAGAAGAATAAACTCGCTGATTCGTTAGCAAAACTTGCCTCTGCACCAGAATCTAAGTTACCATATTCAATTCTCATCGAGCAGCTTCAAAACTAGAGTATCGACCAAGCAACTCTCGAGCAGCTGGTTGCGGTATATCCGTCTCCATGTTGGATGGACCCCATCCTCCTTTATCTCAGAGACGGATACCTCCCAGACGATAAGAAAGCCGCCCGACAAATTCGTCATCGAGCTACCAACTACACCTTACAAGATGGAATGTTGTTACATAAGAGTTTTTCCTTGCCTTATTTAAGGTGTCTGCATCCAGAATAAGCACATCGTGTTCTAGATGAAATACACCAGGGGGCATATGGTAACCACCCAAGGGGGCGATCCCTAGCGTATAAGGCGATGAGGTAAGGATACTATTGGCCCACTATGAAGGCAGACGCAATTGAATTCTCCAAAAAATGTGACAAGTGCCAGCGATACTCTCTTATACCTCATGTACCGTCTGAGCAAATGACTCCAGTTGATAGCCCTTGGCCTTTCGCTCAATGGGGGGTCGATATCATCGGGCCCTTGCCTATTGGAAAAGGACAAAATAGGTTCGCGATAGTGGGGATCGATTATTTCACCAAATGGGCCGAGGCAGAACCATTAGCCAAAATCACTAAGAAACAAACTACTAAGTTCATATGGAGAAATATCATATGCCGTTATGGACTCCCCCACATTATAATTACCGACAACGGAACGCAATTTGACAACGCAGCTTTCGATGAATTTTGTGAAAAGTGGAAGATACGCAACATCCGCACCTCCCCGTATCATCCTCAGGCAAATGGGCAAGTTGAGGCAGTGAATAAAATCATTAAGCACCACCTAAAGACCAAGCTTGGTGAATGTAAAGGTATATGGCCAGAACTTCTGCCAGAAATATTATGGGCATATAGAACTACAACTCGTACATCAACAGGCGAAACTCCTTTCTCCCTAGCATTCGGTGTCGAAGCAGTAGTACCAGTTGAAATTCAAGTGCCCTCGTATCGAATCGAGCAGTATGACCTCGCACGTAATCAGGAAAGTCTTCGACTTCATCTCGATCTCTTGGAAGAACGGAGAAATGCCTCCCAGATGCGAGCAGTCCGCATATCAACAACGTATTGCTCGCTACCGAAATGCTAAAGTTCGGCCCAGATCTTTCCAGCTCGGTGATTTAGTCCTCAGACAGAACCTTGGAGTTCCTGCTCGGTCGCTTGATCCAAATTGGGAAGGCCCGTATCGAGTCATCAAAATTATGCGACCCGGCACTTACTATCTTGAAGATATGCAGGGAAGACCCATACGTTGCCCTTGGCATGTGGAACACTTGCTACAATATTTTCCTTGATTCGATGTATCTCTTAACGACGTTCAAATAACAGAGGATGAAAGAAACCTTTTGGTCGCTACTCCATTTACTTGGACCAGAATAGCCCCGAAGAGAATATTCATTCTCTTGGCCAATCATCTACCCTTGGTAGAGTTAGAACTACCTTTTGGTCGCTACTCCATTTACTTGGACCAGAATAGCCCCGAAGAGAATATTCATTCTCTTGGCCAAAATGTCTACCCTTGGTAGAATCAAAGTCTCAATCGATAGATCAGTCTATCTCCACGAGGGTATGGTCATCATGACCCCCCGGATTGAATGTCTACCCTTGGTAGAATCAAAGTCTCAATTGATAGATCAGTATCTCCACAAGGGTCATCATGACCCCCCGGATTAAATATAGATCATTATTGCTGACTTAAATATGAAGACCTCCAAAGCAAAAACAAAGCAGAGGCAAGCAAAGGACAAACATCATCATCAAAAGGTGTTTCTTTTTCATTAATGAATAATTGTTTACAAAGATTTGATCACGAGTACAAAGATACAGGAGAGGTAAATTAATCTCTAGGAGGAGGAGCCGCACTCTCGACTTCAGGGCCCGCATAGGGAACTCCTCCAGCTTGAGTGACTTCGGTCACCTCGTTCTCGGCAGCTGCTTGCTCTTCCGCAGCTATGATGGTTGCAACCCGATCGAATTCTCCCATGTTGAAAGATGAGATCATCCGCTGCACTACTCTTAGTGCGAAGTCGCGACCAGTATCGTATGATTCGTATCTTTCTTCGTCATACAACGGTGAAGTTCGAAACTCGATGATGGCCCGAGTTCCTTCTTCAGAGAGCATTTTGACAAGGGCGACCCTCTCCTCGTCCCAATGGATCGAGTCGTCCTTGAGCTGCGCGAGAGTGGAGTGCTCTTTATCTAGACTATCGCTGACTTCCTTGAGCTGTGACTTAACCTCCGCGAGCCGCTCCTCCAACGAGATCTTGTCTTAACGGAAGATCTCCCTCTCTCTCTCTCTCTGCTTTCTCCTTCAACTCCACGAGCTTGGCGAAGTTGGAGTCCAGAGCCTGATACCTATTGGTCAGGACTTAAACTTTCTCTATGAGGATTTTCTTCTCCTCATCTCTCTTCGAGATTAGCGCCTCGCGGTACTTGAGGAACTGATCCCTCCCTTGGACAGCCTTCTCCAAGGCGATCCTCTTCCCGTCCGCCTCATCAATCACGCGACGGGCGGCAACAATATCACGCCTCGTCCGCAAGATGAGGTCCAAGCCCTGTAGAATGGAAGATAGTGAGATAAATACTTGGAAACAAAAAGATATCAAACAAACATCAAAAACCATGTTACCTGAACCATTCTCACTCCCGCCTCGAGGAAGAGGTTCTCAGGGATTGGCTCGGGGAGGGTGCCGAAGGTTTGGGTGGAGATGTTGTCGAAGAGAAACTTGCATATTGGATGAAGGTGGCGAGGGACAGTGAATGATCCACTGCCAGACGACTGGGCAACGACCAGCCTCGCCGTGCTCGCGACAGGGGCGACAACCGACTCGCGAGCAGGAGCCACCTCGCCAGCAGGAGCCGACTCCCGATGTCTTGACGGCTCACGAGTTTCTTCGGCTGGGGGGCAGCTGGACCCTGCTCCATCATCCCTCGGAGAGTTGTTAGTAATATTAATCACTGGTGGTCCAGGTGCGACCACCAGCGAGGGAATGACAGGCGCAGGAGCTGCTGGCGCCCCCACTGTGCTCACGAGATGGGTGGATTGGTCGGCACCCTTATGGGTAGATGGTTGGGAAGGACCGGCAGATGTTTCCTTCTGCCTTTTCGGGTTCGTGCCCTTGAGTCGAGGTAGCAGACCCCTCTTCTCTCCGGCCTTCGTCATTTCGATCTCCTCGTTGGGTATTAGCCCTGCCGCCGCGAGTCGCGAGGAGGATAGACAAGCTTTGATATGCCTGTCGCGAGCAGGCAACTTGTATACTTTTACGATCTTCTCGTGAATTCCTCCCATTAAATTTGGCTTCGTCAAATCCTGGATACCTGCGAACACAAACAGGAGTTAAAAAACAAACCCTAAGTATGACTGGGGAAAAAACGTACAGTGTGGAACTGTGCCTACCTTCACAGAAAATACGATTCACTCCTGGGCCCTTGGAGGAAGCAGACTCCCAGTTCTCGGAAGCGTAGAACCAGCGTTTCCTCCAACTGTGATAATTCGAAGAGGGCTTCCCCAGCACGAAATTATCCCGGTGCCAATAGCACAGGTAGTACCAGCCTTCGCTAGAGGGCGCCTTCTTCAAACGGAACATACGGAGGAACTCCTCAGCTGTGAGCTCCCCGTTGCCGGCCTGAGCCGAGAGGGCGAATGAGCTCAGAACTACCCTCCATCCATTCACGATGAGTTGCCCGGGGGCAATCTTATAACACCGGAGAATATCGCGGACGAAGGGATGGAGAGGAAGGCGTACCCCCAGAATGAGCTGGTACTCATAAAAGGCCACGCATCCTGGGGGAGGGGAATCCTTTGTCTCTCCATCTCCGGGTAGCCGGAGAGTGATTGAGTCGGGGATTAAATATCTCTCCCGTAGCTCAAGCAACCGGTTCTCCGATAAAATGGAGGGATACCCATCCGCTGTGTATCTGCCTGCCGAAACCCTCGCGTTACTAGAGGCAGAGGATTCCGGGGTAGCATCTCCCAGGGGGACGGTGGTCTCGTCATAATCTCCAGCCATGAGAGTATTAAAAAGAAAAAAGAAGGAAATAGAATGTACCAAGTACGAGAGAGGGAGGGGGAAGGACACCAAAATATCAGTGAGGAAGAGGACAGTGAGGAAGATGATTGAAGGAAGAATTTCTCTTTTCGAAAACTTCTGTGAAAATCTGGAGATATGGCGGACTCCATATATTTATAGGCAATCATTCCGCCGTATATGGTGACACGTGGCTGCCTTTCGTTCGGCACGGCAGTCGAGCAGGCACGCCCATTAATTTCCTAGACGCGTGGTGAGCGCCTCTTCATTTCCTGTCTGCGAAAAGGCTGCGAAAGGCTTGCGCTCATTAATTCCAGCCCAATCATGTACGGCTTCATACTCGATAAAGGCAGCAGGCAGCTACGCATGACAACAAGTAAGTCCTCCCCTTAGAATTCTTGGCGGTAAGGACTTGGGGGGCATCTGTTATAGTCAAAATAGTGGAGATCAGCTATTCGCAGCTCGGTATTCTCGCGACGTCCTGATTCTGCGAGCACATTTATTCGACTCTCGAGATCATCTGTTCGCGGCTCGCCTATTGGATAAATACGGAACACAGTTACCGAGGCTTCGAGCTTTTATGGTCAATAGTCGAATATTACGAGGCAGGAAATTTCCTTCTCGACCCGCGAGCAATCCTTCTCGCAAGTCGTTAAAAGGAGTCACATCTTAATATGCGAGCACCTGGTCTCGCGAGCATCTTCCGTCGTGCGAGCAGCTTTTATTGATGATCAGTGATGACGTCCCTCATCTTTTAGTACTAGCAGCCCGTATAGGCCGACTTTGGGCTTATCTTCGTCTATGGCTCCGAGTCTCAAGGGATCGTTATCAGGGAACGTAATTGACCAGATGAGTAATTTGATTAGATTATTCCTTTATCTGAAGATAAGCAGGATAAGCGTCTTATCCCATGAAATCAGTAGATGATCTCGGTATGTTACGTAACAGAATGGGACATTCAGATCAAGATAAATAGATGGTTTCATCAATGAGAAGGTACACAATACTCAATCCCTAATCTCCGTCGTTTATTGGTTCTCCTTCCTTACCCTATCTAACTTAGGCATAGGAGGGCCAACGGCCGGACGCCGGCCACCCTTAGTTATTTTTCTATCCCCTTTCAGGTCCAAGGAGAAAATTCGCTTGGAGGGAAGGTGAACCATCCGGAGGATCCTGTTACAAAATTCGACGTAAACACTCTCTCTCTCTCTCTCTCTCTCTCTCTCTCTTTATGCTCACCCACCTAACCCCACCGGACCACCCCCACGGCCCACTCTGGCACTCCCTCCATCCCTCTTTCTTAAGCTTCAACTCGACGCTGGCCACCCTTTGAGCTACCCTGTCCACTCGACACCAGCCACCCCCTGAGTTGCCCAACCTTCCTGTCCGCTCGACGCCAATAATCCCCTTCCCCCTTCCATTTTTTTAGGGATTTTGATCGTACGGGCCCCCTTGTATGGCGAAATTTCTCGCTTGTTTCTGGCTGAAACTATTTTCCCTAACTAACCCTCTTACACTTTTTAAACTTTGTTGTGGACAAAAATACCCCTACGTATTGAGCCCTATACTTGACAGTTATTAATGTGTGGAAGGTGAATTGAGCTGGATAGTAAAAAAAGTTAAAGTCGGGCCCATTGTGAGGCATGATGTCGATCTACACCTTCCTTTCATTTTAAGAGCTAATTACAATACATATTGGCAAAAATCGGGTCAAGGAAGTGAATCACAGCACAAGAAACAGGGTGATTTATTTGAGACCGTTGAAAAGTTATTGGTGGCCCCAAACCATTTTGATAAATATAATATTCGCTTGTTTTTTTTTTCTTTTACCCATGTATCTTTGTTATTGTGATCAACGGGTTGGATGACATACAAATATCACTGTGGGCCCCACAGAGTATAGTATGTACTATTATAATTCGTCCCAAGTATGGAAAAGAAAAAAGAAACCTTTCATCAGAAGTTATGGTTGTTACCTTTCTCGATCCGATTTTTATATCCATTTGATTTGGTGGACCATTTAATGGTAGATTCAATCCGTTCATAATGTTTGTGGCTCGGGTTTATGTCGAATTAATGTTGAATGAACGATTTTTCAAGTTATTGGTCACCCACAATCATAAAAAAAGATAAACGGTTTTTAAAATTATATGTTTTTCTTTATTGTGTTGCAGATAACATGATCAAAATCTTTCAGTCATCATTTGGATAGTTACATTCCTCCAAATTTTGGAGAGGGTGAACGGATTAGATCTAACAAAAAGTTGAAGATAGAGTTGGATCTAACAAAAACTCTATTTTCTTCTCTTTCTTTTCCGGGACGCACTACCACCTCTTGGCGCACCACCACCTCCTTTGACCTGGTTTTCTTTGGCTTAATCTTCTCTAACTCCTGTCTTCTTGTTGTATCATCGAAATCGAAAGACATGGTGCCTCTATGTTAGTAAATATTTTCATCTACAACAAAATTTAAAAAGTGTCAGGGGACCAGTAAGAGAAATAGTTTCAGCTAGAAACAAGTGGAGAATTTCATCCTACAAGGGGGCTCGTACAGTCAAAATCCCTTTTTTTTATATAAAATCGGCTGGAAAGACTTGAACTTGAACTCACTCGGTTTGCTTAATTGAGCAGGTCCACGCTCGGCCAAGTCGAGTTGAGATTCAAGCCTAACGAGTAGGGCAAAGCTCGACTCGACTCGGCCGTACTCATGTACGGCTCGTCATCAGGCCATTCTATCAATGCAGTTAATTGCCTAGAAAATGACTGTATAGATTACTGGGTACATAGATCATCAACTTGAGCTATCTAATTAATATTCAGAGAATTATTCAATCCCATCCATGGATTGAAAAAGAAGATAACATTAAAAAGGACAAGTTATGGATGGATAAGATCATTCAATCAACGTGGTTTTCATGTTGTAGCCCATCAATCTGATCGAGGATCTTCATGCAGAGTGGCTCGCCGTAAACGTAAAGACCCACCTGATGAACGCTCCGGATCATGGATTATTGCACACTAATCATGGGTTCAAAATTTAAATCGATGCCGGATTACTCGTTACGAGGGCCAAGATTTGGTGGGTCCCACGTAATAATAAGTATTCTGAGGATGCGGATTTGGTGGTGTTGTCCGCACCACCCCAGCGGTGATGCTTTGGGCACTTTAGGGCCCGCCATGATGCATGAATTTCATTCATATTCACACTGTTCATCCGTTTTCCCAGCAAAAATCAAGAAGATCCAAATTACAGGTGGACTACACCAGGAAACAGTAGTGATTGAACGCCCACCGTTGAAACCTTCCTAAATGCTCACATGTTTATTTTCCATCCAACATATTTATGAAGTTACACGGACGTTCAATCAGCTTAGAAATATCAGCTTAAATCCAAAACTTTTGTGGCCCTTAAGAAGTTTTTAATTGTGGACGTTCAATCAATACTGTTTCCTGTGGTATCACTTGAGCTTCGGATCTGCTTCATTTTTGGGGTCATGCTCTAAAATGATCGGGAAAAACGGATGGACGGCGTGGATATAAAACATATATATCAAGGTAGGCCCCACACCACCCAACGCATCACCACACAACCTGGAGGTGGTATGGGCAAAAACCACCTGTATTCCCGGACCCGCGCGCGAATAAATAGGAATGCTAATTCGGAACGATCCATCTTCAAGTGACAAATGCAACGCACTATACATGATGACTTTATACATGTGCGATGGATTTGGGACGTCCATATGATGGTTCCCACGATGCGTGTGTGATATCCTAAAAATGAGGCTGGTTCACTTATTAGATGAGTAACACAAGAACACTAACGAATGTCAGTTGTTATCACTTTGGTGCCTCAATTGCTAAATGGACGGCTACGAATTTTTGGGCTTAGTACGTTGTCACACGATATGCGTTTCTGCTTCGCGCTTGAAGAGGAAACGCGTCGAATTACCATTTCTACAGAATAATGCTTTGTTTTGTGATGAGGTGCTTCAAAAAGGATATTTCAAGTGTACTCACCTCGCGAGATAGTGACGGAGCATCGTAGCACACGTGTGCGAGATCTTAAACGTTTATCATGTACGACACACTGGGCCAATCTAAACGCAATATTCAGTCTAAAGTAAAAAAATGGATGCTGTGGTGCAGTATTCCATTCATTGTTAGGCACAGATCTACTGCATACGTGGCATTAACTACATCCATCCAAACCATTTAAATATTCGATCCAACGGTAGATGGGCTTAAAAGATCTTCAGAACCATCGGATTCGAAGAAAACAAAAATGGGATCTTGAAATGAAAATCTACAGTTGGAATTCAACAAACAGATATCTGTTACTGAGAGAGGTCGAGATCATCTAATCAACCATCTGCAAAAGGGCCCACTATTTGATGTACAGTGGCATTTTTCACGCGTAGGGATTCGTATTTCAAATAACTAGGAGTTTTATTATGCGCTACCCACGTCTTCCAAGAGAATACACGCGTTCTCCATTCTCATAAATGGATTCTAGTTTGAGGTAATCCAGACCATTCATTGCTTCCAAAAGTAGATTGATTATTCCTAAAAAATATCGATAATCTTGGCCTTTCAGTTTGTGGCTTAGATGGTATAGAAAATATACAACGACGGTCCACATTCAAATATATATAGAATTTAAAAAAAGGGGAGTTGATACTCTGGTGCATACGTCGCATACATTAACTCAAATTAGACCGATCCAAATGTCTAACATATTAGCTCTAAGCTACAGCCCAAAATCAGACTGATTGATCAATCCTCACCGTTGATACTTGTTTTTGAAACAGGATCGTTGGATTTTTTTTTTTTTTCTTTTTTTTAGGTTGTTCAATAAATGTCTGCCAAACCTATGGTTAGATAATCAAATAAGCATAGACCTTTGGGTCTGGTTGCATCTAAGGTGGCACTCTTGATTTTGACAGTTTGATTTGAATTATTGTATGTCACTTATGAAATTTGTAAGTAATTTTTAAGTGACTGCTTATCATACGTGCGGCATCCAATCCGTTCACAAGGGCCGACCCGCCATGAAAACGGACCCCAAAAGCCAAAAGTCAGGTGCTCCAATCATCAGGTGGCCAGAGCATAGAAAACAAAGGGCAAGCAGCCAAGAATCCATATTCACTTGTTGACTCACCTGATGAGTGGTATGAACTATATTATGAACAGATCGGATGCCGTACCCAGACAAAGCTGGCCCCACAAGGGCGCGGATTTCCTGCGAAAGTCTTGCGCAGGAATTTCCTGCACTGAGAACCAAGGTGGGGCCCACAGTAATTTTTTTTGATAAATCCACCCCGTCCATCCATTTAGGGAGCTCATTTTAGGAGATGAAAACAAAAATGAACCAGATCCAAGACTCAAGTGGGCCTCACTAAAGGAAAAGGTGGGTAGGTAAATTACTACCGTTGAAACCTCCCTAGGGTCCAAAGTGATGTTTATATGACATCCATACCGTTCATAACGTCACTGCTACTGGGATGAACTGGAAAAACAAATATTATCATGATTGGAAACTCCTGTGGCTCTACAAATATTTCAACTGTGGATGTTCAAATATCACGTTTTCGGCCCACTTGAGTCTTGGATCCGGTTCATTTTTTGTTTTGATGTTCTAAAATGAGCTCCCAAAGTGGATGGACAGTATGGATTTATCAAAAAAATCACTGTGGGCCCACATGCAGCAGGAAATATGAAACGTATGGATGGCATATAAACATCAATGTGGACCCATAGAGGTTTCAACGGTAGGAATTTTCCTACCCATCTTTTGCTTTAGTGGGGCCCACTTGAGTCTTGGATCCTATTCATTTTTTGTCGCAGCACCTAAAATGATCTCAAAAAATGGTTGGAGGGCGTAGATTTCTCACAAACATCACGGTGGCCCACTTATATTCTGATGCTGCGGCCCGTAATTCCGCATTGGTGGGATATAACGGATTAAGGACGGCTACGTCGGTCAATCGAGACCCGCCACGTACCCATTCGTCTCCTCGTGCGTCCTGGTTGGGTAGTACCTAATTCGAGCCGCTAGTGACGATATTCCCTCGGGGAGGAGCAAACCGGACGCGGATTATTCAGTGAGGTGCTCACCACCCTTTACCGTGGTGTTAGGACTCCGTGGGGTCCAACGAGATGTACATGTTTTATCCACGCTGTTCATCTGTTTTTCTGGCCCATTTGCAGGCATGAACCCAAATTGAAAGCATATTGAAATTTTAAGTGGAACACACCACAGAAAACAGTGGGGATATGACGTCCACTGTTGAAACCTTCTTAGGATCTAAAGTGATGTTTATTTGTCGTCCAACGCTCTAATAAAGTCACACAGATCTTCTAATAAGGTCACAAAGATCAGGATGAATGGAAAACATAAATATAGCTTGATCCAAAACCTTTGTGTCCCCAAGAATTTTTCAACGGTGAGCTTTCAATTACCACTGTTTCTTGTGTTGTGGTCCACTTGAGCTTGGACATACTTCGATCTTTGCATCATGCCCTAAAATGATCTGGATAAAAAGATGAACGGCGTGGATAAAACACAAACATCATGGTGGGTCCCACCGAGTCTTCACACTACGGCAAAGGGTGGTGAGCGACTCACATGACGCAATCCGCGTCCGAACAAACTTGGTATTTCGTGCGATATCGAGTTTCTTTCTCATAGCGTTCAACTCGACGATGAAAGGCCACAGGCCAGAAAGAAGCTCCCATCTTTTTCAATCAATAGCCCCTATTCGCCCCCTTCTTTTTAACGGTAAGCCCCTCTTCTTAAACTTCGACGAAATAAATTTTTCCTCTTACCTAAATATATTCGACTCTTCTTTCTTGAAACCATCGATTCACATTATTTTCCTCTATCACACGCCAAACCCCACATTTCATACAAACCCCCCAAAATTCAATTCAATCTCATTCCAAACGCCCAAACGCAATCCTTTTGATTTCCGTTTCAAACAGCCACAACAACAACCACAACAGAGAAAAGAATCTATTGCCCAATTTCCGATGGAAAATTACGATCCCTACCGCTATCCGTACCCTCCTCCGGCGAATTCCGATTCCGGCCCTCCGCCTCCCTACCAACCTTATCAATACAATCCACACCATTCATCTCCACCGCAGCAACTGTACCCTCCTCCTTACCAGAGTTATTCTGGACCGTTGGATCATCGGCCTTCTCACCACTCCGGGCCGCTCTTCCCTTCTCAACCTCTTTATCCATCCCTGAATTCTCCTTCGTTTTCGTATCCAAATTCCAATTACGCCCCTCCGGTTTCCTATAATTCTCCGCGGCCGAGTTTACAGTATCATGGCAGCTTCCAGTACAGTTCTTCATTTCAATATTCCCAGCAGGGGTCGTTCCCGACGGATGTTTATCCGCCCTCGAAGCCGTTTTCCCGGATGAATAGCTCTCCCGATTACCACAGTCAGGAAAGCTCGGTCTCGTCGAATGATGGCGAGGCTGGGTCGTCTTCTCTCTATCCATTGGAAAATCTCATGGCCACAGTCCGCTTAAACGATCAAGGCCCTTCTGACCAAGATTCCCCATCGGTCTTGAATTCGGCGCATGGGTTTCAGAGTCAGAATTCGATGTACCATCAGTCGGTGTTGGTTTACGGGTTCCCCAATCATTCATTCTCCGGGAATTCTGGCAGTTTCTCTCCACAGAGTCCTCCTGTTCCACCATCGCCATCTGGCGGGTCCCAGCATGGTCAGAATCTACCAATGGTGCCGTACCAGCCATCGAAAGGATCTCTGAAGGTGCTTCTGCTGCATGGCAACCTAGATATTTGTATCGTTGAGGCAAAGAACCTTCCGAACATGGATATGTTCTCTAAGAGGTTAAAGGACATGTTCGGGAGTTTGCCCAGCACCGTGGGTAGCAAGATGGAAGGTCATATCCCCCAGTCCGCATTCAATGACAAGCGACCCGTATGTCTCAATTGTGGTGTCCAAGGCCGTATTAGGCCGCACATATGTGATCAGTAATAGCGAGAACCCCGTTTGGTGGCAGCACTTTTATGTGCCAGTCGCACATTATGCTGCGGAAGTCTGCTTCGTCGTCAAGGACAGCGATGTCGTGGGGTCCCAGTTTATAGGGACCTGTGGCAATCCCGGTCGAGCAGATATACTCTGGATCAAAAGTTGAAGGATATTTCCCGATCCTTAATTCAAATGGGAAGCCTTGTAATCCGGGAGCTGTTTTGCGGCTTTCTCTCCAGTACATGCCAATTGCACAACAGACCATGTACTATGATGGAGTCGGAGCTGGCCCCGATTACCACGGGGTGCCGGGTACGTACTTCCCCCTTAGGAGGGGCGGGAAAGTTACACTTTATCAGGATGCCCATGTTCCCGATGGTTGCCTTCCTGATGTATGGCTGGGTAATGGAATGCGATTTGAACATGGGAAATGTTGGCAGGACATCTTTGATGCAATAAGGCAGGCCCGACGGTTGATTTACATCGTGGGGTGGTCAGTGTTCCACAAAGTCAGGCTGGTTCGAGATGCGGGTTATGCCTCGGACTGCACTCTGGGGGATCTTCTTAGGACTAAGTCGCAGGAAGGCGTGAGAGTTTTGCTTCTCATCTGGGACGATCCTACTTCAAGAAAAATTTGGCTTCTTCAAACGGTAAGGCATGACCCCAGTTGGAACTTGTCAGTGATAAAAGTTTAGGGGCATTTGGATGTATCGAAACTTGCAAGTTTGAGTGAACATGCTGGAAGAAAAGATTGATTACATGTCCTGCTGTATATCATGCATTGCAGAAAACAGAACTGCATCAGGTGAGATACCGTTCAAATCAATATCCATAATGGTCAGTTCAGAACAAGAACATTCTAGATGTTGATTGGAGTCTCTTGCACCTGACTATTCACCACATCCAAATGCAGCCCTGATGTTTGGAGAATGTTTACTTCACTAAATCTCCCAAAACACGAGTCTTTCAAAGGAAATGCTTTTAGCTTATTTTGCTAGTACTGACTTCTATGCTTTCAATGTCCAAGTTGAAAAATTGGCATTCATTGTATGAGGTTTTTACCGTTTAAATAATTTTGTATTCTTTGTTTTTTTTGGAGAACTTAATCCCTTGCAGTCACTTGATCAGGCGATACTGAGAGTTATGCAAAAGTAAGTCCTATAGGCTTCATCTTTTCTGTCATGAAGCTGATTTGTATCATATGTTGCCTGGACAGTTCTAGAATCTACTTACTGGTAGTCATTTCCCTAAGAGATAAGAAAAGACGCAATGTGCTATTTTTACTTAAAAAAAGGAAAAAAAAAACAAAACAAAACAAAAAAGAAACTGTAGTAATAAGGTGGAATTATCGAGTAAAAAAAAAAAAAAAAATTCGATTACTGCATAAACAAATGTCAATGGAAGAAGTGCATGTGGACATGTTGAAGAGTTTCTATTAGAAATTTGACTTGCTCCCACCATGGGAAGGTTCCCACCTAGTGTGTTGCCATTTGCCTTACACAGCGCTCCTGAACATTATTGAGTGGTTGAAAGCTCATTTGAGATTACTACGAATCTGATAAGATCATTGCATTCTTTTCCAATTTTCATGCAAAGGGGCTCATGCTGCAGTTAGTATCTTTCTCTAAGTTAGTTGCCAAATTCATGGAATTACCCCATCTCACCATGAATCAGTATGCCGTTTTCTGAATTTCATGGACCAAAATCAAGAATTCAGTGCCCCTAAATTCGCCAAACTCTGTTTATTGGTGTGAAGTTCCCTACCCTTGAATTCTCATGGAGCCTGCATGACTTTGATTCATGAAATGGGGAAAAAGCTACAGAGGACTTTGACCCAAGTCATAATGAGATTTAAAATGGTATGGAAACTAAATGAATTTACTTAATTAAATTCATGAAATGAACGAACTTTTTCTGCAACCTTAGCAAGTTAATGCCATAATCAAACAGGTTTCAAACTGAGTTGGGTTCATTAGGAACCCTGCAAATTACAAATTGTGGATTGACCTGAACCAAACTGGGTCAACAGCAACTATTAATCAATGCCGTGATTGCAAAGGTCATCATCGAGGGTGATTTTGAAATTGCTTGCTACCAGTTAAAGAAGGGGGTGTAATTTAGCATATGGCTGTTAGGTGCTGTTTGGTAAACTGAAAAATTAAGTCTGAAAATTAATTTAAGTACTGAAAACTTAAAGTGCTGAATTTAAGTACTTATAAGAACTGAAAAATCTGTTTGGTAATTTATCTGAAACCTACCATTGAAAACTTATCACGGCCACAAAAGTTTTGGATCAAGCTAATATTTGTGTTTTCCCTTAATCCAGGTCTTTGTGGTATGATGAACAGGGTTGATGGTAAATAAACATCATGGTGGGCCCTAGTAAGGTTTCAATGGTGGGCATCATTGTCCCCATTGCTTTCAGTGGTGTGGTCCACCTGAGGTTTGGACTTGTCTCATTTTTGGGCTCATGCCTTAAAGTCATCTCTCCAAATGGATAAACTATGTAGATATAATACACACATTATGTTGGGGCTTATAGAATTTGGTGACTTCAAGTATTTGCGTGGGATGATTTCATGGATGGGAAAGTAAACAAAGAAGGGTAATCTTGCCATTTTTAAATGTTAATAGGGATACTTTTATCAATTTTTATCTAAAAATTTAAAGAGAAACCACTTACCGCATTCAGCTATAACCTTTAAGTCAAGTTGACATGACTTAAAATAATCCACTTAATTTAAGTGATTTTTCCAATTAAGCACTTCAATTTTTTTAGTTACCAAACGGTCTGAATTACTAAAATCACTGAAAATATCATTTTTCAGTGATAAGTCGTGGAATTAAGTTTTACCAAACGCACCCTTAGTTTAAAAGCGTCAGAAAATGTTTGGAACACAAGTGCAAAGGAATGCAGTGTGCTTGTATTGTGCACTTTACTAGCTTGCTTATTCATTTGAAAACATGCAGGGTGGAGTCATGCAAACCCATGATGAGGAGACTCGTCGGTTTTTCAAGCATTCCTCAGTGCAAGTATTACTCTGTCCCCGGTCCGCTGGAAAACGACATAGCTGGGCAAAACAGAAGGTTTTGTTTAAACAAATGCATCCAACATAATGGGGGTTTCTTCTTCTTTTGTTCATTCCTTCTTTTTTCACTCATATACAGTAACATGCGTTTTGCTTGTTCCTTTTGGTTATTCAGGAAGTTGGAGCAATCTATACGCACCATCAGAAAACCGTCATTGTGGATACTGATGCTGGTTATAATAAGAGAAAAATTACAGCTTTTGTTGGAGGACTTGATTTATGTGATGGGCGATATGATACTCCAGAGCATTCTATACTCAGGACATTGCAAACAGCGCATAAAGATGACTATCACAACCCTACTTTTACGGTAATTCTTAAACTCTTTTTTTTTTTTTTTCTTTCTATGTTACTGTTTTCTAGCTACATTTTATAGACTTTTGTGCTGAGTTCAGACACCATGAAATCCAAATAAAGCAGTGGCAAAAATATTCTGGTAATTATCAGAGAGTTAAAACATTATTTGTAAATTCGGGGCAATCAACAATGAATCTGATGTAGGATGACCTAATTGTGATGCATGCTCATGCGTATATAAAATTCAGCATGCTCATGCGTAAACATGACCTAATTGTGATGCATGCTCATGCGTAATAACAATAACAATCTAAAATTCAGCATCAATCATCATGAATTAAGAAAATCATAAAAGAGACATGCAATAATATGGGCCATCATCACAACCACAAAGTTTGAAGTTCAAGTATTGCATAGGTTGGATCCGGCGAGAGATGGAACCTCCTGATCTTGCATGGTTAAAATCCAAGCGAGCAATGAGGATCACTAGTCCGGGGAATCGAAGGATTTCTCGGATTAGATGATCGAAATCTGAGAATTAGGGTTTTGAAACCTAATCTCGGATTTACGGTTGTGGAGAATGGAGAAAATAGATTAAGAGAAGGAAGGAAGAAAAGGGATTTACCTTAGAAGAATATTGGAGGAAAAGAGAAGAAGAAAAGGGAAGATTGGAGAAGAGGAAATTGAAGATTCACAGAGAGAGAGGGAGGAAGGAGGCAACCAAAAGGCTTTCTTTTCAATAATCAATCAACTAATCTGGAATTTAGGGCTTAGCCCTCTTAAATAACCAATAAGAAAGAAGAAAAATACCAAAATACCCTCAATATTTTAGTAAAAAAATAAAACAAAAAAATAGTTCGCGGGGTGGTCGAGCACCCGGTGACCAATCGGTCGGGCGCACGATGAAGGCCAAAAACGTCCAGAGAGTAAAAACTCAAAATTGATGAATTTCGGGCTAATTTCGGGCGCCTGATGACCAACGGTCGGGCGCTCGACGACATCCAGTCGGGTCTTCCTTCATCCTACACGCGTGTCTTACCATTGTGGGGTCTTCTATGTGCCAAACACGTGTGTAGGTCTTCAATGGCGCACGATGAAGGCCAAAAACGTCTAGAGAGTAAAAACTCAAAATTGATGAATTTCGGGCTAATTTCGGGCGCCTGATGACCAACGGTCGGGCGCTCGACGACATCCAGTCGGGTCTTCCTTCATCCTACACGCGTGTCTTACCATTGTGGTGTCTTCTATGTGCCAAACACGTGTGTAGGTCTTCAATGCTCCTCAATGGTTGCCTAGCCACAAAGAAGATGCTTGTGGCGCGTGCTCCTGCATTAATCACCCCTGATGAGGAGCCTCGAACACGAGACGTCTCGCTTTGATACCAATTTGACGTAGGACATCCGACCAACTCACCAAAAGCTCCAAAGCTGATGGGGAGGCATGAAATATCCTTTTAATCTCATAGCCCAGTATAGGTGGGCCCCACACCAACGGGTCACCCAGGGGTCCCACACCAACGGATCACCCAGGCCCTCGGTCAAACCCTCCTACGTCGGTCCTGCACCAACGGACCCACCCCGAGTGTGCTCCCACACCACCAATGGACCGCCCACTTGAGCCCGGTGTGAAAATGCTCCTGCATTAGAATCAATTTCAGTCCAATAATATACAAGTTCTAGAGGGGTGTCTGGATGTTCGCCAATTTTTAGTAAATCCTAAGCATGGCAGATTATGCATCTTCTTTGGAAAAGGAATTTTTGTGCCCCATGTGGCAAGAGGTGGCATTTCAAGTAGGTAGCACCCTTGATGCGGCGGAAAGTATTTACTCTGCTCTGCGTTGGCTGGACATTCAAAAGTACCCTAAACCCTTGTTTCTTTTTCTGATTTTGATTAGGTTCTATTCTAACATCTTCATTTTCTTGAATTTATTTTTCTGTGAATGCTCGCTTTTAGTTTGGTCAGTTCAGACCAACTCAGCACTTGATGAAAAAAACTCTAACAAACAATTAGCTATTAGATAGGTTATAGGTTTGCCTCAAATTTAGGTGCTAAGAAAGACCTTCCACCAGTTAACTAAATTTATCCCAATTTCACTTGGGTGAAGTTGTTGGTGGCAAGTGTGGCCCATGTCAGTACAGATAAAGATGGCAGACTTGCACTTAACACATCTTAGGGTATGGGGACATGGCTTCGTAAGTATTATTTTGGTACTTAAATTATTAAAATATTTTAAGAATAATTTTATTAATTTAAGGGAAGGATATCAAATGGCCCTGGTTCTTACTCTACATCCATTACTTCTTTAAATTTTTTGGTATATTCTCTATACAACCGGATTTATTTTGGAATCTTGAATCATCCTCCCCCATTGCCATGTTTATTTTTGTTGATGATTTTTGTAACACTCTGAACTTTTCAATACCCGAGTATTGAAAGTTCTTGGGTGTTACCATGAAAATCTAATTTAGTATACATGTTTGTGGGGACACACATAGCTTACACTATATACTATCGTCCGATAATTCACAATCCGCCCATATTAACTATCTGACATTGAGCTATGACAACCCACAACACACCCGTAAAGTTTGAGATTAATCCGCCTTTGATTGACCATTGATTTCTCAACGTAAGTTTACATCACGAATGATTGTTCAACCCATGATCTAATCAGCCCGTTGAGACATGCGATATCACACCTAAACACTTCAAATCAATCCAATTACATAGATGAACCAATTGCTTGATTTTTGTCCTAAACTGACATGTAAATCCTTTAACTTAATCATGAATTTAGGCCATTTATACAATCGATCTCAAGATCAGCTCGTATACTCAATCATACATCGATCCAACTGTCGAGGAGACTCCTTATGGACAATTAAAGCTATCCGAGCGTTGATTTTCAAGATGGACCATCACTTCATAATGAAATCGACACTAAATCTCAGAAACCCTATTTCTCAAACATGATCAAAATGAAATTTCACACAATGCCTTGTTAGTCCAATTAAGTTGTACATTATCAATTTCAGGACCCAAATCATAAGATCCACTGTCCCTTGAATGCACAACATACTCATCGGACGATCTACTTGGAAATCGTACAAATCTGACCATGCAATCTCTGAATCAACTGTCTAAATTCACCCAAACACCACTAAGAAGTCCCAAGTTGGTTGATTAGTGATGAAACATGATCAAACCATTGGATTACAAAATTACTAATTGAATTATAAGATCGGCCCACATTATTCAATCAAAGTCAACCATGGGAGGGTCGCTGATCTACATGATCTATGGTCACCGTTTACGATTCAAAACTAGATTCAGGGGACAGACTTCCGCCACCCATTTTGATCCAGACCATGCATCAGCAATGGGCCCTGGGAAGGCTTTCCAACCGTAGGCTTTACGTGTTGGTTCGGTCTGATTGATCGTCGGATCTGCCTCATCTTCCGTCCCATGTCCTAACATTCTATGGTGAAACTGATGAACGGAGTGGATTTCTCCTGAACATCATGGTGGACCCAACCACACCTCTCCAGCACATGTGTACCATGATTCAAAATCGGAAACAGTTCTCCAGCCGTGGACGAGATTCGAAATAGAAAACTGCCGCGTTTTTGATTCCCAATTCAGGGGAGGCCTTTTCTAGTGGATCTGAATCATCAATCCAGACCATCAAAACAAAGAAATCTCAACCGTCTGCATGTGTTTGTGTGCAAGAAGGAACTTAATTCCATTTTAGCAAGATTCCCAACGCGCGAACGTGAAGCGAATAAGGAAACTACTGTGTTTATCTCTCGAGAGGAGTTTTGAAATCGGTGAGGGATTTTAATTCACATTTGAGAGGAGTTTCTACACTCAACACGATCGCCCATTACAGAAATCTAGGCTGTCTGATGTCAATTCGCTTGAGTCAGCATCTACCAGCACAAAAACAACGTGCGGAACCTTCGTTCGGATGGATTCTCTCAAACGACTTCTTTGGAAAAACCAAACCTGCTTGCAATCCTTGAGGAGCAGTTTTCGCCGATCGTAACCATCTGCAAGAAAGGCTCTTGATCGTTCAAATCAAGTCATGCGGATTGCCATTTCTTAAACAAGAAATGTGTGTGCACTGCTTCCTTCTTCACAACTGTTTTAGAAATTGCGAAACTAATTCAATCCAGACTACTAGTATTAGTTCTAGACATGGTGTGCCATAAAGGCTGTTACGGGGCCGTAAAGGCCGTTACATAAAGGTAACGTTGCAACCGTTGCACGTTATAGGATCGTAATGGCTGTACCAACCATTGTGGAAAAAATGACCAATGACCGCCGTTAACGGCCCATTACACCCCTTGTAAAGGCTTTAACAGTCCCCCAGTGGTTTATTACGGGGCATATAGGTTTTTCGGATTTTTTTTTCAACATTACGAGACAGATATAGGTTTTTAGAGTTTTTTTTTTTTTTTTTTTTTTTTTTTTTTTTTTTTTTTTCTATTTTTATAAAAAAGAGACCTTAATAGCCGTTATGAGGGCTGTAACAGCCGTTACAATCCGTATTGTAAAGGTAACTGATGCGGACATAAAAGCATTCAAGGTGTACCAACGACGAAAGCGCCAACCACAAGAACCGTCCTTGTGGATGGGCGATTATTGAGGAACTGGAGACCCGCTGGAGACCCTTCATATGTGATTGGATATATAGAAGACCCCACTTAGGGAACACACGTGTGAAGAAAGAAAGGAGAAAGAAGGCTGACGAACTGAAAATTTCGGGCGCCCGACCACTGCCTTCGGGCGTCCGATCAGGTGCCCGACCATAGCCTTCGGTGGGGCACCCGAACTTTGTCTGCCAAGCGCTCGAACCTCTCTAGAGGTTTTCGGACGACTTCGGGCGACTCTTCGAGCACCCGACCGAGCGCCCGAACTTTCCCGCACTTTTGTTAATTGTGCGTTTTGCTTAGTTTTAGGGGTATTTTAGTACTTTTATATCTTTATTTGCTTATTTAAGAGGGTTAAAGCCCTAAATTTGAATATAACTTTGATTATTGATTAATGAAAAGCCTCTTGGTGCTTCTCTCTCTCTCTCTCTCATGGTGGTGTTTCTTCTTCCTTGATCCCTCTTTCTTCTATTTGCTTCTTATGTCCCCTCTAATCCTTCTTCCAGGTAAGCCTATATTTCCCTAACCTATTTGTTTCACTAACCACAATCCCAAAATCTGATTTTGAGCCTAAACCCTAAAGTTTTCAGATTTTCAAATCCCTAATCCAAAATCCCTTGATTTCCTGGATTAGAGATTCCTCTTGATTGATTGGGTTATAGCTATGCAAGATCGGGAGGTCCTATCCCTCGCTGGATCTAACCCTAGTTATACTTGAAACTCAAACTTCGTGGTTATGACGATTGGCCCGATCCCTTGCAAGCTCCTTGTGGATTTTCCTACTTTATGATGAATGATTCTGGATTTTAGATTATTTATTCCTTTTATTTTCCGCTGTTTAATTATGTTCATGAGCATGCATCATAATTAAGGCTGTCCTACGTCAAATTTGGTATCAGAGATTAGGCTTGCATGGTTTTGTCTAGATCGAGTTATCAAATTAGGGTTTTGATTTTTAGGTTTAATTTACGAAAGTTCTAGATTTTGAAAGTTTTCACTTTTAGAAACTTTCCAATTTTAGAAAGTTTCCTGATTTGGAAAATTTCCAGATTTGAATTGTTTCTTGTCTTAATTTAATTGTGTCAGTTCGTATTAGTTGTGCATTCATCGCATCCATTCTGTGAGTCATAACACCCAGTAGTCTAGTTGGGTAGAGTTTTTGATGTGGACACAAAAGCATTCAAGGTGTACCAACGAAGAAAGCGCCAACCACAAGCACCATCCTTGTGGATATGTGACTATTGAGGAGCTGAAGACCCTCCACATGTGATCAGACATATAGAAGACCCCACATAGAAGACCCTCCGAAGAAACTGAAGATTTGGGCGCCCGAACTTTATACTTTATCTGTCGAGCGCCCGAACCTCTCTGGAGGTTTTCGGATGACTTCAGGCGACAGCTCGGGCGCCCGACCGAGCGCCCGAACTTTCCTGCACTTTTGTTAGTTACACGTTTTTACTTAGTTTTAGGGGTATTTTAGTACTTTCATGTCTTTATTTGCTTATTTAAGTGGGCTAAAGCCTTAAACTCGAATTAACTTTGATTATTGATTAATGAAAAGCCTCTTGGAGCTTCTCTCTTCCTCTCTCTCTCTCATGGTAATGTTTCTTCTTCCTTGATCCCTCTTTCTTCTACTTGCTTCTTATGCCCCTCCTATCATTCTTCCAGGTAATTCTATCTTTCCTAATCTATTTGTTTTGCTAACCTCAATCCTCAAAGTCTAATTTGATCCTAAACCCTAAGTTTTCAGATTTCTCAAATCCCTAATCCAAAATCCCTTGATTTCCTGGATTAGAGATTCCTCTTAATTGATTGGGTTATAGCCATGCAAGATCGGTAGGTTCCATCCCTCGCCGGATCCAACCATAGTGATACTTGAATCTCATACTTCATGGTTGTGATGAATGGCCCGTTTCATTGCATGTTCCTTGTGATCTTCTTAGTTCATAATGATTACTGCTAGATTTTATATTGTTATTGTCTTTTAATTCCGCTGATTTAATTGTGTTCATGAGCATGCATCATAATTAGGGCATCCTACATCAAATTTGGTATCAAAGCCAGGTTTGCATGGTTTTGTCTAGATCGAGTTATCAAATTAGGGTTTTGATTTTTAGGTCTAATTTCGGAAAGTTCCAGATTTAGAAAATTTTCAATTTTAGAAACTTTTCAATTTTAGAAAGTTTCCTAATTTGGAAAATTTCCAGATTTGAGTTGTTTCCTGTTTCAACTTCATTATGTCGGTTCATATTAGTTTTGCATTCATCGCATTCATCTTGAAAGTCATAACACCTAATAGTCTAGTTGGGTAGAGTTTGGTTTAAGTCTCCATTGTATGCCCACGAAAAGAGGTAGAGGTTTCGGACTTCAGCCTACCATGAATAACGAGCAGTTATCTGAGCAACTTGCTCAATTGATACAAAAGATAACCGCCCTAGAAACAGGTCAAAAGCGTGAGTTTACCCGCCTTGAGAACCAAATCACCACTACCATGACTAAGGTCGAGCAACTAGAGGCGTCCCAAAGGGAAAACCCCGCTGTAGGGGATGATGCACACTCCCAAGTGAGATGAATCATTGAAGAACGCGCTGCCACACGTGGAGGTAGTGAGGATAGAGATCGTAGTAATGGTCGTGGTGTTGTGTGAGAGGCACGAGCCACATGTGATCATCAAGACTGCTATGATCCAGATGAGCATGCGATGAAGACTGCGAGAGTTGAGGCTCCGAGTTTTGATGTGCGCTTGGATCCTAAGATATTCCTTGACTGGGTTGCTGACATGGACCACTACTTTGAGTGGTATGGCATGTTAGAAAACTGTCAAATGTGGTTTGCTAAGATGAAGCTGGTGGGCTAAGGCAAGCTCTTTTGGACGAACACCGAGCGTAAGATAGAAAGAGTTGGTAGAGCCCCTATCACACATTGGTATGAGATGAAAGAGAAGTTGAAGGAGAAGTACCTTCCTCTCTCATACCGTCAGAAGCTCCTTGACCAATGGCAATCCCTACGCCAAGGGTTAATGTCTGCCGCTGACTACATCGCTAAATTTGAAGAATATGTGATGCTATGTGATATCCAAGAAGACCCTCTAGTAATGCTGTCGCGTTTCAAGACGGGCCTTCGTGCGGATCTTCAGCGCGAGCTTATGACTCGGCCCTTAACGGACTTGGATGAAGCATATCAAGTGGTGCAGGAGTTAGAGCAATATCTGAAGGTTCCTGTCGTTCGTCGTTTTGAGTCCCGAGACTCCAGTGCTAGATCTAGTTCCCAGGGGATTAGACCTAATATTGGTAGTCAATCTAGAGCACAGGCGACCATTTCGCCTAGGCCTAGGGAGGACAAGGGCAAAGGGGTTCTTGGTGCCGGTCCTATTAACATGAGTCAAGTGAGGTGCTATGAGTGTGGCAACCTTGGCCACATGTCTAATCAGTGTCCTACGAAGAGCCGTGGAAAAGCCTTAGTTATAGGCGAGTCCCATGAAGGGGGAGATAACCAGGGTGATTATGAAGTTGAAGAGTATCACCCTGAAGGAGGACTTACTGATGAGGAAGAATTAGATGGAGAAGCAACGCTTGCAATAGTCAGGCGTATACTAGCTCAGTCTAGAAGTAGTGCCGACTGGCATCGAAGCACTATCTTCTACACCATTGCCAAGTGTGGTAAAAAGAATTGTAAGGTGATAGTGGACAGTGGAAGTTGTCAGAATGTGATTTCCACTAACACCTTGGATCGCTTGAAAGTGAAATCCACACCTCATCCTGACTCATATAAAGTCTCTTGGGTTGACAAGACATCTCTTCCTGTCACCCATCAATGCCCAGAGTCCCCATCGAGTTTGGGTCATACAAAGAGTCCCTGTGATGTGATGTTTTACCTATCTCTTCTTGTCACCCATCAATGCCTAGTCCCCATCGAGTTTGGGTCATACAAAGAGTCCCTATGGTGTGATGTTTTACCTATGGATGTGGGACATGCTATCCTAGGTAGATCGTGGCTATTCGATAATGATGTCACGATCTTTGGCCATTCGAATGCGTGTACCTTCATGCATAATGGTAAAAAGATCAAACTTAACCCCATGCCACCTGAGAGCACACTAGGGAAAAAGAAGGATGAGAAGGCAAGTGAGCCTAGAGGAGTGGGGAAATCCAAGCTTAAGTCTCTACATATAATCAGCGCAAGAGAGTTTGAAAAAGAGGCTAAGGTGGATTCTATGGTTTATGCCCTTATGGCTAGAGAGATTACACCTGAGGTTCCATCAGAGTTGCCCCGTGAGGTGACCTCGGTCCTGAAGGAATACAATGATGTATTTCCTAAGGACTTACCGAATGAGTTGCCACCTATGAGGGACATATAGTATGCCATTGATCTTATCCCAGGGTCTACTCTACCGAACCTTCCTCACTACAGGATGAATCCTGCAGAGCATGCAGAGTTGAAGAAGCAAGTTGATGAGCTTTTGCAAAAGGGTTTAATCCAAGAGAGTATGAGCCCGTGTACCATGCCTGCATTGTTGACGCCAAAGAAAGACTGCACGTGGCGCATGTGTGTGGATAGTCGTGCCATAAACAAAATTACTGTTAAGTATAGGTTCCCTATACCTAGGCTTGATGATATGCTTAACATGATGGCCAAGTCCACTATATTCTCTAAGATAGCCCTCAAGAGTGGATATCACCAAATCCGTATACGCCCAGGAGATGAGTGGAAGACTGCGTTTAAAACGAAAGATGGGCTATATGAGTGGTTGGTCATGCCTTTCGGCTTGACTAACGCACCCAGTACTTTCATGCGGGTGATGACACAAGCTTTGAAGCCGTTCATGGAAAAATTCCTAGTGGTGTACTTTGACGATATTCTTATTTATAGTACCACTAAGGAATCACACCTTGAACATTTAAAGAAGGTTTGTAGCGTCCTTAGGAAGGAAAAGTTGTACGTTAATCTTAAGAAATGTACATTCATGTCTAGCCAAGTTGTGTTCTTAGGATTTATAGTGTCATCTGAAGGGATGCGCGCAGACCCTGAAAAGGTCAGGGCCATAGTTGAGTGGCCTGAACCGATGAACATTCATGAGGTGCGAAGCTTTCACGGCCTAGCAACTTTTTATCGTTGGTTCATTAGGTGTTTTAGCATGATCATGGCTCCCATTACCGAGTGCATGAAAAAAGGAGAGTTCGTGTGGTCTAAAGCCGCAGTCAAGGCTTTCAAAGAAGTTAAGGGCAAGATGGTGGAAGCTCCTGTCATGCGTCTACCTAACTTTTCTAAAGTCTTTGAAGTAGCGTGTGATGCGTCTGGTGTTGGTATAGGTGGAGTGTTAAGTTAAGAAAGACACCAAGTTGCCTATTTCAGTGAGAAACTGAATGAGGCAAAACAAAAGTACTCCACTTACGACAAAGAATTTTATGCGGTAGTGCAATCCCTGAGACATTGGCGACACTATCTCCTACCGCAAGAATTCGGTTTGTTTTCTGACCATGAGGCTTTGAGGTATTTGCATTCTCAGAAGAAACTCAACCCAAGGCATACCAAGTGGGTAGTGTTTCTTCAAGAATATTCATTTGTTTTGAAACACAAGGCCGGAGTTGAAAACAAACAAGCAGATGCCCTTAGTAGAAGAGTGGCGTTGCTCAACTCCTTGAGTGTAGAGGTGGTCGGATTTGAGCAACTGAAAGATGAATACCCCACATGTCCTGATTTTGGGGGTACTTACGCGTCGCTCTCTAGTGACCAGCGTATTGTGGGTGAATATGTTCTTAAAAATGACTTCCTTTTCAAGGGAGATAGACTTTGTATTCCCCGTATGTCCCTTCGTGAATTCCTCATCTGGGAGCTTCATTCAGGAGGGATAGCTGGCCATTTTGGTCGTGATAAGACCATTACCCTCGTGGAAGATCGTTTCTATTGGCCAAGTCTCAATCGAGACAAAGCCAAAGTTTTAGGGCAGTGTCGTACATGTCAGCTGGCAAAGTAAAGAAAGCAAAATACCGGGCTGTATACGCCATTGCCAGTGCCACATGCTCCGTGGCAGGACATTAGTATGGACTTCGTGGGCTTCCCAAGACAATTAAGAAGCACGATTCCGTTTTTGTCGTTGTGGACCGTTTTTTTAAAATGGCGCATTTCCTCCTATGTTCGAAAACGTCGGATGCGTCTCATGTTGCTCGTATCTTTTTTGATAGTGTGGTACGTCTCCATGGGTTACCTAAAACTATAGTGTCTGATTGTGATGTTCGATTTACTAGTTATTTTTGGAAGACACTATGGCACATTATGGGAACTCGTTTGCAATTCTCTACTGCTTACCACCCACAAACAGATGGTTAGATTGAAGTGGTAAATCATAGTCTTGGAAATCTTCTACGTTGTCTAGTGGGTGAACATCTTAAGACTTGGGACTTAATTTTACCAACTGCTGAACTTGCTTATAATGGGTCAGTAAATAGATCTATAGGGTTGAGTCCTTTTGAAATTGTAAGTGGTTATAAACTTAGAATGCCCATAGATCTCTTACCTATGTCGGTTACCCAAAGGTCTTCTGAATCAGCCGATGCATTTGCACACCATATTCACGATTTGCATACACATATTAGACAACGGTTAAATAAGAGCAATGATGATTATAAAATTTCAGCTGATTCTCATCGTAGAGCACAAGAATTTCAGGAAGGAGACTACGTAATGGTGCGAGTAAGGCCAGAACGATTCTCTCAAGGATCCGCTAAAAAGTTACAAGCGCGTAGTGCTGGACCATTCAAGATATTATAAAAGGTTGGGTCCAACGCGTATCGGATTGATCTTCCACCTGAAATGAGCATTAATCCAACTTTTAATGTGGAAGATCTAGTCCGCTCCCATACCCCCATTGTCAATCCATCGTCCTTCTCATGGCCTTTTTCTGATTTTGCTACACAACCCCTTCCACCCCTTCCTCCACTCATTACCCATAAAGAAGAAATTGAGAAAATCTTAGATGACGAGATAGTATCTACGAGAAATGGAGGTTTCCAGTGGTATCTTGTCAAGTGGAAAAACAAACTGTTGTCTGAATCTACGTGGCTGTCGGGCGAAGCATTGCAGGGTATTGATCCTGATCTACTAGACTGCTACAAAAGTTTCAACTCGTCGGAGTTGAGTTTCTCTCACCCGGGGGGGAATTGATGCAGACACAAAAGCATTCAAGGTGTACTAACGAAGAAAGCGCCAACCACAAGCACCATCCTTGTGTATAGGCGACTATTGAGGAGCTGAAGACCCTCCACATGTGATCAGACACATAGAAGACCCCACTCAGGGAAGACACATGTGAAGGAAGAAAGGAGAAGAAGACCGAAGAAACTGAAGATTTCGGGCGCCCATCGGGTGCCCGACCATAGCCTTTGGGCGCCCGAACTTTATCTGCCGAGCGCTCGAACCTCTCTGGAGGTTTTCGGACGACTTCGGGAGGCAAGTCGGGCGCTCGACCGAGCGCCCGAACTTTCCCTCACTTTTGTTAGTTATGCTTTTTTGCTTAGTTTTAGGGTATTTTAGTACTTTCATATTTTTATTTGCTTATTTAAGTGGGCTAAAGCCTTAAACTCGAATTAACTTTGATTATTGATTAATGAAAAGCCTCTTGAAGCTTCTCTCTCTCTCTCTCTCTCATGGTGATGTTTCTTCTTCCTTGATCCCTCTTTCTTCGACTTGCTTCTTGTGCCCCTCCTATCTAGAGCTGTCAACGGCACGGATCTTGATCTGTATCCGATCCGATTTAATCGGATTCAGATCAATAATCGGGTAATCGGGTCGGATACGGATACCCAAAGATGATCCGTTTAATATTCGGGTCGGATTCGGATCGACCGTGATCCGGCTCGTTAAGGACTCGATCCGATTAAAGATAGTATATAAAATAATAAAAGTAGGTTTCAATGGGCTGGGCGGGCCTGAAAATCAGAATTTACATAAGGTTTCAATGGGCCGGGCGGGCTTGAAAATCATAATATTCGAATATCGGATCATATTCGGATATCGGATCATATTCGGATATCGGGTCGGATCATATTCGGATCAGATAGGATTTCGAAAATATCTAAATGGGTCGGGTTCGGATCATACACTTGTGATCCGAATCGGATTCGGGTCGGATATATCCTTAATCGGATCGGATACGGATCATCACTGATCCGGCCCGTGTTCGACCCGTTGACAGCCCTGCTCCTATCCTTCTTCCAGGTAATTCTATCTTTCCTAATCTATTTGTTTCGCTAACCTCAATCCTCAAAGTTTGATTTTAATCCTAAACCCTAAGTTTTCAGATTTCTCAAATCCTTAATCCAAAATCCCTTGATTCCCTGGATTAGAGATTCCTCTTAATTGATTGGGTTATGGCCATGCAAGATTGGGAGGTTCCATCCCTCACCGGATCCAACCATAGTGATACCTGAATCTCATAGTTCATGATTGTGATGAATGGCCCGTTTCATTGCATGTTCCTTGTGATCTTCTTAGTTCATGATGATTACCGCTAGATTTTATATTGTTATTGTCTTTTAATTTCGCTGATTTAATTGTGTTCATGAGCATGCATCATAATTAGGGCATCCTACATCAGTTTTGGTTCAAGTCTTAATTGTATGCCCACGAGGAGAGGCAGAAGTTTCGGACTTCAACCTACCATGAATAATGAGCAGTTATCTGAGCAACTTGCTCAATTGATACAAAAGATAACTACTCTAGAAGCAAGTCAAAAGCGTGAGTTTGCCCGCCTTGAGAACCAAATCACCACTACCATGACTAAGGTTGAGCAACTAGAGTCGTCCCAAAGGGAAAACCCCGCTGTAGGGGATGATGCGCACTCCCAAGTGGGAAGAATCATTGAAGAACGCGCTGCCACACGCGGAGGTAGTGAGGATAGGGATCGTGGTAATGGTCCTGGTGTCGTGTGAGAGGCACGAGCCACATGTGATCATCAAGACCGCTATGATCCAGATGAGCGTGCGATGAAAAGTGTGAGAGTTGAGGCCCCGAGTTTTGATGGGCGTCTGGATCCCAAGGCATTCCTTGACTGGGTTGCTGAAATAGACCACTACTTTGAATGGTATGGCATGTCAGAAAACCGTCAAATGCGGTTTGCTGAGATGAAGCTTGTGGGCCAAGCCAAGCTATTTTGAACCAACACTGAGCGTAAGATAAAAAGAGTTGGTAGAGCCCCTATCACACATTGGTATGAGATGAAAGAGAAGTTGAAGGAGAAGTACCTTTCTCTCTCATACCGTCAGAAGCTCCTTGACCAATGGCAATCCTTATGCTAAGGGTCAATGTCTGCCGTTGACTACATCGCTAAATTTGAAGAATATATGATGCAATGTGATATCCAAGAAGACTCTCTAGTAACGCTCTCGCGTTTCAAGACGGGCCTTCGTGCGGATCTTCAGCGCAAGCTTATGACTCGGCGCTTAACGGACTTGAATGAAGTATATTAAGTCGTGCAGGAGTTAGAGCAATATCTGAAGGCTCCTATCGTTCGCCGTTTTGAGTCCCGAGACTCCAATGCTAGATCTAGTTCCCACAGGACTAAACCTAATGCTGGTGGTCAACCTAGAGTACAGGCGACCATTCCGCCTAGACCTAGGGAGGACAAGGGCAAAGGGGTTCTTGGTGCCAGTCCTAGTAACATGAGCCAAGTGAGGTGCTATGAGTGTGGCAATTTTGGCCACATGTCTAATCAGTGTCCTACGAAGAATTGTGGAAAAACCTTAGTTGTGGGCGAGTCCCACGAGGGTGGAGATAACCAGGGTGATTATGAAGTTGAAGAGTATCACTCTGAAGGAGGACTTACTGATGAGGAAGAATTAGATGGAGAAGTAATGCTTGCAGTAGTCAGGCGTGTGCTAGCTCAATCTAGAAGTAGTGTTGACTGGCGTCGAAACACTATCTTCTACACTATTGCCAAGTGTGGTGAAAAGAATTGTAAGGTGATAATGGACAGTGGAAGTTGTCAGAATGTGATTTCCACTAACACTTTAGATCGTTTGAAACTGAAATTCACACCTCATCCTGACCCATATAAAGTCTCTTGGGTTGACAAGACATCTCTTCCTGTCACCCATCAATGTCTAGTCTCCATCGAGTTTGGGTCATACAAAGAGTCCCTGTGGTGTGATGTTTTACCTATGGATGTGGGAAATGTCATCCTAGGTAGACCATGGCTATTCGATAATGATGTCATGATCTTTGGCCGTTCGAATGCGTGTACCTTTATGCATAATGGTAAAAAGATCAAACTTAACCCCATGCCACCTGAGAACACACTAGGGAAGAAGAAGGATGAGAAGGCAAGTGAGCCTAGAGGAGTGGGGAAATCCAAGCTTAAGTCTCTACATATAATCAGCGCAAGAGAGTTTGAGAAAGAGGCTAAGGTGGATTCTATGGTTTATGCCCTTATGGCTAGAGAGATTACACCTGAGGTTCCATCAGAGTTGCCCCGTGAGGTGACCTCGGTCCTGAAGGAATACAGTGATGTATTTCCTGAAGACTTACCGAACGAGTTGCCACCTATGAGGGACATACAGCCTGCCATTGATCTTGTCCCAGGGTTTACTCTACCGAACCTCCCTCACTACAGGATAACCCTGCAGAGCATGCAGAATTGAAGAAGCAAATTGATGAGCTTCTGCAGAAGGGTTTCATCCAAGAGACTATGAGCCCGTGTGCTGTGCCTGCATTGTTGACGCCAAAGAAAGACGGCACGTGACACATGTGTGTGGACAGTCGTGCCATAAACAAAATTATTGTCAAGTATAGGTTCCCTATACCTAGGCTTGATGATATGCTTGACATGATGGCCAGGTCTACTATATTCTCTAAGATAGATCTCAAAAGTGGATATCACCAAATTCGTATACGCCCAGGAGATGAGTGGAAAACTGTGTTTAAAACGAAAGATGGGCTATATGAGTGGTTGGTCATTCCCTTCGGCTTGACTTACGCACTCAGTACTTTCATGCGGGTGATGACACAAGTTTTGCGGCCGTTCATGGGAAAATTCCCAGTGGTGTACTTTGACGACATTCTTATTTATGATACCACTAAGGAATCATACATCGAACATTTGAAGCAGGTCTGTAGTGTCCTTAGAAATGAAAAGTTGTACACTAATTGTAAGAAATGTGCGTTCACGTCTAGTCAAGTTGTGTTCTTAGGATTTATAGTGTAATTTGAAGGAATGCGCGCAGACCCTGAAAAGGTCAGGGCCATAGTTGAGTGGCCTGAATCGAGAAACATTCATGAGGTGCGAAGCTTTCACGGCTTAGCAACTTTTTATCGTCGGTTCATTAGGGGTTTTAGCACGATCATGGCTCCCATTACCGAATGCATGAAAAAGGGAGAGTTCGTGTGGTCTGAAGCCGCAGTCAAGGCTTTCAAGGAAATTAAGGGTAAGATGGTGGAAGCTCCTGTCATGCGTCTACCTGACTTTTCTAAAGTCTTTGAAGTAGTGTGCGATGCGTCTGGTGTTGGTAAAGGTGGAGTGTTAAATAAAAAAGAACACCCAGTGGCCTATTTCAGTAAGAAGCTGAATGAGGCAAAACAAAAGTACTCCACTTACGACAAAGAATTTTATGCGGTAGTGCTATCCTTGAGACATTGGCGACACTATCTCCTACCGCATGAATTCGTTTTGTTTTTTGACCATGAGGCTTTGAGATATTTGCATTCTCAGAAGAAACTCAACCCAAGGCATACTAAGTGGGTAGCGTTTCTTCAAGAATATTTGTTTGTTTTGAAGCACAAGGTCGGGGTTGAAAACAAACCAGCGGATGCCTTTAGTAGAAGAGCGGCGTTGCTCAACTCCTTAGAGTGTAGAGGTCGTCGGATTTAAGCAACTAAAAGATGAATACCCCACATGTCCAGATTTTGGGGATACTTACGCGTCACTCTTTAGTGACCAGCGTATTATGGGTGAATATGTTCTTAAAGATGGCTTCCTTTTCAAGGGAGATAGGCTTTGTATTCCCCATATGTCCTTTCGTGAATTCCTTATCTGGGAACTTCATTTAGGAGGGATAGCTGACTATTTTGGTCGTGATAAGACCATTGCCCTTGTGGAAGATCGTTTTTAGTAGCCAAGTTTCAAGCGAGACATAGCCAAAGTTTTAGGGCAGTATCGTACATGTCAGCTGGCAAAGCAAAGAAAGCAAAATACCGGGCTATATACGCCATTGTCAGTGCCACATGCTCCGTGGCAGGACATTAGTATGGACTTCGTGCTTGGGCCTCCTAAGACAATCAAGAAGCACGATTCCGTTTTTGTCGTTGTGGACCCTTTTTCTAAAATGGCGCATTTCCTCTTATGTTCGAAAACGTCGGATGCGTATCATGTTGCTCGTATCTTTTTTGATGGTGTGGTGCATCTCCATGGATTACCTAAAACCATAGTGTTTGATCGTGATGTCAGATTTAATAGCTATTTTTGGAAGATACTGTGGCACATTATGGGAACTCGTTTGCAATTTTCTACCGCTTACCACCCACAAACAGATGGTCAAACTGAAGTGGTAAGCCGTAGTCTTGGAAATCTTTTACGTTGTCTAGTGGGTGAACATGTTAAGACTTGGGACCTAATTTTACCAATTGCTGAATTTGCTTATAATGGGTCAGTTAATAGATCTACAGGGTTAAGTCCTTTTGAAATTGTAAGTGGGTATAAACCTAGAATGCCCATAGATCTCTTACCTATGTCGGTTACCCAAAGGTCCTCTGAATCAGCCGATGCATTTGCACACCATATTCATGATTTGCATACACATATTAGATAATGGATAAATAAGAGCAATGATGATTACAAAATTTCAGCTGATTCTCATCGTAGAGCGCAAGAATTTCAAGAAGGAGACTACATAATGGTGCGAATAAGGCTAGAGCGATTCTCTCAAGGATCCGCTAAAAAGTTACAAGCGCGTAGTGCTGGACCATTCAAGATATTACAAAAGGTTGGGTCCAACGCGTATCGGATTGACCTTCCACCTGAAATGAGCATTAATCCAACTTTTAATGTGGAAGATCTAGTTCGTTTCCATACTCCCATTGTCGATCCATCGTCCCTATCATGGTCTTTTTCTAACTTTGCTACACAACCCCTTCCACCCCTTACTCCACCCATTACCTATAAAGAAGAAATTGAGGAGATCTTGGATGACGAGATAGTATCTACGAGGTTTCCAGAGGTATCTTGTCAAGTGGAAAAACAAATCATCGTCTGAATCTACGTGGCTGCCGGGCGAAGCATTGCAGGGTATTGATCCAGATCTACTAGAGTGCTACAAAAGTTTCAACTCGTCGGAGTTGAGTTTTTCTCACTCGGGGGGAATTGATGCGGACATAAAAGCATTCAAGGTGTACCAACGACGAAAGCGCCAACCACAAGTACCGTCCTTGTGGATAGGCGATTATTGAGAAACTGGAGACCCGCTGAAGACCCTTCACATGTGATTGGACACATAGAAGACCCCACTCAGGGAAGACACGTGTGAAGGAAGAAAGGAGAAAGAAGGCTGAAGAACTGAAAATTTCGGGCGCCCGACCACTGCCTTCGGTCGCTCGACCACTGCCTTCGAGTGCCCCATTGGGCGCCCGAACTTTGTCTGCTGAGCTCCTGAACCTCTCTGGAGGTTTTCGGATGACTTCGGGCGACTTCTCGGGCGCCCGAACTTTCCCGCACTTTTGTTAATTCCGCATTTTGCTTAGTTTTAGGCGTATTTTAGTACTTTTATGTCTTTATTTGCTTATTTAAGAGGGCTAAAGCCCTAAATTTGAATATAACTTTGATTATTGATTAATGAAAAGCCTCTTGGTGCTTCTCTCTTTTTCTCTCTCTCATGGTGGTGTTTCTTCTTCCTTGATCCCTCTTTCTTCTATTTGCTTCTTATGTCCCTCTAATCCTTCTTCCAGGTAATCCTATCTTTCTCTAACCTATTTGTTTCACTAACCACAATCCCAAAATCTGATTTTGAGCCTAAACCCTAAAGTTTTCAGATTTTCAAATCCCTAATCCAAAATCCCTTGATTTCCTGGATTAGAGATTCCTCTTGATTGATTGGGTTATAGCCATGCAAGATCGGGAGGTCCTATCCCTCGCCGGATCCAACCCTAGTTATACTTGAAACTCAAACTTCGTGGTTGTGATGATTGGCCCGATCCATTGCAAGCTCTTTGTGGATTTTCTTAGTTTATGATGAATGATTCTGGATTTTAGATTATTTATTCCTTTTATTTTCCGTTGTTTAATTATGTTCATGAGCATGCATCATAATTATGGCTGTCCTACGTCAGTAACGATGGTGGCCGTTATGGCTGTTGTTATCGTCAGTGTTCGCATTGTCGCTAAAATATCGACAATATCGGCGATATTATCGGTGTCGCCAGAGTTGCCACACCGAAACTCCAATATTTCGTTTCGCTTCCTAATATCGCCGATATTTCGGCGATTTTATCGATTTTTTGGCGAAAATTTCTGATATACGCACGAAATCTCTATAGCTACCAACCTTTCACGAGGTAACTGTCAACAACCCCTTTTCGACGATAAAAGGGTCGATATGGGGGGGATTCCGTAAATACCCACCCAAAAAAATCGAAAGGAAAGGGAAGAAAAAGGGGGAAATTGTGGGATTTCGGTACCTGCTGTTTGTAGAAGAGGACCGTTGTAGCAGTGGGCCAATCGTAGAAGTAGATTGTTCATCGGAAGTAGCAGTGGGCCAATCGATCAATCCGTGCGCCCTGAGTGCGAGAAAACGTCTACTTTCTATGTCTTTCTTTCGAATTTTTCGTGAATAATGTGCGAAAAAGTAGGGATTTTCGCCCCTCTTTTCATATTTTAGGGTTTTTAGGGTTCCCTTTCGGAACCCTCTTCCAGATCTTGAAGCATATCCAAAGCTCAAGTGGACCATGCCACAGGAACAGTGGAAATAATGATTTCCACCGTTGAAATCTTCGTAGGGCCCAAAGTGATGTATATTTGTCATCCAACCTGTTCATAAGATCACACAGATATGGATGAAGGGAATGAACAAATATCAACTTGATCCAAAACTTCTGTGGCCCCTAAGAATTTTTCAATGGCAGACTTTTAGTTCACACATTTCCTGTAGTGTGGTCCACTTGAGATTTTGACATGCTTCTTTTTTGGTTTCCAGATGTAAAATTATCTTTTAAGGTGGATAGACGGCGTGGATAAAATACCTAAATCACGGTGGGCCCCATAGAGTTTACTCAGCATGCTTATCGTATTGAGTTACTACGCAATCCGCTTCCTTTGTTTAGGGGGCCAACGCATGTGGACGTTACCAAGTTCAGCGGACCCCACCATGATGTATATGTTATATCCACACAGTCCATCCATTTGGCGAGATCATTTTACCTTGTGACACCAAAAACGAGGCATATCCAGAGCTTGAGTGGACCACACCATAGAAGCACTGGGGACAATGATTCCTACCATTGAAACCTTTTTAAGGCCCACAGGGATGTTTATTTGTCATCCAAGCTTTTCATAAGATCACATAGACATGAATGAAGGTAAAAAAAAAAAAAAAATTCGGATGTTCCAAAACCTCTGTGGCCCTAAGAATTTTTCACCGGTATAAGTTCAATTCATACTGTCTCCTATTGTGTGGTCCACTTGAGCATTGGATATGATTCATCTTTGTTATCAAGCCCTAAAATGATATGAAAAAACGGATGGACAGCGTGGATACAATATTTATACATCAAGGTGCGCCCCACAGTAATCCCGCTGTAAGGGCAGCACCGTGTTGCGTGTGGTCGGGGTCTCCGCTCACGGACGTGGATTTCGTGCGAAAGCCTTGCGAGGAAGTTCCTTGCACTGGGAGTCTAGGTGGCCCACCGTGATGTTTGTGAGAGATTCACGCCGTCCATCCGTTATTTGAAATCATTTTAGGACATGCAACCAAAACTGAACCATATCCAATACTCAAGTGGACCACACTAAAGGAAAAAGGTGGGCAGGAAATTTCCTACCGTTGAAACCTCCCTGGGGTCCATAGTGATGTTTATATGCCATCCATACCGTTCGTAATGTCATTCCTACTGGGATGAGCTGGAAGCACAAATATTAGCCTGATTCAAAACTTATGTGGCCCCACTAATATTTCAATCGTGGACGTTCAATCTTGAGAAATTCACACCATCCATCCATCTGTGTGGATCCAAATCTGAAGTGGACCAAAAATGGAATCCCCACTCCTTCCTCTCGTGTGGCTCACTTTATTTTGGAATCCTCCTATTTTTTGGTAGCATGTCCTAAAATCCCCACTGTTTTGTACAAGCTTAAATCATTGAAACATGGCTCCACTAATATAAAGCTGAAAGCTCGAAGTGTACATTTTTGTTCCCACGTGTCCATTCATTCCAATACTAGTGCAAATCATGAATAATGCATTTTTTTCAAATTAATTTGTATGCTAATAGGGAGCAAAATGTCGTCTAGATCTGGAAAATGAGCAAGAGACATTGAGTGGAAACATGGACGGCCAGTGGAGGGGAATAAATATGGAGCCATATACAACTACTGCGGCCAAGTCATACGGAGTGGGGGTGTCTAGGCTGAAGGAGCATTTGAATTCATTTAATTTTATGTCTTAAATATTGTATTGTGGCTGCATTTGTATTATATAAACCAGTGTTTGCATTATCTCCGATATTATCGAAATATCCCCGATATTATCTCTATTTCTAGTTCAGCGACACCGATAACACTGGTAGCGATACCGATAACACTGATAGTATAAAAAATTCTTGATATCGGTGATGTATCACTAAATATTGGCACTGTATCGACATCGTCAATATTTTCAATTGTGTAAATTCCAGGCGTCGTTTGTATTGTCAATACATTGATCCCGTCGGTGTATCGCCAATATTTTTTACTGTGTAAATTCCAAGTGCCACTTGTATCGTCAATGTATCTGCAATATTTTGATAATATCGCCAATGTATCGATATGCCTAAAAATCTATATATTTAAAAAATTCCCATTTCAGATTTTTTATGGGTGCGTGGTTGTATGCAATGTTCAATTTGTTGACGATAACATTGATAATATCACGATATTATCATTATCGCAACATGGCAATAACGAGATCACAGTCTTTAGTTTCTTTTTCCGTTGTTGACGATTTGTTTGGAAATTTCATGTGTTGCCGATATTCTGAAATATCAATGGATGTTTGGATGGATGAGATGACTAGATTGACTTCTTACGGCAACACATGCTTTTAGGCCCCCATTAAATAGAAACCTATTATGTATGCATTCTTTATGCAATTTTTTTATTCATAAATATGTAACTATGTGTATTTTATCAACTCCTGAGGTTTCACTGAAAAATTCCACTGTGTTTCTCATTTTCCCCACATTTCCGGTTATCGGCGATATCGATATTGTTTCCGTATCCCCGGCTAGCGAAACTTGTAACGATACCGAAACTTCGAACACTGATATAAACTCCTTTTGGTTGCTATTGGAGTGATTTCTTAGGCAACGCATGCTTTTTGGCCCCATTGAATGAGAACTTATTATTTAATGCATTCTTTTTGTAATTTTTTTAATTCCTGAATATGCAAATATGTGTATTTAGGCATTTCCTGAAGTTTCACTGAAAAGTTCCACAGTTTTCCTCATGTTTCCCCCTTTTTCCCCACATTTCCGGTTATCGGCGATAACGATATAATATCTTTATCTCCGGCCAGCGAAACTTGTCGCGATACCGACAATGCAAACACTGGTTATCGTTATAGAATACCTTGGTCCTAGATGATTTTCGAATCACTCACACGCTGTAAGAAACTGAAAGAACCAGTTGCAATCCGAGTTTTATGCGTTTCTTATGGCACGAGTCGAAAACCGTCCGAAACAAAAATTTGCAAAACCCACCACACAAAGTTGGAGCTTCGATTTGATCATCCTCCAAGTTTCCTACAATCAATCCAATCCGTTTATGGAAATCAGAACAAAGAAAAATGCAAGGGATGTCGATCTGCCATTAACCTCCTCTTTCTTCCTCATTTAAAGATCAGATCCGTGAAATCCATGGTGGGCCTCGTTTCGGATCAGAAACCGCTACTGTGTGGCCCATCTGATGAACGTTTCATCACTGTAGTTTTCATAGGGATGAAGCATCTCCATTACATGCTGTCAGCCAACCGTTCCAGCGTAGCAAAACACGCTGTTTGTGCATGATTTCAAAACTGCGTCAAACCCGATGCTGACTCATCGTCTGAGTCAAATTGAGCTGGATTGAGTCCAAAGCTCTACTGGATGAGAATTCAGGAGAAGAAAGGGAAGAAAGAAAGAAGAAGAAAGAAAGAACAAGCAAGAGACAGGAGCCGATTGCATGATCGCTGCCTCGTCGGGCTTTCACCGAGTTAGGTTAGGGCCAAGTCCAGACCTCTACTGGACAAAATTTCTGGGAGGAAAGGAAGAAAAAGAAAAGAAAGAGAAAGAGAAGAGAAGGAGAAAGAGGAAGAAAGAAAGGAGGAAGAAGAAGAAGAAGAATGTACTGAGTCGACTCAGCGAGTCAACTCTCTGAGTCAAAAGAGTTCCAACAGAGGTTGGGTAGAGCCAAGTCCAGCAGAACTGGGGATTCCCTGATGGGGCCTTACAATTTTACCCTTCAAAATAACAAATCCCCATCTCCTTGTCGACGTGTGATTACTCCTTGACACAGGATATCCATGGTGTGCTTAGGGATTTCAATTTGTGCATGTGACACAAGTGAACTAGATGATTGGTAGGATGCAACCATTGTTCGGAGTATCCCCGATATTATCAAAATATTCCTGCTATTATCTGCATCTCTATCTCGGCGGCACTGATAACACTGGCAGTATTAGAAACTATATGTATTGGCGATGTATCGCTAAGTATCACCAATCTATCGATATCACCAATATTTTCAACTATGTAAATTTCGGGTGTCGCTTGTATTTCCAATGTATTGGCGATATGTTGATAATATCGCCAATATATCAATATCGCCAAAATTTTCATTTCAATTTTTTTAATGGGTGCATGCTTGTATCCGGTGTTCAAAATGTCGATGATAATATCATGATATTATTGTTTATGATTTCTTGGCGAAATATCATATATTGTCGACTGATTTCTTACGACAACACATGTTTTTAGGCCCCAATTATATAGAGACTTATTATGTAAGCATTCTTTTTGCAAATTTTTTATTCCTAAATATGTGAATATGTGTATTTTATCTTCTCCTGAAGATTCACTGAAAAATTCCACTGTTTTCCCAATGTTTCCCTAATGTTTCCCTGCATTTCCGGTTATCGGTGATATCGATATTGTTTTCGTATCCCCGACCAGCGAAACTTGTAGTGATACCGATACTTTGAACACTAGATGCAACTCATCATACATGGACCATGCCCAAAAAATATTCTCAAGAAGACAAATCCGAACCTTTTGAATACGTGGATTGAAAATAGATGTTTAAGAAGAGAACTACAACAATGGTCCTCATTCAACTGAAAATATGCCAAACAATGGGACCAAGATCCTCCTTCCAATCTAAGAGTTTTTGGGGTGTAGTTACTTCATAGTGGATCCCATCAGACCAATGATCTGGACATTTAACCATTACTCCTTTTGTACAAAATGGAATGAGTAATTGTGCAAGTCCTTGGGGGCAAGTATCGTATGATTCCTCATCTTTGTTTTCCACAGGCATCATTAAGTGTTGGGCCCTAGTGTTTGTGCTTGTTAGTACAAGTGGTTGGCATACTTTTTAGCTCACTGAACTCATAGAATCAGCTCTTTAGCTCTCTCAAACTCTAAGAGCCTGTTTCGTAACCGTCAAAGCTGTGTTTCAGTAGGCTAATCTGTCAGATCAGTCATTAAGGGGCCTTTCTGGACATATCTAGCATCAGTAGGCTATTTTGTTGTCCTGGCTGATGTTTGTCAACCACCTTGGAATAGAGATGAGTGGACAAACACATGTGGCAACTGCACCCATTGGCATATAGGTACTTGCGTACATGCGGGGCACATGCAGATTGATAGCAGTACATTTGGGGATGCACAGTGGCTTTTAAAGGCGTACCATGTCATATGTTGCACATGTGGCGTATGTACACATGGGCATATTGGCACATGCGGCGTATGCACACATGGGCATATTGGCACATGTGGCATATGTACACATGGACATATTGGTGCATGTGGCGTATGTACACATGGGCATATTGGCACGTGGTATGTGACGGGCGCATGAAGGTTGGATGTCGCAAATGTGGGGTGCTTGAGGACGGACAATCTCTTGCCGCAAATGTGCCACACATGTACAATGATAATACTCTGCCGTGTACCCTATTGAGAATAGGCTTCAAATAACTTCTTGTCCATATTAGCTTATCCAAGGCAGTGATCAAATTCTTGGATAGTCCTATTGTCAATTTTATTAGAATTAGTGTCAAGCACTGTTCGGAGTATCCCCGATATTTATTCGTATCTCCAGCTCGGTGATACCAACAACACTGGTAGTGTAAGAAATTCCAAGTATCAGCAACGTATTGGTAAGTATCACTAATATTTTCGACTATGTAAATTCCATATGTTGCTTGTATCGCCAATGTATCGATATTGCACCAATTTATCGCTAATATTTTCGACTGTATAAATTCCAGGTTTCATTTGTATCACTAGTTTATCGGCGATATTTCAATAATATCACGAATGTATCAATATTGCCAAAAATATTTTTATCAAAAAAAAATTCAATTTTTTTTTTTTTTTTGGGTGCATGGTTGTATATATGTATGCATGCATGGATGGATGGATCATGGATGGATGTATATATGTATGGATGGATGGTTGGTTGTGTGTGTGTTTAGAGAGAGAGATGCTCACATGGGAACCGGTTCTCATGGGAACTCTTGAGCACTTTTTGACACATGATGTGGGCACAAAAGCCGAATGATCCACTAGATGGGTCACCTCATGAAACCCGTAGGGCTCAAAAGTTAGCCTGATCCAAAAATCTGGCGGGCCATGTCAAGTTGAGAGGCAAATCGAGGGAATTCCCTCTCACTTTGTTATGGCCCAGCAGATTTTTGGATCAAGCTAACTTTTGGGCCTAGGGTTTTCATGAGGTGATTCATCTAGTGGACCATTCAGATTTTGTGCCGATATCATGTGTCAAAAAGTGCTCAGGAGTTCCTACTGAGAACCGGTTCCCATGTGAGCATTTCACTATATGTGTGTGTGCGCACTGCATGCATGGATGGATGGATAGATTATGCATGTGTTTGTATGTATGTACGTGCATGCATGGATGATTGGATGGATCCACCATTTTTCCCATGCTTTCCTAATGTTTCCTTGAGTCAACGGTTCAGTGCTTTTAGGCTCCATTAGAGGGACACTTATTATTTGATTTCTAAATATGCAAATATGTGTGTTTTTCACTATTATTTGATTCTTAAATATGCAAATGTTTATTTTAGCATCTTCTAAAGTATCATTGAAAAATTCCACAATTTCCCCCATGTTTCTCTAACATTTTCCTGATTTAGAGTTACATGCTTTTAGACCCCCATTAAAGAGAAACTTAATATGTATGCATTCCTAAGTATGCAAATCTGTGTATTTTAGCATCTCCTGAAGTTTCATTGAGAAATTTCACTATTTCCTCATGTTTCCTCAATGTTTCCCTCAGTCAGCTATACATTTCCCAGAATCAACTATAATATTGGCAACATTGATACATGTCTTCGTATCCCCAGCTAGCGATACATGTAACGATGCCAATGCTACAAACACTGGTGTCAAGTGTGTTTGATTAATCATGATAGGGACTTTAAACAGTCATTTATTTGGTATTTGAATTGAACTTGTTTAATTACTGAACATGCCTTGAGTTAGATGCTAAAATTGGATATGATTGATGAATTCTCACTTCAGGACCAGCCTAGGTGCTTCCAATTGTGAAGAAACAGCTTCCTTGGTATGTTGGTGCCCTAGACTAAAAAATGTTTTCCCCCCTTTTGAGAGGGCCCTAGACTAGTACATGTTGACCATGAATTTCCCATCCTACCTATTTGAATGCTGCTTTGAGTTTATTGTATGTTCTTGAAGGGACACATCAACACTGAAGTTAGTTAGGGCTCCTTTGATATCCCTACTCTAATCCAATAAGAGCTTGTCAAATAAGAGCTACTCTAATAAGCTCTTTTTGTTCTAGCTCTTGTTTTACAATAAGCTCGTTTGGTCAAAACTACTGAGCACCAACAAGCGCAACGGCTTTGAAGCCATTGCTTGCTCAAATTATTACTAAGGTCAAACGCGCTAGCGTGCATGCATTTTGAAGCTTAAGCAACCTGACCCGGGGGGGGGGGGGGGGGGGGGGGGGGGGGGGTTTACCCATCGCTGCCCTTGCGTGCAACAGCTTTGAAGCTAGCCGTTGCGTTGCTGGCTTTGAAGCAGAAAAATGGCCCCTTAATAAATAAGGGGCCTAGTCCTTAGTGGTATATAAGGCCCTATTTCACTTTTTCAAAATTGAAAAAAGCTCTTATTTGAAATAAGCACGTTTGGTAAAACATTTAAATAAAAGTTCATTTTAGGAGTAGGGGATTTCATTTTTAAAAATTACAACTCCATTATAAGAGCAATCCAGATAATTGTTTTGGTGGATCTCACCATTGATGGATCGTGCCCTAGGATGTTAAAAGAATGGATGGCTATAATCTTCATGTTTTAAGACATTTGGGTTGTCCATCATGTCAAGCATTGGATGTGGATTGTCCATCGTATAGAGCTCACCTTTGATGCGGACCATCCATCATGTGGGCTAACCTTTAAAGTGGGCCGTCCATCATGTGAGGCTCATCTTGGATGTGGACTATTCATCATGAAGGGCTGTCTTTGACGTGGACCATCCATTATGTAGGGCCCACCTTGATGTAGGTCATCCATCATGTGGGCTCCACCATCAATGCTAATTTGTCCTTTTTGTGGGGCCCTTCAATGTCCACTCCCATCACATAGAGTCCACATTTGATGTGTCCATCATGTGGGCCCCCCCTTGGAAGTGGGTTGTCCATCATGCGGGGCACACTTTTGATGTCCACCATCCATCATGTGGGGCGCACCTTCTATGTGGATCAACCATGATGTTGGGCCACTTTGGATATGTGCCTTCCATCATGCGAGACCTTGGATTTGGACCGTCCATCAGGCCGGGCCCACTTGATGTGGACTATCGATCACAAGCAAGGTGTCCCATAACGGTAATGGTGGCCGTAACGGCCACCACCGTTACCGATACGATACGGGCCGTAACGGCCGTTACGGACCCCGTATCGGCCGATACGGCCCTTTTTTATTTTTAAAAAAAAAACTGTTATAGGACCGTTACAGGGCCGTTACAGACCGATACGGGGCCGATACGGGGCCGTATCGGTCCGATACGGGGCCGTTACGGCCCGTTTTTTCTGTAACGGCCGTTACAGCCGTTTTAACCCCGTAACGTGTAACGGTCATTACCGTTTCCGTTACGTATCGGCCAATACGGCCGATACGTAACCGTTTTGGGACACCATGATCACAAGGGCCACACTTAGATGTGGGCTATCAATTATGTGGGCCCACCTTGATGTGGACCAGTCATTATGTGGGGCCCCACCTTCAATATGGATCGTTCATAACATGGGCCCTCCTTTGATGTCAACCTTCCATCATGTGGTCCCAACTTCAATGTCCACCATCCATCATGTGGGTCCCACCTTTGATGTGGACTGTCCATCAGGTGGGGCACGCTTGACGTGGATCGTCCATCATGTGGGGCTACACTTCGATGAGGGGCATCCATCATACAGGGCCACTTTTGATGTGAATTGTGCATTCTGTGGGCCCACCTTCATGTGGACCATTCATCATGTGGGGCCCCACCTTCAATATGGGTCGTTCATCGTGTGGGCCCACCTTAAAGAGATTGTAAAGAGGAGAAGAGGGCAAGATAGAAATTACTTAAAATGTTTTAGGAAAAACTTGTCGCAAAATTAATAAAAAATGTCTACCTACTTAGGCTTTGTTTGGATTCAGGAAAAGTGTAAGAAAGGAAATTATATTTCTTGAGAAATTATCGTTTCCAAGAAAGCATGGGAAAGGAAAAAGTATTTTCCATGTTTGTTTTTTAAATCACATTTTCATGAGAAAATTTATATTTTTCCAAGTGAGATGTTTGGCGAAATAAATTTTTTTGAAAAAATTCTTAACGTCTACAATATAGACCGTACTAAAATAATACCTAGTGTTGTAAAAAGTGGGGCCCACTTTCATTACACAATTTATAGAAGTAAAGAAAAAAAATGTAATCTAGTCCACTTTAGTGCAAGACCGATTATTGTAGCAACAAACAAACTCGTAAATAAATTATGGCAACCACTTTAGTGTAAGGCTTGTTAGAAATTTGCCTAATAAATTTGATCTCTGATTCATTTAATGTGCACCAGTTGGGTGGATGTCATTGTCCAACTGAGATCCATTTTCTACCTACCTGCAATTTGAACGGTCTGGATTGATATGCATGTAGATAGATTGGATTATGGTGTGGTCACTCTCTCAAACCATTCATCTTCTTTTGATCGCAAGAGTAATATAGATGATTGGCACAAGTCCATTGCCACTCGGCATTGTGTAGGAAGTCCTGGGTAGGCCCCACTGTGTAGATGCCCTAGCTAAAATATTAGACTAGTCTCCTAAGTGGGTGGACCAACCTGCACCTTGAATGTGTGTTTTTCATCACTTTTTCTATAAGCAAAAATCATGTGGCCCACCTAGTGGACTAGCCAGACTTTTGGGCCAAAATATCTAAATAGCAGGGCCTACCCAATTCGTAGTTGAGATCTTGCACACACAGCCCCTTTGCCACATCACAGGAAGCAACAGTGCTAAAGATGCCTACCGTTGAAACCTTCCTAGGGCCCACTGTGATGTTTATTTGCCATCCAACCTGTTCATAAGATCATAGAAACTTGGATGAAGGGAAAACACAATAGGTTGATCCAAAACTTCTTGTGGCGCCCAAGAAGTTTTCAACTGTCAGAGTTTAATCCCCATTATCGTGGTCCACTTGAGCTTAGATCTGTCCCATTTTTGGTCCCATGACCTAAAATGACATGGAAAAATGAATGGACAGTGTGGATAAAATCCATACATCATGGTGGCCCTCAGAGCCCTAGCCCATCCTGAGCAGGGGAAGTACCGAATTTGCGTCCTAGATGGGTTGCGTCAAGCGTTATTAAATGAGATAGGAAAGCGTGGGAAAGGAAATCTCATTTCTGAGGTGGGAGGGTGAGAAAAATTTTAGGAGAATATTTGGCAAAATTTGGCGCATAAGAAATCCAGTTTCCTACTATTTCCGACCAATTTGACATCCCAAACAGCCAGAAAGAGGGTTTCACAAGAAACCCTCTTTCCTTTCCTCCAATTTCATTGAATCCAAAGAGGGCCTTAAGTCAAATAAGCTCTTTAAAAAAAAGTGACCTCTCCATCACTTATTTTTAAGAGCTTTTCTTGCTAGTTTCTAAAACACTAAGTGGGAAAAATTATAGCTTTACCAAACGTTCTATTTTAAAAATAAGACCTTTTTTATTTTTTATTTTATTTTGTATAGAATTAGTAAATAAGCTCATATTAGTAGAGATGTCAAATTGCCCTTTAGTCATAAGAAATGGTGGGCGATAAACATACAGGCAGTGTTTGAAGTTTTGGTATTGCTGTAAGTTTCACTAGCCGGGGATACGGAAACAATATCGATATCGCCGATAATATCGCTGATAACCGGAAATGCAGGGAAAATGGGAAAAACAGTGGAACTTTTCGGTGAAACCTCAGGAGTTGAGAAAATACACAGTTGCATATTTATGAATAAAAAAATTGCATAAAGAATGCATACATAATAGGTTTCTATTTAATGGGCCTAAAAGCATGTGTTGCCGTAAGAAGTCAGTCCAATCATCTCATTCATCCAAAATCTGAACTTCCATCCAAACATCCATTGATATTTCAGAATATCGGTAGCACATGAAATTTCCAAACAAATCGTTAACGACTGAAAAAGAAACTAAAGATTGTGGTCTCGTTATTGTCATGTTGTGATAATGATAATATTGTGATATTATCAATGTTATCGTCCACAAATTGAATGCTACATACAACCACACACCCATAAAAAATCTGAAATGGGAATTTTTTAAATATATAGATTTTTTGGCATATTAATACATTGGCGATATTATCGAAATATTGTAGATACATTGACGATACAAGTGACACTTGGAATTTACACAGTAAAAAATATTGGCGATACACTGACGGGATCAATGTATTGACAATACAAACGACGCCGGGAATTTACACAACTGAAAATATTGACGATATCGATACATTGGCAATATTTAGTGATACATCACCGATATCATGAATTTTTTATACTATCAGTGTTATCGGTATCACTACCGATGTTATCGGTGTCGCTGAGCTAGAAATAGAGATAATATCGGGGATATTTCGATAATATCGGAGATAATGCAAACACTGCCTACAGGTACACATTATATATGTGAGACAGGCATTGACATTTTAAAATTAGCATAATATGGATATGTAATGTTAATGGTATAGACATTTTTATACATGCTTACACGTGGAATATTCCATTATAGCTCAATGGATGGTGAGTTACAGTCCACCTTGCACATATGGGCTAACTTGTCATGTGCATGTCATCCAAGCCGTCCAAAAGGTTGGCCCTGTGGAAGTATGTGTATTTGTGTGTGCGTATGTACGTTTATATGTATCCCAGTGGAGTACTGTAACTTTTCTGTTTAAGTAATGTGTGTGTGTGTGTGTGTGTGTGTGTGTGTGTGTGTGTGTTTTAGACCTAACACAACACAACAACTCTTTCAGCTGTGTCTTCCTCTTCTCCTTCTCTTTCTCCTCCTCTTCCTCTTCCAGGATTCTTCTTCTTTTATTTTCCCAACTTGGTATCAGAGAGTTCGACCCTACGGTAGTGGGGCCCGCTGCTGACGTTGTTCGTTTACACGGATGACATCAGTAGCATACGCCTGATAGTTCTTTTTGGTGCAAACAACATGGAATCTGGTAGATCTGGTTTTTAGAAAAATAATAGAGATTTTTCTCCATATTTTGGAGTAGTTTTTGCTGTGTTTCAAAGAAAATGAAGAAAAGACCGAAAAGTCCAGATTTTGCTCTGTTTGCTGTAGTATTTTTTTTTGAAAGACTTTTAAGCAGTTGTTCCACATGGGAAAGGTGCGATTGATCAGGAACAGTCTCCAGCAACAAGTATCATGAAGTTTCATCGCGATTTGGGTGTACAGCGACGTCTTTTGCGAGATATTGGTGCCGACGACCCTTGTTTTTTGGTTTCTTTGCTATATTTTGTTCATTTTCTTCATGATCTGATATGTTGATAGTGATTGCGAAGTTGGAGTTTCATATCGTGCCTAGATGTATCCTAAGCACATAAGGCGTTTGATGAATTGTTTTACCCAACTTCGCATAGGGGCTGGTTGCGATTGGTGGATCTTACATTGTTCATTCATCTTGTCTTTCTTTTATTAGGCCTCTTTTTATGGTGTGAGTGTCCCTCCACCTTGTTGTTGTTGGTTGTTGTGAATGTGTTGCACGTGATGCACACAAGTCTCCACTGCTATTATGTGTGTTCTCTTGAGTGTTGCACGTGATGCACACTCATTGTTATTGTTTGTGATGTGGACACAAGACCTTTTAAAGTTTACCAACGAATAAAGCGCCCACCACAAGCATCTTCCATGTGGCTAGGCGACTATTAAGGAGCATCGAAGACCCTACACACGTGATTTGACACATTGAAGACCCCACATTGGGAGGACACATGTGTAGGAGGAAGAAGACCCACTGGACAGATTTCATTGTCTTCGGGCGCCCAAACTTAACCTCTTTGGCGTCCGAAACTGTCTAGACATTTTTGGACGTCTTCGAGCGCCCGATCGGGCGCCCGACCAAGCGCCCGAACTTTTGCGCATTTTGTTTTTTTTTTGTTTTTTGTTCCGTTTTTACTTAAGTATTTAGGGGTATTTTAGTACTTTTATGTCTTTCCCTTGCTTATTTAAGTGGGCTAAGCCCTAAAAACGAGATAAGTTAATTATTAATGAAAAAGCAAACCTCTTTGGTGGCCTCTCTCTTCTCTCTCTCTCATGGTGCTTTTTCTCTTTCCTTGATCTTCTTCTTCTAACTTCTTCCTGTGCCCCTTCAAAATCTTCAAGGTAATTATCTTTTTTCTTTCTAGTTCTAGTTTTACTAATCCTTCTTCGATCAAACTTTGAGAATCAACCTAAACCCTAAATTTTCAAATTCTCATATCCCTAATCCGAGAATTTCCTGATTCTTCGGACTAGTGATCTTTATTGATCGATTGGGTATGGCCATGCAAGATCTGGAAGTCTCATCCCTCGCCCGATCCAACCTAAGCGATAATTGAATTCCATACTTCATGGTTGTGATAATGGCCCGCTCCATTGCATGTTTCTTTTATGATTTTCTTAGTTATGATGATTAATACTAGAATTTTAGATTATTATTGTCTTTTATTTCCGCTGAATAATTGTGTTCATAAACATGCATCATAATTAGGTCATTCTGCGTCAGTTTGTGAGAGAATTTGTACGTTGATGACAAGTTATTGTCTCGATTGTTGTCGAGATTTGTTATGGCCATGTTCTTGAAGAGAAGACTTGACGATTGAAGGAAGTCCAAGCTTTGGTCAATGGCTTGCCATGTTGTGTGTGTGTGTGTGTGTGTGTGTGTGTGATTCTTTCATCCTTCTTTTCCTCTTCTTCCTCTCTTTCTCCTTCTCTTCCTCTTCCAAGATTCTTCTTCTTTTATTTTCCCAACTAGCCCCACCTTGAAGATCACTTGGTGCAAAATCAGGCTGACCCACTCATCAGGTTGTACAATCACCCTCCATTGTTTGGTGTGTTCCACCTGAAAAGTGGATCAGCCTGATTTTTGTGCAAAGTTATCTTCAAGGTGGGGCCAACCTTTTGGATTGTTGGATGTCATACAAATGTGACTTGTTTGAACTTCCACGCAAGGTGGATGGGAACTTTCCTATGCGAACATTCCTCTTTATGTTCCTTTGATTAACTTATTATATATTCTGAATATTTATATCGGTGTTTTGTACCATCTACTTGATGCCAACTCTATCACTTGTTTCTATGACCAGCCCCCACTGTTGAAACTTCAAGCAGCCCTCTCCTTGACAAATCCATGACCCCTTTGGGGAACATTTCTTTACAACTTGTTTTGTAGACTTAATTCTAAAAAAAAAAACTTACTTTGTAGATTCCCTTGACAAAGTATTAAACACAATGCACCGTCTTTTGTTTCAATTTTTTTTTCTCCTTTTATGCCCTCTTGAGTGATGGAGTTGACTCAGGCAAAGTTTTCAACACTGGCCAATCTTCCTCATTTACACAATTTTGTTATTCCTTAAATAGGGGACTAATCTCAGTTGTCCGCGAGAACCATGGCATGATTTACATTGTAAGATTGAGGGTCCTGCAGCATATGATGTCCTCACTAACTTCGAGGAGCGCTGGTTAAAGGCTTCAAAGCCCCATGGAATTAATCGATTGAAGAAGTCATTGTATGATGATGCATTGCTCAAGATTGATAGAATTCCTGACATTGTTGGGATGCACGATGCTCCATGCTTAAGTGAGAATGATCCAGAAGGTTGGCACTGTGCAGGTAAATAAGATGTCTATCAACTCCTGAAATTGGGTTTCACATTTTTTTTTTTTCCTTCAAAACAAATCCATGTAACTTCCCCACTAACTGCAGGTTTTCCGTTCCATTGATTCAAATTCAGTGAAAGGATTCCCAAAGGATCCAAAAGATGGCACAAGCAATGGTAAATATGTTATTACCTTGTGATGTTATTTTGCTGCATTTTTACTGTTTTAAGTATAAACTAACGGTGATGTTTTATGTAACAGAACCTGGTTTGTGGGAAAAACGTACTGATCGATATGAGCATACATACTGCATATGTAAAGGCTATCCGAGCTGCCCAACATTTCATATACATCGAGAACCAGTACTTCCTTGGATCATCATATAATTGGTCCAAACACAATGATCTAGGTGTGCAGTATAACCTGTTAGGAGTGAGTCTTGGTGCCTGCTATACTTCTATGTAGGGAAATAAAGACATGTTTGGTTACTGGATTGTTCTTAAAAGAAATGCCAGTATAATAATCATCGTGGTATTCCAAAATGGTTACGTAACGGCCGTAGAGGGAAAAAAATGGCCCATTATGGGGACAAAACATGTTTTTCTTTTTTTCACTAAAAAGGGGGCCATAACAGCCGTTGCAGCCCATATCGTAATTGGTAACGGCGATGGCCGTTATGGCCACTGTTACTGTTATGAACTACCTTGATGATCATACATATAATTGTTTTCATTTTTGTGATGTGCTATTGTTATAATGGAACATGTTGGCTTCCATATTCATTTTGCATTTCACTTTCACATTTTAATGAATAGAAAAGTCTCTTGGGGGGGGGGGGGGGGGGGGGTGAGGGGATGGGGTGGATCTCATATCTACTGGAAAAAGGAAGCCCAAGTTCTAAATAGCAGTTTCCTTTTGTGTTGTTTCTATTTGCATTGCAGAAATATGGAATGCCGGTAATACTTTCGACAATCATTCATTGCATGTACTAAAATATGTATATCATTTGGTCATTGTCATCATTGTCTTGTCCCCGCCATATTGAAAATATTACTGAAAATTTTAAAAATATCTTGGATTTTTCCTAAAACAAAAAAAAGGGAAAATTTCATTATATTTTCGAAATAGCAACAATATAATTGTAATTGTATTCTCCTGATAGTAGTGTGAGATTATTGCGGTATTTTGTTTTGGAATGTCTATTCCTCCCTCCCTCCTTCCCTGTCCTAACTATCCAATGGATACATATATCAGACAATGGTAAAAATTATATGGTCTATTTTCATGCCAATTTTCACTTAAAAAATAAAAAATAAAAAATCCTGCAACATTTTCATGAATCAAAAATTAAAAATCTCTGGGGAAATTCCAGTACCAAGAAATAGCTGTGAATGAGATTTGTCACTACGGTCTCAGCTATTTTCAGCTGGCTGGAATCCTCACCATTGCTTGCCAATAGTTAAATGACCGGCTGACTGAATCAACCCTACTCTACCCTGGCCAGGGACTGCTGGTGCATTTTTAAGAGGCGGTCATTATCAGAATTTATTATGTGGGGGCATATACCTGTCAATCTCATGTTTCTCTTTTATATTTGTTTGAGGCTATTTTTACTAGGGATCTCTTTTTCTGCTATCTTGGTAATTAGCTGCTTATGATGGTACCTAATTCTGCTCATTGACAACTCTAAAATTCTAAGTTCTTTTTAACCAGACAAGAATTTGCTCTTGTTAATTTACTTCAAAATTTTCTTGAGTTTCACATTTCCGACTTCAGAATTTCAAGGAGTTTTGGTTATTGTGTAGGTGCTAACAATTTAATACCAATGGAAATTGCTCTTAAGATTGCAAGCAAAATCAAAGCGCATGAGAGATTTTCTGCCTATATTGTTATCCCAATGTGGCCTGAAGGTGATCCAACAAGTGTTCCTACACAGAGGATTCTTTTTTGGCAGGTGATCTCCAAGGACTGTCTTTGGTGCTAGTTTTTATTAGGAATCTAAGACGTCTCGAGAGGCTTCAGACATTGAATGGGAAATATATTTTAGTTTTTTTTTTTTTTTTTTTAACTTTTTCCCATCTTGGAATCTGTTTGATGTTTCTTTATATGAAGTCCTTTTGATTGCTGCAGAATAAAACGATGCAAATGATGTATGAGATAATTTATAAGGCCTTAGAGGAGGTTGGGCTTGAGAAAACATATGTGCCGCAAGATTATTTGAATTTTTTCTGCCTCGGCAATCGTGAGTCTGCAGATGGAATTGATGCTTCATGTGGAAGTCCTGCGGCAAACACTCCCCAAGTAATTCTTTTGTTCCTGAGGCATTTTCGTATTTTTATATTTCATGACCTTTTCTTATCTCTTTTGTTTTGTGTGTAGCTGGATTCAAGCCCACGACTTCATTCTTGCAGTCTTTCTCTTAATCACATGGACATTGAGTATGGTTTGAAACTTGGAGCTCAGACTCTGTACTCTACTGAGTTGCTCGATTTTTCTAGAAACCGAGCACTGAGTAATGCAATAAACTCACTTTTGTGCTCATGCGGTTTGATTATGGCTTAATTAACTTCGGTCAGGAACCAAATGGAAGCCTTTCTTTAAAATCTATACGTAGTCCCCACGCCTTGTGTAAGCCATATCATCTACACACCACCGTATGTCCCAGCGTGACAAGCAGGTACAAGATCCAAGCCATCCATCAGGTGGGTTCAGACCGTATAGATCTTTTCACTCAAATATAAGCCTGCTCAGCTCAGCAGGTTGGCCACTATATTTGAAACAGGTGGGCTGGTTCGAAAACTTCAAGTTTTCTCAGCCATACATTTGTTCGCTAGACTCTGGCCCACCTGACTAATGGACCGACCTGATTCTTTGGGCAGGCATCTAAACAGTGGGACCCCTCTGATGGATGGATTGTATCTTATGTGTCATACTGGCAAACATGTGGTGTCTAGATGAGCGGCCTTATACATGCACCTAGGCTTAGCAAAGCTCAAATTTATATATTAATACATGACCTATTAACCACGTCCAAATTGCTAGTTTTTCCACGCACCCACACACACAAGAAAAAAAAAAAAAAAAAAAAAAAGAAGAAGAAGAAGAAGAAGAAGAAGATCATCGGGGGTATTGGTTGGAGTCTAATCGAGTTCTTGGTCAGTTTCAATCATTTTGAACTTTGGATGGTGCTCAATGGGAATTCCTTTTCTTTCATCTGGCTGGATATTTTTTTATTACATCTTTACTTCCATTTCGGTTTGAATGAATCCCTAATTATTCTGATTTCTGATACTGGCTCATGCTGGTTGTATGCATGGATCTCTTTTCAGTCTTATGCTTGTCCAGAAGTTGACCGATGGTTGACCGATGGTTTACAACTTGGCAATTCTTTTTATATATATAATTGGTTTGAGCAATTTCCAAACCAAGCACAAAACAAAAGAATTTAAATTTCTATTGGAATTCTACCTTACATATAAAGTAATAAGTGGTGTGTGTGTGAAATTGGAATTCTACCTTACATATAAAGTAATAAGTAAGTAAGTTTGTGTGTGTGTGTGTGAAATTGGAATTCTACCTTACATGTGTGAAATTGGAATTCTACCTTACATATAAAGTAATAAGTGTGTGTGTGACCTTACATGTGTGAAATCATGCCTACAACATCTAAAATCACTTGTTGGGGCCCACCTGTGTTTTGGATATGGTTGAAACTTGGTGTGACCTCTTGTTTAAGTGGGACACGCACAATGGATGGGCTGAGGTCGAGTTGTATGGGCCCCACTGTGATGTGTGATGGGCATCCACACCATCCATACCAACGAAAACAGTGTAAAATCATGCCTACAACATCTAAAATCACTTGTTGGGGCCCACCTGAGTTTTGGATACGGTTGAAACTTGGTGTGACCTTGTTTAAGTGGGACATGCACAATGGATGGGCTGGATTTCTCGACCACATCTCAGTTGTTGCTATAAACGATCATAAAGGTTTCAATGGGTTGATATCCACTCTTAACTGTTGTCTATGGTGTGGCCTACCCAAGTCATCGATTGGCCTGAGTTTTAGGCTCATGTCCCACCACGGAATGGTGCATCTGACTGATGGTGTGGATGCCCATCACACATCACAGTGAGGCCCACACAGCTCGACCTCATGGGAACTTCCCATGAGGTCGAGCGCATAGTACCTTGCCCATATATATATATATATATATATATATATATATAGGGAAATGGTACTATGAGGTCGAGCTGTGTGGGCCCCTACCATGATGTGGGTCGAACATCTACTCCATCAGTTAGATGCACCATTCAATGGTGGGCCACGGGCTAAAAACTCGGGTCAATCCATGACTTAGGTGGGCCACAGCTACATACAATAGTTGGGAGGGGTTATTCGCCCATTAAAACCTTCATGATCATTGATTGGGCCCACCGAGATGTGGTTCACAAATCCAGCCCATCCATTATGTGTGTTCCACTTGTACAAGGCGTCAGGCCAGGTTTTAGGAACATCCAAAACTCAAGTGGGCCCCACCAATGTGATTTTAGATATTTTAGGCATGTCTTCACATCGTTTTAGATGCTACGGCCCACCTGAGTTCCCTATACGGCTGATTTTTGGGGTATCCAATGACCTAAAGGGGACACATCAAATGCACGGTGTTGATGTCCTGACCCACATCACGGCGGGGCCCACACAGCTCGACCTCATGGGAACCCATGAGGTCGACCTCATAGTACCATTCCCATATATATATATATATATGAGAGAGAGAGAGAGAGAGAGAGAGAGAGAGAGATCCTTTCTATACAATATATGAGAAAGTCTCAACTCCAACTGGTTGTACCGTAGGTTCCTGTCCACTCAGTTGGTATCTTCCGTAAGGATCACCTTGTGCAAATAACAGCCCGATCTACTCATTAGGTGGACCACCCTTGTATTTTGTTATTTATCGGTGGGTATGCATTGTTTCCTGTGGTGTTTCCCACCTGATGAGTGAATCGTACTAATTTTGGTAAAATATATATGAGGTCTCAAGTCCAACCAGTTGGACCACAAATTACCATCCACCCAGTGTATATGTTCTAACCTGTGATGTGGATGAGACATCCACGCCATCCAATAGATTATTGTACCATGAGGATCCTCATGTGCAAAAATCAGCAAGAGCCTCTCACTAGGTGGGCTACACCATGGAAAACAATGTATAGTAACTGATAAATAACAAAATACAAGTTGGCAACCTAGTGTGTTTTGTTATGTATCAGCGACTATTCATATTGTTCTATGGTGTGGCCCATCTAATGAGTGGATCGAGCTGATTTTGCTACAAGGTGATCCTCATGGACAGTTTATGTGTGTGTGTGCGCGCCTGGGTCTGGGTGTGGTGTGGAGTGTGTTGATCAATCCTCCAGTCCTAACATAGAATCTATTTTGGATTATGGAAGATTGACTCACATGTTTCTTCAGTCATCCTAACTCAATCCACTGGGTTGTGTGTGCGCGCTCACTTGAGCGGACTGATCAATCATCCAACCCAAACATAGGATCTATTTTGGAATATGGAAGATTGACTTGCGTGTTTCTTTCGGACTGATCAATCATCCAACCCAAACATAGGATCTATTTTGGAATATGGAAGATTGACTTGCGTGTTTCTTTCGGACTGATCAATCATCCAACCCAAACATAGGATCTATTTTGGATTATGGAAGATTGACTTACGTGTTTCTTTCAGTCATCATAACTTCACCCATTCTCTGTGTGTGTGTGTGTGTGTGTGTGTGTGTGTGTGTGTGTGGATTCATTGATCCTCCAGTCCAAACATATAGGATCTATTTTGTATTGTGGAAGATTGACTTGCACATTTCTTTAGTCATCATTACTCAATCCATTGTGTTGTGGGATCCCAGGGACTTACTCGAAAGAATCGACGGTTCATGATCTATGTCCATTCGAAAGGTATGATAGTAGATGATGAGTATGTGATCATTGGATCTGCAAACATCAACCAGCGCTCCTTGGAGGGTACCAGAGACACTGAGATTGCCATGGGCGCCTACCAGCCCCACCACACATGGGCATGGAAACTATCAAGTCCACAGGGGCAGGTAATGAGTTTGGCTCTTCTACTCCTAGTCCTGTTAAAAAACAGTTAAAATCCATATCTTTTAGCTGACCTTATTGGAAAATACACTAAAGTGCAAAATATATGTAGAAAAATCTAATGAACAAGTACTCAATGACTTCACAATGTAGATCTACGGCTACAGAATGTCCTTGTGGGCAGAGCACACTGGAATTCTTGACGATTGTTTCATCAATCCTGAGAGCCTCGAATGTGTTAGACGGGTTAAAGAAGCTGGCGGAGTTGAATTGGCGGCAGTTTGCTGCTGAGGAGATAACTGAAATGAAGGGGCACCTCATGAAATACCCTGTCCAGGTCGACGCAAAAGGCAAGGTGAAGCCTCTTCCAGGATGTGAAACTTTTCTAGACGTCGGAGGAACCATCGTTGGAACATTTTTCGCCATTCAAGAAAATCTTACCATATGATCTCATTCGTCAGAGCTATGGATCCCACATCTCCGACCGACAGGTTCAATCACATATTTTTACAAAAACAACACCACCGGAGCCTTATACATCTTTTTTTTATTGTTTTTTTTTCTCCCATTCCTTTCACCTGTAATTTTTCTGAAGGTTCCATTTACATCATTTGTACATTATCTGATTAGCATTTTAATCACAATGAATAATATCAAATCTCTGCCTGTAAATCCTTTGAACGGCCATTATCTTAGATCGTTTGTAATTTTGCAAAGATGGAAGATTTTCTCTTTGTATTTATACCCATGTAGATTGGAAAGTTGCTGCCCTGTTCATATTGTTTACTGAAATTGTCATCTAATCTCATTGATAGAAATATGCAATCTTGTTCAGGGTGCGTTTGGATGCATCACTAAATCATAGCTGTTGAATTGCAGTAACTAGTTCAGGCTGCATATCATGAAATTTCATGATATTTGGTGCAACCAAACATAGCCTCAATAAGGGAAATGGTCAAACCGCAATTACCTTCAGTATTCGTGTCGAGGGATTAGGCTCCAAATTGCAATCATGTTACGTTATAGTTGGACTTGAACAGAGCATGGCTGTAATTGTATCGTATACTTAATTAGGGTCCGTTATCAGCAATGGTGTTGTATTTTTTTTTTTTTTAATAGTGTTGTGAATTTTGTTATTCTGTTTGATGAATTATTATTTGTAATATCTGTCTGTTGAACTTATCATTGTAATTCAATTCCATGGTGCATCCAAACGCGGCCCACTTTTAACTATTCCTTTGGCGGTTCTGCTATTTTTTGGGGATCTTTTCTATTTTGGTGGTTGGAGAATCATCGCTACAGAAGAAGGCAATGGGTTGAATAAGGGGGGTTCTGGTTATGGTGCGCGTCTGCAGCCATTTGAAATGGTGGCCACCATCATATATTGCGTGTGTATATAATGCATCCAGATCGTCAGATCCAGGCCCATTTTGTATGAAGCATAGCCGAAAGATCAAACCGGTTGGCCCATCTTAACCAATGTGATTTTGATTTTGGATGTCCAACTACTAATTGGATGGTTAGAATCGTCTGGTCTGTCATTGATTTTGGACTATGGATTTGTGATTTTGATTTTGGATGTCCAACTTGTAATTGGATGGTTAGAATCGTCAGGTCTGTCATTGATTTTGGACTATGGATTTGTGTGCATGTACTGATGCCATGTTGACGGTCGCTATTGCTGATTTGGAAAAACAAGAAAAAAAGCTTCTTAGAGTGAACTATTTTAATCCTTTCATCATCTCACTCTTTGCCCTACAAGAAGGTAAAGGCATTTTTAGCTAGATTAGGGCCGGGCCCAATGCCACCCCTGCAATTGGCATATCTTTTAGTACCGTCCATTCTTTTGTGCGATAGGTGGGCCTGTCTGACCACTAAGCTCCATTTCTTTTTCTCTGTATCATCTTCACAGTGAAACGTGCCAAGTTGGCTTGCTGCGTGGAAGTTGACAATACTATTTGGAAGATGGGTGCTGCCATTGCCAGCCGCTCATGTATTTATGACATCCGACCCGTCCAACCAATTGGGTCCACCGTCAAGATCACGTAGCACAAAAATCAGGCCGGTCTAGCCCACACCATAGAATTTGTAGTAGATCGGTGGTGGTGATCAATATTTTTCCTTGGTGTGGCCCACCTGATGAGTGGGTACGTCTTATGTTTCCATCAGGTTTAGGTCGTTGGACAACCTTTTGAACGGTTTGGATGTTACCCGCACTTGGCACAATGTAACTTACACATCACTTGGCATCATTGTAATTGCGTGTGAGGGTGAGACCTCTTCCAATAAAGAAAGAAAAGAAAAAAAGAAAAAGAAAAAAAGAGCCAGCCAGGTTCGGACCGCAGAGCTCTCGACTCTGCTGGAGAGAGAGAGAGAGAGGCATGGCTCCAAAAAGAGGAAGAGAAGGGAAGAAATCAAGGTGGCCCACCATCAAACCCAAACCAGATCTCAAAACAACGTATCTCAAAGAAACACACCTCTTTACGGTATGATTCTGCTACCATTCCCATTCCCATTCCCATACATCTCTATCCTGATACTTCCTATGTTATACATGATTTCTCTTTTTCATTAATACAGTTTCCAATTTTCTCTCCTACTCGTTGTTCAAATCTGTCCAATTTTCTTCGAAATCCTGCATAATCTGTTGAAGATCCTTTGAAATTTGTTTCTTTGATTTCAAAACGGGCCGGAAATCCGTGTCTGTTGAGGACTCCCCCAACAAAAGAAAAATCGAGACATACATGTGCTATATGTGGACGGGATCTGGGACGTTGATCAGGCAGGCCCTATCTTGGATTGCTCATAGCTTGGAGTTCACACGGATTGGAAAATCTTAACTGTATGATCAGCAGCCTGGAAATGGGCACTAAAGTACGAAATGGGTCAGATTCAATTGACAAAAGTCTTCTGCTCGGAGGGTTGGAATTGTCTGGTTAGTTTGGTTTTTTTTTTAGCTATGGATTGTCCACTGATGAATGGTCTGGATCTCATGTGATAGTTTTGGATGTCAGGCATAGAACTTGGAGTTGGTCAGAAAGACTGTTAAAATGGGATGCATTTCATGCCAGTTCCCTGTCGTCATCGTAGTTCTCAGGAGTTTAATCTCTCCAATTGAGCTTTGTGTCAGGAGTCCTTATAATTCAATAAATGTTCCTATTAGAATGTCCATTGAAACTCAGATTTCTAGTCACCATTCATTTGCGCTGATTGGGTACTCTTGTAATATGAATATGGAAACTATGCGGCACAATCCAAGAAATTTGAATGTTTTCATCTGAAAGAAATTGCGTTGGTAAGGACTGGGGTAGGATCATATTAAGGGTGGCGTTTGGCATCTCCTACAAATAAGAGCTTGTTGGCTTATGTCTAAAAAATAAGCTTTTAGACTGTTTGGTAAAAGTCTAATCAAGTGATAATTTATTTAGAAAGTAGCAAATAAGCTCCGATTTAATAAGTTGGGGAGGGGTAAGGCCCTGTTTGTTAACGCTCAATTTTTTTACTTAATGGTGAATTCGGAAAATGCTCAGCGTTTCGTGTTGTTTGTTAACACCGAACATGGAAAGCACTCTATAATTTTTTGCCAAATTTTTTCGGCAATGGAGGCCCAGCTTAATGGTGAAATCTAGAATGCTGCTCCGCGACTGTTTTTAAAAAAATCCAAAATTGCCCTGTGTGCAAGAGATTTTCTCTTTGCGTAATTCATAATCCAACTTTGTGTGGCACTTTTTTGGGCCTACCCTGATTTGTGTTAGATCCACACCGTCCATCAACTTTTCTATATTGTTCTAGAGCATGATCACAAAAAATGAGGCACATCAAAAGCTCAACCATACCACAGAAAGCAATGGTAATGGAACGACTACCGTTAAAACCTTCCTGGGGTCCACTATGAAGTTCATTTGCCATCTAACCTCTTCATAAGGTCACACAAACTTGGATGAAGGGAAAACAGAAAAATCAGCTTGATTAGAGCCTTCTGTGGCCCCAAGAAGTTTTCAATGGCAGGCACCCAATTCCCACTATCTCTTATAGTCTGGCCCACTTGAGCCTTAGATCTTCCTTATTTTTTGTCTTGTTCCTTAAAATAATATGAAAAAAATGGATGGATGATGTGGATAAAACATATACATCATGGTAGGCCCCACAGAGCCCTTTGACAAGACTGGCCATCTCTAGCTAGATTCCTGTGGGGGTGGTGTGCAATCCCTGCCAGATATGACGCAGATTAGCTCCTACAGAGCATGAGCAACGACAGTTCGCTCCTGAAGTGACATCACCAAGTTCTATGGGCCCATCATGATATATGTGTATCCACGCCGTCCATTCATTTGGAGAGATCATTTTAGAGCATGGGCCAAAGAATGAGGCTAATCCAAAGCTCAAGTGGACCCCCACAGAAAACAGTGGGGACAGTGACGCTCACCGTTGAAACCTTCCTAAGGCCCACCATGGTATATTTTTGAGATTGAACCTATTCATAAGTTAACACAAACATGGAAGAAGGGAAAACATGAAATATCAGCTTGATCGAAAACTTCTGTGGCCCCTGAGAAGTTTTTAATGGTAGGCATATAATCCCCACTGTTTTTTGTAGTGGGGTCCACTCGAGCCTTGAATCCCCCTCATTCTTTGGCTCATGCCCTACAATGATCTCTCTGAATGGATGAATGGTGTGGATACAACACATAAACCATGATGGGACCACAGAATTGGTGACGTCACTTCTATAGGCTACTCACGCGGTCAGTAGCTAAGTGTCCCCAAATTTTGGGGGAGCGAATTAGGTGTCAGGGGGTAACAGCTTAGTTGGTGTTACCCCTACCGTGGGGTCCACCTTGATGATTTTCTATATATCCACGCCATCCATCTATTTCTCTGGACAATTTTAGGATGGAGTACCAAATTTTATGCAGATCCAAATCTCAGGTGTACCACACCACAGAAAACAGTGGTGATTGAGTACCTCACCATTAAAAATTCCAAAGGGCCCATCGTAACGATTTTTTGTTGTGTATTTGCAATCCAACCAGTTGATAATGTTAATAAGATCTGGTTGAAGGGAAATTGGAAAGATTGATTAATCCAAAACTTTTCTGGCCCACAAAATGTTTTTAATGCTTACTCATCACTATTTCTATTGGTATGGTCCACCTGAGATTTGTATCTTCTTATGATTTGGGATCACGCCCTAAAATGAGATGACAGCTTGGATATACAACAATTACATCAAGATAGGCCCCATACGGTTAGGGTAACAATCACTAAGTTGTTACCAGGGGCAAATGTGTCACATTAGCATATTTTAAACATTTCAGATGTTAGTTAACAAACTTATTCTAGATTTAATACTAGGTTTTCTGACTTCAGATCCAGACTTTAGATTCAGATTTCATGTTCAGACTTCGGACTTCAGATTTAACAAACAAGTCCTAAGTGTTTGTGGACTGATTTTCTTTTCCTTTGTATGTTGCCTTAGTCAAGATGATCATCATAGACTTGTCCCGGATATTTGGGGTTGACTTTATGAATTTTGTTTTTCCAGTCAATCCCACTAATGCCCTATTTGGTAGGGCCTGTTTGTTAAGCGGGAAAAGAAAAGAAAGAAATTGATTTTAATTTGACAACATATTTTCTCCTGTTTGATTTGCAAAGAAAATGATGGATTCTAGGAAGTAGTCATTAACCTTTTCCATCATTGTTATTCTCTATAACAAGATACGAGGTTATCGTTGTCACGTGAACTAGGGATTTCCACTTACAAAACAAACATGACCCTAAATATGAATCCATTTCTCAATAGTACCAATGAAAATAATCATTAAGATTTTCATGTTTTTGGTTTCTTTTCCTCATCGCACAAGCCCTAAGCGAACAAGCCTTCATATTCCTTCTCACCACCTTGATCCACTTCCTTTTACATCTTCTTCTCATCTTCTTTTCAGTCACAATGGCTTGCGCTTCTATGTATGTTCGTGATAACTCTGCCCCATGACTTCTGTATTTGTATGTATCTATGTATGCATGTGCATGCTAGTGTATATGTGCCCTTAGCAAGGTTTTACATGACGGTATCAGCCAAAGCGGGTGCCATATTGGCTGATACAGCCTTGCAACGGCCCTTTTTTTTTAACCTCAGAAATTATTGGTAAAATTCTAAGAAAGTGAGGATCCCATGTATGTCTTTTTTTGGTTTTGGATGTGTATTTGAGGGTGTAATAGGCTATTCTTGGGAAAGAATGTTGTCTATCAGGTAGTGTCAACTGAACATGCTAAAAGTCGACCAAATCGGCCCTAAGTGAACACATCAAGCATGATTTTGTGGATTAGGAGCTGGCATATAAATACAAAAAAAGAAAATGGAAAAATGAAAAAAGTGATAGTTTACCCCTTCTCCAATGTTTCTGAAAATGGTCTAGTCTTCTTTGGTTCATCGAATCCCTCAAAATTTGTGTTTTGATCCTTAAATAGGCCTAGATCTAGTTTAAAATTAGCTTCTAAGCTTGTTTCATGGTTAAAATGAATAAAGAAGTGGAAAAACATGAGAAAAATTAAAATAAAACTTTCATAATGGGCCCTTTATGGTTGCATCGGCCCCCATAACAGTGCTGATTTGGCCCCTTTTCCATAACAGACTGATTCACCCCTAAATCGCATGATGGGGTTGATTGTTTCTTTTACGTAACAACTGATATGACTGTAACGTACTGTAATGGAACCGTTCTTAGCAATCATAGATTCCTAGTGTGCTTTTCTTTCTTCTTTTGTCAATAGAACATGGTTAGGCATCTGTTGTTCTCACCAGTTAAGACCTTTAAGAATTTCAGGTGCAAAATTTCTTCACCGCTGCTGAATCCAAGGCCTTTGTTGAAGCTGCAGAATCCCTTGGTTTTGCCCACCAAGGCAGTCTTGGTCCGGCGAAAGGAGAAGCTTATAGAGACAATGACCGGATATCCGTGAGCGACCCCATTCTTGCAGAAACCATGTGGGAATCTGGCCTCAAAAGAATATTTTCTGATATTAGAATACGGGGAAAGGTTGCAGTCGGTTTGAATCCAAATATTAGATTCTACAGGTACCAAACATATATCTTTTTAGCTCATCATCATCATCTAAGCCTTACCCAACTAATTAGGGTTGGCTTTTCGTTTTAGTTCTGTAACATAATATATTAATCTCTCCTTTTTTGTTTTCATTCTGAATTTTACTCAGAATACTAGAAATGGATTTTCCAATTTAAAATCTTGCTCTAACTGGTTATGCCTACTATAATGGATCTTTTCAATTTTCAAAACATTCCTTGGCCTTTGCTTGTTATAGTCCCTTCGATTTTCAGATACAAGGTGGGGCAGCGCTTTGGGCGGCATATTGATGAAAGCGTTGATCTAGGAGAGGGGCGAAGGACCCACTATACATTACTAATATATCTAAGTGGGTCCAAAGAAAACAATGATTCCAGCAGCAACCGAGATTCTTCTACGCAGTCTCTAGTTGGAGGGGAGACTGTCTTTTATGATGATAGAAGGGGTGTTGTGGCAGAGGTACATTCTGTTCTTATCTTGAAAAATCTTGAGAGCTCGTCATTGCTGTCTTGCTTGTGTAATTGGGTTCTTGGAGCTTTGCTAAGCGCACACATATGATAAAGCTCATGTACACACCATACATGCCAGTATGGCACATAGTTGTGAGATCCAATACATCCATTAGGTCGGTCTGATCTTCTATATGTTTTCCCAAAAGTAAATCTGGTCCACTAAGCATGTGGGCCCAAATATTGGAAACAGGTGGAAGGGCTCAACCAAAATTTCAGAGCCTTACATTTGTTTTGCAAAGTGTGGCCCACCTTACTGGTGGATCAACCTGATTCTTGGGCTAGGGCATCAATATATTGGTGCCTTTTTTATGGATGGATTCGATCTCAGATCAATCAGCTTATACATGAGCTTTATTGCACACACGTGTGGGTTCTCAGTTTCCTGATTTTATCTTTTGTCCAACTATTTTGGTCCTCCATCGATCAAATAGTGATCGTCAGGGTCGAGTTTTGTCTGGCATTTTGGTACAAGTCCGTGTTCTTATGCTTACAATTGCTATAGGTTGCTCCAGTTGAAGGAATGGCTCTCCTTCACATTCATGGGGATAAGTGTATGCTGCATGAGGCCCGGGCTGTTACAAAAAATGTGAAGTATATCTTGCGCTCTGATGTAGCCTTTGCCTTGATGACACGAAAGGGTTTCTCACATGAGCGAGATGTAAGAGTTTTGCTCCAAGCATATTAATTTTCATTCTGGTGTTCATGTTGCCTGATTTTCTTTCTGCGCTTGTCTTTTTCTAAACCATAGTACGCGTGGTTCTGAATCAGCATCAGTGAGCGTGTCTGCCAGCTGTATCTGGATTGGTCAAATAATTTGAAGCAAAAAAAAAAAAACCAAAACAAAAACAAAATTGGAAAATATTAGAAAAAAGAGGGAAAATGAAAATTTTAAGTATCCATCCTTTTTTTTCTTTTGGGGTGGGGGGGGGGGGGGGGGGGGGGGGGGGGGGGGGCGGTGCATTTTATTAATAAGAAATGTTGTCCATCTGCCTGACTTGTTGAAACTCAACTTAGGCCCTAATTGAATGCAAATCAAGTATGATTTGGCGGATTGTGTCCTGTTTCATTGACATACAACAAAAGGAAGATGAAAAAAAAAAAAAACTATGATAGTTTCCCATTGTTTCCTGAACTGGTCCATTCAGCTTCAATTCATCAAATCTCAATCAAATCTTGTTCTCCTAAAATTAGCCCATATAATCTAAGATGAGTTTATAAGCTTCCTCTATGGTTGGAATGAAAAAAGAAGAGGATAAATGAGAGTATTTGGAAAAAGAAATAAACAAAGGGGCCTATTTATGTGCATTGTGGCCCGCATTGGCCATATCAATCCCTTATCAGTGCCAATATGAGCTATTTTTTGGGGACCTGCTAATATGACCCTATTGTATTGACCATGGCTGATATTGATACATACAAAAATGTTTTAAATATCGACGATATCAGCCGATCTATCTTGTTTCCCACCTGTGCAATACGAAACGCATAGGTAGTACCGATATATCCCACATGTTCGATCCGGTGAGCATTTTCAATTTCTGATTCCTTTTTTTTTTTTTTTTTTTGTTGAAATTATATTAAACCGGTGTCAAATGGTTAAAATCCATTGGTTAGTTTATGTTTTGCATGAAAAATCACGGAGTTGAAGCTTTGATTTTGATATCCATTGGTTCGTCATGTTCTCCATTTTATTTTTCGAAATTTTCCTTCAACCCGCTGTTAATTGAGACTAATTTCAAAGTATTTAGGAGTATTTGATGAAATGATCATCACATACACTCTAATTTCGAAATTTGAATGTAAGTGGTCCGATTTGGGAAAAATTAGGAAAAATTCAAAATTTCCTAGGTTCTCCTAAATTGCTTGTAATGTTGCACTCCAAACATGAAATCAAGTATGTATGAGGGCTGATCTACTGATTTGTTAAGTCCTTGTCAATTTTTGGAAAATAAAAATCATTTTTAATTAAAAATTATTAAAATATTTAAAAAAATTCAAAAATTCCCTTCAACCAACTATCAATTGAGACTAATTTTGAAGTATTTAGGAGTGTTTGATGAAATGATCATCGTATACACTCTAAATGTTATGCATTCAATTTTAATATAGTTGCATTAGTTTAGTCAGATAGTGCATAGCTTAGGAGCCTATACGAAGGAAACCTATTATGTATACTTCTTTTTTGAGATGTTATGATTTAAAAGTGTGTATTAAGGTCTTTTTTAACAATCCCTGAAGTTTCATTGAAAAAATCAACCATTGTCCCAATGTTTCCCCATGTTTCCCAAAAAGTACGAGAAATTACCCGATACAAACGATATATCCCATGCGATAACTGATACATATCTATTTCCCAAGGGTGTGATACGTAATGTGATACCATAGTTTGAACACTGCATACAGACTTACCAGCCAATACCATGCGGCAGTGTTATCAAAATCCTTCGATTTACGATTTAAGTCAAATCTTAAACAAAACAATTTGAATCCCACCTTTGAATCCTTTTTTATATGAATCCTACTATTTTATGATTTGAATCCTATGATTTAAGATTCAAATTCTGATTTACACTTTAAATTATACTTGTTTTCTTTTATTGTAAGCTTCATTTGGCTTTCATTTTATGTCTTTAAATTGCTGGGGGCTCTAAGAATCATTTAGAAAAAAATCTTTCAAAATTTTTTTTTTATTTAGAAAAGGTAAATTATGATTATTTTTTATAAGAGAATAAATGATATATATTCTCTTAAACATTAAATTGTAGAGCTTTTTTCTTTTAATGATTTCTTACTTCTTAATTGGTTGAAATACCAAATTGATGTATGACGTATCTTGAATGTTTTTATGGATGGTTACGATCATGTTGATTTATATGTATTGGGGAATGATGGATAGAAATCAAAATATGTTTTTTTGTCGGTCTACATAATCAAATGCTGCTTTTCCAATGTGATTCTACATTCAAGAAAGGCAACAAGAACATAAATTATTAAAGGATTCTTGGGGGGCGGGGGGGAGGGATTCGTGGATATTTTGATTCCTCATCCTGTGGATTTTCTCTTCTCACGAATAAAAATGCTTATGAGTCGAGGAGATGGATGATTGTGAAAAGAAATTGTTAGAGTCGGCCAAAACAAACAGAAAGGTTGACTGAAATTAGCTAATTTGTTGGATGTTAGAAGGTGTTATATTTTATACGAGAAATGTTGTTGCTGCATTCACGAGAAAATGTAAGATGAATGTGAAAGTGAGTCGTTAGGAATCCCCTTTGTTCCTGCCAGTGTGTCCATTGGGGTTGGTTGACAGTTGACAGTGATATCATGAGCCTTAGTTACTAGCTATCATCACTTCTGGATAAGTGGGCCTTATCTCTGATTTCTCATGGCCCAAAAAGGATTCTGACTAGGTGATACCAACTTTTTGATGGATAGATCTTTTCGCAGTTGAAATGTGGATTGCTGTCTATATGGCTTTAGCTGTGCATTTGCATGAGAGAAATGGTGAGTGGTCCCTGCCTGATGAACGACCGTGCTGGATCTCTTTTTCAATTTGCCTTTGTGTGAATCTCCTAAGCATTTCTCCTTTTTATGCTCAAGATTGCATGGGTTGGTTGTCCAAGTACAGTGCAGGCTATGTTACTTTTGCCTATTTTGATTACATAAATAGAATGTGTTGAGAAATGATTACATGCAGTGGTTAGGAAAACACCATGAGGATCTCTTAGTGTGAAATCAGGCCGTAGTTCTAAAACTTAATGACTCGACTTGAAACATGGCCAAGTTGACTTGGGCAGAAATTGAGCTGACTCACTGTGAAACGCTCTGAGTCTGACTCGGTTCGACTTAGCTAGACTTGTCGAGTCAGCTTGCCTAGTCGTTCTACTCGACATGACTCAACCAAGTTGCTTGAGTCAAGAGAATATTAATAAAAAAGAACGTATCTTAATAAGAGAATTTACCAGCCATCTGTGCATTAATTTTGTGTTTAAGTGTATATTTTCATATGATTTGAGTATCTATAATTAGTAGTTAAATTTCTAGTTTAATTATCAAATATCGAGCCAAGTCATGTTTTTAATTTTTTGAACTATGAATCAGTCCACCTAGGTTGGACACAATCTAAGTAAACCGACAGCCAATGTTGTGACCCAATGTATATATGTGGCCCACCCAATTGGATTGGCTTATTTTTATGCCAGGTGTCCTCTATTGTGAGTCAGATCTTTTGCACAGCTCCACTATCCAACAGGGAGCAGATTAGGTGCTGCCCTCACCGTGGGGCCCACCTTGTAGTATGTATTCTATATACATGCCACTCATCAAAACAGATCATTTTAGGGTATGAGCCCAAACATGAAGCAGATCCAAATCTCAGGTCGACCAGCCATAGGAAACAGAGGTGATGACCATAAAAAAAAAAACTTCTTGTGGGCCACAAAAGTTTTGTATCAAGTTGATATTTGTTTTTCCCCTTCATCCAGGTTTGCATAACCTTATCAACAGGTTGGCAAATAAACACCATGGAAACATTATCGTGGGCCCCAGGAAGTTTTTAATGGCGGGGTGTTCAATCACCACTGTTTCCTATGGTATGGTCCACCTGATATTTGGGTCTGCTTCATTTTTGGGCTCATGCCGTAATACGATCTGTCAAAACGAATGGACAGAGTGGATATAGAATGCATACATCAAGATGGCCCCATGGGAAGGACCGGACCATCTTGGGTGAGGCCCGGGCCGCACGGCCTAATGCTCTACCTATCCAACATATATGACATAAATATGATGTGTTGACAGGAAAGGAAGGAATGTGTGCGGAGTTTCAAATACAGGTGCTTCATGTAGTCGTTTCTCTTATGCATTTACTAAGCCATGGTATTACTTAGGGGTTCAAATGGGTCAAGTTGGGTTGAGCAGGGTCATGGACCCAAACCCATTTAATAATCATGTTAGAATTTGGCCCCAGACCAATCCATTAAAATTAGAGTCAGGTCTTAAAGCCAAAAAAATGTTGACCTATTGTTTTAATTGGTAGACTCCGGGTATAGGACCAGGTTGGGCATGAGTAAAATTATAAATGGGTTTTCACACAAATTATATTCAAAATATGTATATCATATTAAGGGCCTGTTTGGATACCACCAAATAAGTTACTTGTCCTACTTACAACAGTAGATAAGTTACTTATTTGTTATAAGTTTGGTTTATGATTAATTATAAGTAACTAATAAGTTTGGTTTATGATCAATTATAAGTAACATTTTACTTAAGTTGCTTATTCACTTCAGCTTAAATAAGTTGTAACCAAGATAAGTTACTTGAGGCATAAGTTGCTCATCTTAAGTAACCTACGATCCAAACGCTCCCTAAAGGTAAAAATCAAATAAGACTCAAGAGCACATTTGCAAGAACCAAGTGCTTCTCCAAGTGCACATAGTGCTATGCTCGTTTTATAGTCCTGTCGTAAGCGAGTCAACCATTCAAGTGCTCTCCCAATTGGGAAAGATCTTGTGCTAATGGAATTCGAACCTAATGTTTCATATGTAAAATATCATAATGGAATCCATTTTTCCATTTAAATATTTTTCACACTTCTTAAAGGGGGAATGGACCATACAAAACTTGCCTCTTAAATGATAGAGGTTAATACATAATAGCTAGTGTATGTGTATGACCATACATGTGTCGACCCTACTGCATGCTTACTACTTGGATCCAAACCTTTTTTTTTATTTTCTTTTTTCATGCACGCACACTCAGACGCCACAATGGGTACTCGAAATCATGACCTCTGTGTTGAAACTCTTGTGAGTCCACACAAAGCCACGAGCAGGGACCCCACGTGGACCTGAACCTGTGTGGACCCTACTGCATGCTTCTCACGTGGACCAAAACCTACCAAGTCCACCTATAAGTGCAAATGCTAAGGCAATAAACTATTCGCATTCCATGCATAATAATAATAATAATAATAATAATAATAATAATATCCTTGTACAAAATATAATAGTCAAAGTCATAAGAAAATGTTCAATTAAAGGGAATTTAAACCCTTCTTCTCTCTTCCATTCTTGGCCTCTATTATATAATTAATTAAATGAATATTTTGACCTCAGTATTCCTTTTTTTGCGTATGCACACACCTCCATCGTCCAAAGGTGTGGATGAGAATCTTGACGTGTGTTTTAAAATGGGGTTTTAAAAACCCCACTTTGAATGGACGTGGATCAGGTGGTTTTGCCAACACCCCTCCCCGCCCTGCTGTGTGGGTGAGTTGGATGTGTGTGGCCCGATGTGATGTATGTTATTTCTATCCATGTCTTGCAATGAATTTGCCGGGCATGAACTAAAAAAATGAAGCACATTTGAAGCTCAAGTGGACCACGCTATAGAAAACAGTTGTGATTGGACGCATTAAAAACCTCTCGGGGCCCACAAAAGTTCTGGATCAGGCTGATATTTGTGTTTCCCTTCACCCAGGTCCAAGTGACCTTATGAGCAGGTTGGATTACAATAAACATTACTGTGTGCCCTAAAAAGGTTTCAATGGTGGGTGTCACTATCCCGTTGTTTCATGTGAGGTGGTCTACTTGTGCTTCAAATCTGCTTCATTTTTAACAGTGGGTGGTCAGCTATCCGCTTCATTCTTGGGTTCATGCCCTAAAAGAAAGGGGCAAAACGGATGACCGGTGTGGATATAATAAAACACATACATCATGTTGGCCCCCCAACACACCACCGCGTGGGTAGCGTTGGCAACACCACCTAATCCGTCTCATTCGAAATGGACGCAGCTTGAGTGGATCCTTGACTGTGGGGCCCACTTTGATGTATGTGTATTATATCGATGTTGTTCATCGGTTTTGCTTGCAGCAGATAAAAATCTCAAGTGGACCACAGTACAAGAAACAGTGGTGATTGAACACCCACCATTAAAAACTTCTTAAACCACTGGAATGTTTATTTGCCATCCAACGAAGTGGATAAAAGGACCAAAAAAATATCAGCCTACCCGTCAGAAATTTTAATAGTCGATCATCACTGATTCCTGTGGTGTAGTCCACTTGAGATTTGGATCTGCTGCATTTTTTTTTTTTTTTTTTTTACAAACCTACACACTCATTTTTTATACACACAACAACGCCCCCACACACCACTCAGGCACTCAATCCCTGGTCTAGTGTTGAAACAGAGCCATGAAGCCTAACCCCGGCGCATACACTTAAAATGACATGGACGGCGAGGACATAAGACACATACACTTAAAATGACATGGACGGCGTAGACATAAGACACATACATCCAGGTGGGCCCCACGGTGAGAGATCCACCAAAGCGGCCTCCCTTTAAAACGCACGTTGGATTCTCGTGTCAAATAAAGCCACATATAAGTGGAGTAAACAAAGGGCACATAATACTTATGTCTTTTGGATATTTAAGTGTTTGTTAGGTTCTGACTGCTTTTTTCCCAAAATGATAACTCGATCGACTGGAATTATGGACTCTGATGCACCGTAAATTGTGCTCTCATGCATATGTGGGTCCTATGTCTGTTGATCCAGACCGTTGATCTGATCATACCCACATAAGTGGCCATGACCCAAAATATTACAGGCTAGGTCTCTGATCAATCTGGTCCTTTCGGCACTTTTTTTTTTGGACTATTGCTGCATTTCTCTATTTACCATCGGCATTGACACCCTTGATCGAAGGTTAGGAACCCCTAATCTTGGAGGTTTTTAGTAAATAACCCATTCCCCATGTGGAGCACTCGGATTAATGGTCAGGATCACTGAATCATGGGCGCTGTTTGTCTTGACTGGACATTTAGGGCACTAATCACGCCATGATGATTCATCCTCGACCTATGAGAGCCCGCCTGTTTGGACGACCGTATTAAATGATATGGAATTGTATTAGATGGAATTAACACCATCATTGCAAAATGAATGCATGTCTAAAAATACGTGGTATTTTTCGCCGTACAATCTGAGAAGTGGATTGGCTGGTGTACCCCGACGCGGGCGGTGTGGGTACGTGGCAGTACTCAAGCACCATGAACTTACCAATGGTCTAAATAAGGTTATGGTTATGTGGACCCCACAATGATATATTTAGCATATCCACACCGTCCATCCATTTGGTGAGATCATTTAAAGGCATGATACCCAAAATGAGTCATATTCAAAGCTCAAGTGGACCACACCACAAATGACAGTGGAGACAATGATTCTCACTGTTAAAACATTCCTAGGGCCACCATGATGTTTATTTACCATCCAAACTGTTCATAAGGTCACACGGACCTGGATGAAGGGTTGAAACAAATATCAGATTGATACAAAACTTTTGTGACCCCCAAGATGTTTTCAATGGTAGACGTTCACTCTCCACTGCTTTCTGCAATGTGGTCCACTTGAGCTTTAGATCCATCTCATTTTTGGTATAAAGCCTTACAACGATCTCGCAAGATGAACAGATGGTTTGGATATGACACATACCTCTTGGTGGGGCCCACATAACTTGTTGACATCAATACAGTAACCAAGTGTGTGGTACACCACGCAATCCGCTGCCTCCAATCTCATGTTTGGGATCAAATTCTTCCCTTGTAAATACGGGCACGGTTTGGGTGGACCCCGAAACCACCAAAGTTGGTGGATCCCTAACTGTGGGGCCCACTGTGATGTATGTTCCCAACATCCACACCATACATCTATTTTGACAGCTCAATTTAGGGCATAATCCTCAAAATGAAGCAAATCCAAATATTAGGTGGACCATACAACAAGAAACAGCTGTTATTGAATCCCCACCATTATAGAATTCATGGGTCTACTGGAATGTTTATTTTCTATCCATCCCGTTGATAAAGTCACAAAGATATGGATGAAGAGACCACACAAATATCAGCTTGATCCAAAACTTTTTTGGCCCCCTAGATACTTTCAATGATCGGTTATGTGCCTTAGAACATTTTTTTATAATATAGATTTGCTTTTTTTTTCGGATCATGTCCTAAAATGAGTTTTCAAAATAGATGGACATCATGGACAGCATGGATTTAAGATACATACATCAAGGTGCTCTCACTGCCAGGGATCCCACCCACTCAGGGATCTACTGAGCCATGCCTGGTAAATACACAGTATTAAGTGAAGCCTATGTTTGGTAGACCATGGAATTGTAATCAAAGGACCACATTTCACAACTAATGCCGGTCACCTGTACACATACTTAGCTTAAATGTCATGTGTAAAGGACAAATATGGATGTACATGGCCCCCACATCTGCAGGGGATTTCAATTTGTATCATCCACCAAATAATCCTCATAGTAGCAGATTAGGTGTGGCCTCGGCCTCACCCAAGACTGTGTTGCCCTTACCACAGGGCCTACCTTGATGTATGCATTCTATTACTATATCCACTAGGTCATTTTAGGGCATGAGCCCTAAAATGAAGAAGATCCAAATCTCAAGTGGACCATACTATAGAAAATAGTGGTGATTGAGCACCTTATTATTAAAAGCTTCCTAGGGCCCACTATAATGTTTATTTGCCATCCAATCGGTTGATGAGGTCACATAAACCCGGAAGAAGGAAAAAAGAAGAAGCAAATATCAACTTGATCCAAAACTTTTGTGGTCCATTAATGGTTAATCACCACTATTTCGTATGGTATGGTCCAATTGAGAACTAGATCTACTTCATTTTTGGGCTCATGCCCTAAATATGATTTGGCAAAACAAATGGAGAGCATGGATATAAAATACATACATCAAGGTGGACCCCACGGTTAAGGGTTGCACCATCTTTAATGAGGTTGGGGTTGTTGGAGAGCCTTCAAACAAGTGCATGGTTTGGGTGCTCAGACCGGTCGGGTGATCGGTCTGGCCGTTTGGCCCAGATGCATAGGAGGCTGCTGGACTGTTTTCTCTCACCCTAGACCTGTCAGCCGACTGGTCTACAGGGGCTCAGACTGGTCGGGCGACAGATCTAAGGTGAGGCAAATGTCCGATTTCGTGTTAATTTTCCTCTGGACAGATTTTGTGTTGGCTCCGACTGGTTGGCTGCACACATGGTTTGTTACGCTGTTACGCGGTTGTGCATAAGATGTTTCTAAATTGAGATTCCTTGCAATATATATGGCATAAATCCGAACTTAGATGAAATCCTAAGGTGTCCAAGGTTTCCTAAGTGGGTTAGGAAGAGGGGAGAGTGTTTTGAGTGAAAGAGAGCTTAAGTTTTCTCTGTTTTTCCTTACTTGTGGGCTGTCAATCTCTGTAATCTTCTGGAATTATAGTGGATCGCTTTGTACGGTGGTTTTTTTACTCATTGAGGGGTTTTTTCATGTAAAATTTGATTGTCTCTTGTGGTTGAATGCTTGTGTGGTGTGATTGCATTGTGTTTCTCATTTGATCGCATTTGTTGTGTGTGTTCGGCTTTCACTTCCGTTGCCGACGTCCCTATTCCCAACAGGGGCCACACCTAATCCGCTTCCGCGAAACCCTGCCCAATATGGCAAGGGTGTGTGAGATCTGAGCTTTGTATGAGATGGATGAATGTAAGAGCCGAGCTAACCTCGACCCTACTTGAACCCGATCCATCACCACACCTGCTAAGTTTTAACCACTGAATCGGTCGCCTGTCTGGAATCCAATACTGTTTGGTGTCTGACACAGGTTCCAACCTGGTACAGGTGTGCAAGATCTGAGCCATTCATCAGGTCAGACACGTGTTCCATATTGGCACATGTGCCATTGGTCATCTACATTGCTGTCCATCTCTTGGCTGATGTGCCAATGCACATATACAAGTATTTTCATTGAACTTTTACTATACTATCCAAATATAAGACATCTTGGACAAATTACTTGTTAATTAGGAGACAAGTGTTGGAGTTTGTAATTATTATATTTATCATTACATGTAATTAAGACTAACCAAACAAGTGTAAAAACAAACATGTGTCTCGACTGCTAGCCCAGCTGGAAGCCGCCTAGCCGTTTCAACAACAGGTCTCAGTTTAAGTGCTAAAGAGACACTCACCCCATTGGTGGGTGCATCGTGTGACTAACCATGTTGTTGGGAAAACCGGCAGCGAAAGCGAAAGCCAAACGCGCAGAGTAATGCGAGATCAAACGAGAAACAATATGAAATCAAATCACACACAAGCATTCACCACAAGAGAATCCGAATTTACATGGAAAAACCCCTCAATAGGTAAAAAAGCCACGGCACAAAGCGATCTGCTATGAATAAACAGAAGATTACAGAGATTGACAACCCACAAGTAAGGAAACATAGAGAAAACCCAAGTTCTCTCTCTCACAAACACCTCTCCCCTCTTCTTAACGCAATTAGAAAACCTTGGATACCTTAGGATACCATCTTAGTTGGGATACATGCCATATATATAGCAAGAATATCGAAAATAGAAGCATCTTACGCACTACCGGGTAATGCGCAAGAAACCGCGTGCACAGTTGACCGGTCGCCCGACCGATCGCACCTTGCACAAAAACAGTCCAGAGGAGAACATCCAACTCGCTGCCTCACCACCGACCAGTCGGAGCCCCTGACGATCGATCCGCCAACCAGTCGAAGGCACCATAGAGAACATTCCAGCCTTCCACGTGCATTTGGGTCAAACGGCCAGACCGGTCGTTCGACCGGTCTAAGCACCCAGATTGCGCACAAGTTTGAAGGCTCTCTAACGATCTCCACCGAGGCTTCAAACGTCGAATCAACACCATCCTCGCAACGTCATCTCATCTTCAATCACAGCTCCACCGCTTCTCGTGCCACCATCGACTTTAACCTTACACATTCACGCCCTTTTTCGCTCTTCTCATGTGGCCCTTGGGCACTTACCACATAAAGCAACCGTGGATTTCGTTGATCCCGCAGCTCCACCGTGAATTGTGCTCCCGATCAACTTGTAAAGACGGCCACACCTCTGTGCCTTCATACACACAAGTGCCCTTTTCAACACTTGACAACAACGATCGCGACCGATAAACACGCACCCTTTCGCCTCGAGTGCGCCAAGAGAAATTACATTCATCTTCATCTTGGAGACGTGCTTTACATCTTCCAGGACTCGTTCGATCTCATCAAACATCCTGATGCGCACCGTTCCAATACCCATTACCTTATGAGCATAGCAATTGCCCACAAACACCAATTCACCACCATACCCCCTGTATGTCGTGAATGAACTCCGGTCAGGACAAACGTGACATGAAGCCCCAAAATCTAGGATCCACTCACTACTGTGGATCCCTTGCCAAATACAGTCAGGACTTCACAAAGATCGCCATCGTCCTCTACAGTATTGGCTCCCTCTCTTGAAGAATTTTCATACCTCTCTTACTTCAACCTGGGATTCTGACAATCCCCTCTCATGTGGCCCTCCTGACTACAATTCTAGCACTTCACCTTAGCCTTCCCTTTGCCCTTGGCCTTAGAAAATATCCTCCATGCTCAGAACTTCTTCCCCTCATAACCAGTGCCTCTGAGGAATAACGGGAAGCCACATCACCGCTTTTCTTTCTCATCGCCTTCGACTGGAGGGCTGAGATAACGGTCTCGATGGTTATGGTTTCTCTCTCTGCTGCACACAGAGTCCTTAAACGACTCATATGAATTTGGAAGAAAATTCAATAGGATGCATGCTTGATATTCATCCTTCATCGGTTCATCGATCTCCACCAACTTGCAAACCAACCTATTGAACATGCTCAAGTGGTCCTCTACTTCCGTTCCCTCAACCATCCTTAAGGTGAACAACTACATCAACATGTACATGCGATTCTCTAGAGACTTCTTGGCATAAACCTTCTCTAGCTTCGCCATCGTTTCAGCCGCAGTATTCTCCTTCATGACATGATAGAGAACATCATCCGTAAGGTTTAATAGGATTGAGGTTCTAGCCTTCTTGTCAAGCCTCGTCCACTCATCATCTTTCATAGCTTCAAGTCGCTTTTCAAGAGCTTCATCAAGCCCTTGCTGAACTAGGAAGGATTTAACATTCACCTTCCATAGCTCAAAGTTATTTTTCCTGGAGAACTTCTCTACCTCGAACCTTGTGCTTGATCCCATCTTCTCGTCTCAGATCCGAATTCTACTCCACCCCAACTTTATCTCTGATACCACTTATTGGAAAAATCGACAGTGAAAGCGGAAGCCGAACGTGCAGAGTAATGCAAGATCAAACGAGAAACAATATGAATCAAACCACACACAAGCATTCACCACAAGAGAATCCGAATTTACGTGGAAAAATCCCTTAGCGGGTAAAAAACCACGGCACAAAGTGATCCACTATGAATAAACAAAAGATTACAGAGATTGACAGCCCACAAGCAAGGAAACATAGAGAAAACCCAAGTTCTCTCTCTCACAAACACCTCTCTGTTAGTGCACTTTTCTATAGCATACTAGTGCACCTTGTTTGTCAATCACTTAGGTCAGTGAGTCTAGTGTTAGTTGAGCTTAATGAAGACGAAGACCGAAGACTTAAGACAGACCAGCTGTATCAAGGAAGAAGAAACAAGTAAAAGAGATGCCTTGGTGTGCCTTGCCTTGAACCTACCAAAAATCATAACATCTTAGATGACTTGGACCAACTAGGTATACCCTTAGTCATCATTAGTAGTCTTAGAACTCTATGAAAAATATGATAAGTTAGACTAATTAAAGAGGTGGAAGCTGATGTAATCAAAACAGCTCAAACAACAGTTTTCGATTGATCTCCAATCAATCGGACATTGGCTCCGATAGGACTCCGATCCACCGGACAAAAGTTCCAATCAATCAAAAATTATTCCAGCAACTTTAAAAAACCACTGGACATATTTTCGATCAATCAGACAGTCTTTCGATCCATCAGAAGGGGTCAGTCCGATCAATCAGACCATATTTTCGATCAATCGAAATATCTTCTAGAGAATTCACTGGACAGATCTCCGATCAATCGGACCTTTTTTCGATCAATCGGAGATGCACGAATCTGCCCTTTTTTTTTACCGTTGGAAGAAAACTTATTTATTGATGGGGATTCGTTTTTAAGCCAAGGGAGAGGGATTTTGAGAGGAGTGAAGCCACCATTGTGGGAGACCATTTGTGGCTCATTCACAACCTATGCAAGGCATCTTCCTTGTGCTTTAACACAAGATTGGAGCATTCTAAGCTCATGAAGATGATGACCTCCATCCCCTCTTGATCTCTAGAGTTTGGATCTTCCTTGATAGGTATATCCTTATCCAAATCTCTAATATGAGATCATTGTAGGTGAGCAACTCTATGCAACCCATTCCTATTAAATGTAGAGTTCTCAAACCTACCCTCCTATTACCTTAGGCATCTCAAAGGCATCACAAGCAAGGTAATTGATCAAGTGTAGTTGAGGCATTGGTGACACAATGGCAACACGATCAGGGAGTAAGGGAAGTTGATTGAAGCATGGGAGAGCGGAGATCAAGCAACCCGAACCGGCGCTGAATAAGGGGCTCATCCGACAAGTAAGGTTGTCTTTGTTGAGAGTTCATCCACTCAATTCCCTGTGGGAGTTGAGTGTAGAGTTTGTTTGTCAAACTCGAACTAGGGACGTTGGCCGTTCCTTGGCTTGTTTGTCGGCCTAAAGACTAGGGGTTATTTGGTGCTCCTTGGCTCGTTTGTCGGGCCTAAACAAAGTCTCTAAGGGGGGAGCCTCCGACATGAGAATGAACGTGCATCGGGTTGAGAGTTAGCCTATGTCCAAAACTCCGTTTGGGTTGAGAATTAGCCCTTTGTCCAAAACTCCGGTTATAGTTGAAAGGTAAATGGGAAAACCTCTGTGTAAAGGTTGATAGGTGAACCTCATTTAAAACCTCCGATAATGAATGTCGATGTGCTCAAAGGAGTTGGGTACTTGAACCAGGAGTGGAGTAGACCCAAAGTCGAACCACTATACATGTTTGTGTTTGTGATTAATTGCACATTGTTATCTTAGCATTGAATGCTTAATTGTTAATTATGTATGCTTGATAAGAATGTATGCTAGACATTAGATAGGCACATCCACACACAAGATGTACTTTCACTAGTTGTGTAGACTTGAGCTCATTGATCTATTCTCATAAGTCTACATAGGTTGCATAGATTAGGAGCTTGATTAGTTAAATCATTTGATTATCTATGCATGCTTAGACTAGGTTGTTTGTTGCTTAAACCATATGTTATTCTTGTGATTGGACCCACTTAGGCTTGGAAGCTGAAGTGTTCTTTCTTACCTAGTTTAATTTGTTAAAATTGTGTAAGTAGGCGAAAAGAATTTCATAAGGTCCTAATCACCCCCCCCCCCCCCCCCCCCCCCCCCCCCCCCCTCCTTTATAGGACTTATCTATAATTCTAGTTGCTCTTAAGCTTCCGCAAATACGAAGGTGTCGTGTTAGACTACCGACGTAATTTCGTTCTCCTCTCTTCCTAACGCAATTAGGAAACCTTGGACACCTTAGGATACCATTTAAGTCTGGATACATGCCATATATATAGCAAGAATCCCGAAAATAGAAGCATTTTACGCACTACCGCGTAATGCGCAAGAAACCGCGTGCACAGTCGACCAGTTGCCCAACCGGTCGCACCTTGCACAAAAACAGTCCAAAGGAGAACATCTAACTCGCTGTCTCACTACCGATCGGTCGGAGCCCCTTGACGACCGGTCGGAGGCACCACAGAGAACATTCCAGCCTTTCATGTGCATTTGGGCCAAACGGCCAGACCGGTTGTCCGAGCGGTCTGAGCACCCAGGTTGCACACAAGTTTGAAGGCTCTCCAACACATATGGGTGTGTTGCCCAGCTAACAGGGTGGGTGCATTGCATGACTAATAAAAAAAGAAAGTGTAAAAACAAACATTGAAGATAGCTTCCTTTTTCATAATTTTTTGAAAATAAGGTTATTTTAGAAATAATGTTTCCTTTCCTATGCTATCTACGAATCCAAATAAGTCTTAAGAAAAACCTACTAAATTTTGGTCATTGACACATCTAAGTTAGAATCCATAATTTGGACGTTTTACTTTAATTTACTTGTATGTTACCTATGCAATTTCAAAGTAACAATGAAGTATTTTTTTTCTTCTCTTTTCTTTTCTTTTTCAAATTGATTAGAATCGAAGCCTTACATGAAATTCCAAACCTGCAAATAGTAAGGCCCAACATAAATTGATGATTGAGATTTTTCATATGGCCACCTACGTTGTGGACTGAAACCTTCTATTTAAAAAACTATTTCGAAAACCCTGCCCTAGTTTTACCGTTAGTCATTAAACTACTTGGTGCTAGTCATTTATATTAAAGTCTTCTTGTATCTTCGTATTGATGAAACTGCCCACACTTTACTCCAATTAACAACCTCAGCTCCGATCATCCTTGTACAGTTAAAAGTCCACCTACCTTCCTTTTACAGTTAACAGCCTCGCCGATGCTAAATAGCAAATGGAGTCTATTATGATGTTTGTAAGAAATCCATCCCATCCATCCATCCATTTTTTGGCACCTCATTTTAGGACAACCATGAGATAGATCTAAAAATCAAGTGGGCCACACGACAAGAAAGAGTGAGAAGGGAAATGCCACGGTAGAACTTTTTTGAGGTTCACCTGGTAAGCTCATTCTCACTTGATAAAACTAATAAAAAATATTCGCTTGACTCAAAACTTCTATAGCTCCACAAATGTTTCAACAGTTGACATTCAATCCCCACCATTTTTTGTCTTGTGCCAACTTGAGCTTTGGATCTACCTAATTTTTGGGCTTATGCCCTAAAATAGATATCAAGGGTAGATTTTTCAAAAACCTTTAGTGGCCCATGTGTTGGGCACACACGATAGCGTGACAGGTTGGGCCCATTGATATAAGTATGGATCAAATGACGCGATTACACGACTGAATTGAGAGCAAAAACACGAAAATCGGCATCCCACTCAAATCAACTACAAAGAGAAGATAAACAAATCCACTTACCTGATTCAATGTCTATGATGGTTTGCCGATACATACAACCTCGAGCAAGACTTAGGAGCAGACCACGTACAAAAAAAATTCTCTCTCTCTCTCTCTCTCTCTCTCTCTCCTTTCTTCCCGTCTGTATTTTGAATACCACTTCCCATCCCTTTATATAGCCGATGGGAGAGGCAGTGTCATTAGATGTGGTGGGCTGCTAGCCCCACCCTTCTTGACATAAGGAAAGTGGACCCCACTAAGGGTTGTCACCATAAGACGTTTGTGCCACATGTGGGGCACATGTAGCCTACCACATGTAGCACAGGCATGCTACCAACAGGTAAGACATATGTGCCACATGTGGGGCACATGCAGCCAGCCACATGTGGCACATACATGATGCCAAAATTCTCCCACTCAACCCTGAAGTAGGGCACACAAAACTATGTATATATAGTCTGCTCCGAGAAGATTGATCAAGATCGTATGCAAGGAGTAAGAATGAGGGAAGTGGGACCAGCCCAGATTCCAGTGTCTCTATATACAGGCGACTATACACTAAGTAACCACCACACTAGCACAGTCTCCCAAACTCTCCAAAAGCCTGCCTTAGACCTGCATGACCACACCGGATGAAGACAATCCTCGATCTAGGATCGTTCTGTTAGCATACGCACTTATCCTCTTATCGAGTTCAACTCATAAATCCTTTGGCAAACTTCTTCAAGGTCTTTTGAAAATAAAATTACTTATATACATATAATTTTATGAAAACAATTTGCAAACCATCATCCCATAAGACTAGATATTGCCGTGACAGATAAGTCTCAAAGTGCGTAATCATGGTCCTAGGAACCTAGTGTCGCTATCAAAGGGTCTTTCCCACCAACTACGCAATTTAGAATCGACCAAGCCGCTTTCCTAGCAGTACATCCCAGGCCGAATTAATCATGACCATTGTTCTGTATGCTAAATTAACGACTCTCAATCTCATCCTCCTATACGCAAAGGTAGGTAGCTGAGGGCACAAGGGTCACCTATAAGACTAGCCTGTTCGCACAATGCATTGACCAGATTAGAATAGGCACCAGTAGGTAAATCGGTCTAGAAGCAGAGTCCAACTTAATACTGCAAGCACGTGGTTACTCATTTACGCCGCAAGTTGATATTACTAAGCATTCGTCGGGTCTACAATGCGCAAGTCCCGCTTAAAGCACGTGAGTTTCACGCAACAACTCTTAACCTCGAATAAAGGTCCTACCTAAAGCACGTGAATTCTGGCTCATCAACTCTTAACCTGGCTCCATACAGGCCATGACATCATCAGGAGACAGAGGTCCCGCCTAAAGCGTGTGAGTTACAGTCTAGCAACTCCTAACCGTGCTACCACTGTGAATGTCATTCGACTCCAAAGGTCTCATCCCCAATCACTTAAAGTTATCTTCTGTGTTGAGGCACATGCTAATGAGTACTAATATATGCGAAATATATATGAACATATCTAGCATATCAGGGATCCAAAACATGTATACATATAGTTGTGACTAGAGGCGGTCGCGCCTTGACTTGCGCTTCCTTATCTTGAACATACCTCTTAAGCGCATGCTAGGGGTTGGTTAATTTCCGTGCGAGTGAGGAAGATCGGCCTGCCGATGAAAAATAAATAAAAGTCCAACACATGATTTATCACTGATGATTTCTAGGCCTAAAAAAATTGATTGCGTATAAATATTGATGTGAGAAATATAGAATATTCATTTAAAATACATGACATTAATAATTTACATCATCCACTCTCAAGACTACATAGACTCTATTCTATTTCTCAATTGCAAGTCTTAAATAGTGCACAATGAAATTTCTACAATTACAATCAACTGGAGAATACGAAAAAAAATATACATAAACTGACAACTCCCACTTTCACAAAGTACATCAAAGTCTCCTCAGTCTCATTTGCCTTATATGTATTTCAAATATATCTCTAGTAATTGGTTTTTTCATGGATCTACTAACATTTCTCTGGTGGGAATGTACTCAAGTATAATTTGTCCATTTCTTACCTCATCTCTGGTGTAGTGATATTTAATTTCGATGTGCTTAGATTTCTTGTGGTGTTTTGGATCCTTCGCGAGATCAACGGCTTATGTATAATCCATTTTAACCAAGAAAGGACTTATAGCAGTAGGAAAATCTAAAGTTCTTAAAAGTCTCATAATCCATATGCCTTCTTGTACTGTTGTGTAACATGCGATATATTCGGTTTCCATAGTTGAGAGCGCAATCGAAGATTGTTTTTTACTACTCCATGAAACAACTCCTCCATTCAGCATAAAAACATATCCAGAAGTGGACTTGCTTTCGTCTTGATCATCTCCCCAAGATGTATCAAAATAAGCTTGCATATTTAACTCATCACCTTGGTAACATAACATATACTATCTTGTTAATTGAAGATAGCGAAAAATTCTCTTTACTACTTGTTAATGTGCTTGTCCTGGATTACTCTAGTATCTGCTCACAAGACCTACAGCGTAGCATATGTCTGGTCTGGTACAAAGCATGGCATACATAAGGCTACCTATGGCACTAGCATACGGTATAGACGACATAGACTGCTTTTCAATATCAGACTGGGAACACATATTTCGACTTAATTTAGAATATTTATCTATTAACGTTTCAACTGGCTTTGAGTTATGCATCCTTAATCATTCGAGGATCTTTTCAATATAAGATATCTGTGACAACCCTAAATTTTGTTTCGAGCGGTCTCTTGTGATTGTCACACCTAATATAAAATTTACTTTACCAAGATCCTTCATTTCAAAATTCAGAGATAATCATTCCTTAGTCGAGAGAAGTATTCTCATATCATTAGTAACTAGTAGAATATCATCAACATATAAGGATGATATCAAGAAGTGCCTTCCAGATCGCTTGACATATACACAGTGATCTTCTTCACACATAGAAAACCTAAAAGAGATTACAGCCTCATGAAATTTCATATACCATTACCTAGATGATTGTTTCAGCCCATATATTGATTTTACGAGTTTACAAACCTTATTTTCTTGACCCTTGTCAACATATCCAGCAGGTTGTTGCATATAAATATCCTCTTGCAAGTCTCTATTAAAAAATGCTATCTTTATATCTATCCAGTATAATTCTAAATTTAGGTATGCTACCATAGCTAAAATCATGCGAATCAATGTAAACCTAGCCACTGGAGAAAAAGTTTTTTGATAATCGATTCCTTCTACTTGCGTCCTTTTGCTACCAGATGAGCTTTGTATTTATCAATTGAATTATCTACTTTTCTTTTGATTTTGAATACCCACTTGTTTACAATTGTTATTCGGCCGACTAGAAGATCTACTAGTTTTCAAACATGATTTTTTTTATCATTGAATCAATTTTCTTATTCATGTCATGAATCTAATTTTCAGAATCTGGAGATGCTAATTCGTCTTGATATGATTCAGGTTCATTTTCATCTGCTACGATGCACGAATATTATTTACCTTCTATCTCAAAATATCTTTTAGGAATTCTTCCTCTTAAACTGCATCATAATTCTGGATCATTAGCTGATGTGTTCCCACTGACTTCACGAGTCATAAAAATACCCTGATTTTCAGTACTTGTATTACCACTCCCACTTCCTTGAACTGTATCCGGTGTTTCATAAAGTACTATTTCTATCCTAGGCTTCTTTCTACAGGGATACCTATCTTCTACAAATGTTACATTTCGAGACTTAACTTCAATCTAGGGCTGTCAACGGGTCGGATACGGGCCGGATCAGTGATGATCCATATCCGACCCGATTAAGGATATATCCGACCCGAATTCGATTCGGATCACAAGTATATGATCCGAACCCGACCCATTTAAATTATTTGAAATCCGTTTCCGATCCGATTATGATCCGACCTGATATCCAACCGGATATCCGAGAGAGAGGAGCGAGAGAAAGAGAGATACTCGTCTGTTTTTATTTTATTTTATTTATTTATTTATTTTTAATCGGGTCGGGTCGTTAACGGGCCGGATCAAGGTTGATCCGAATCCGACCCGAATATTAAACGGATCATCTTTGGATATCCGTATCTGACCCGATTTTCGATTATTGATCTGAATCCGATTAAATCAGATCGGATACGGATCAAGATTCGTGCCATTGACAGCTCTACTTCAATCCATCTACCTTGATTTTCATATACTATTACATACTCTTTTGAATGAATAGGATACCAGATAAATGTACACTCAATCGTTCTTTTGTCTAATTTGCTTCTATTTGGAGCGGGAAGTAAAACATGACCTAAAGAACCCCATGGACGTAAATCACCTAACGAAGGTTTCCTATCAGTATATAATTCAAAAGGTATCTTGGGAACAGATTTCGAAGGAACTAAATTCAATACATAGGAGGCTATTAGCAATGTATCTCTCTAAAAATTAATAGGTAAGTTTGCATGAGCCATCATATATCTAACCATATCTAATAACGTTCTATTTCTTCTCTCAGCTACACCATTTTGCTGAGGAGCATAGGGCATCGTATATTGTCTAGCAATACCAACACTTTCACAGTATGATTTGAAGATGTTAAACGTGTATTCTCCACCCCTATCTGTCCTCAATACTTTCACTCTTTTATCTAATTAATTTTCTACTTCCAATCTATATTTTTTTAAACAATCAAGTGCTTCTGATTTTTGAGATATTAAATATGTCACTCTGTATCGGGAATAACCATTGATGAAAGTTACAAAATATTGACACCCATTTCAAGTTCGAACATTCAAAGAACCACATATATCACTGTGTATGATTTGCAAAAGTTCTATACATCTTTCTGTTTTAAGAAAATATTTTCTAGTTGCCTTCCCCGACACACAATACTCACACAAAGGTAAATTTATTTTTGTCAATGTTCCTAAGAAGCCATTTTTTGCTAACCTAACCATACGATCATTTCCTATGTGTCGTAGTCTATTATGCCACTTAATAGATTCAGATACAATACTAGCATTTGTCAAACCAATAAAAGAGAAATGACTTAGCATTGATGGAAAAAGTATTTACAACATCAAGTTTGAAAAGGTCTCTTGTCAATTCTCCCCAAACAAGTATTACATTATTCTTTCTCAGTGAAACTCTAGCTTTACAAAATCTTACATCAAAATTTTCTTTCACTAAACTCGTAACAAATACTAAATTTTTTCTCATTCCAGGAGTAAAAAAAGTATCTTTAAGTAAAAGAGAGTGTCATATCTTTGACTCGAGACGGTATGTACTAACTCCAGCGACATCCTCCGATGCATTGTTTCTCATGTATAGCTTGTAACTTCTGAGTGGGATATGCCAAAATTTCACAAAACCATCTTTATCATTTGTTATATGCCTTGTTGCCCCTGAGTTCACAATCCATTCATTAACATTTAAATCGGCTATCAATACTTCTATGCAAACATTACTAATATGTGAATGGGAGATTATTACCATTTTTCGCTCAGGGCAAGTCGTGGCCCAATGCCCTTGCTTTCCACACACAAAACATAAGCCATCACCTTGTCCTCTGGCTCTCTTCTTGTTCTCTCTTTCTAGTGGCTTGAGATTAATGTATGTATCCTAAGGCAGCGATGGTTGTGCATGTTTTATTTGTGGGTACTTAAGTTGGTATGAACGATTTTAAGGAGGACGTAGTTGTGATTGGAGTGGTCTGTTTGGGTAACGAGAAGGACGTGGACAAAAATGAGGTTGATTGGGTGAACAATAAGATAAATTGTATTATCTAATGGAAGTATACTATCTATCTGGTTTCCTAAACCTTTTCTTTAATCTATTAAATTTCTTTTCACCTTCCATAGTAAAAAAAATACTACTACTAGACCGAACGGCCCTAGATTCAATCTCATGTTCTAAGTAATGGGCTAAATCCTTGAATGTTTTAATTGCCTCATTATAGTTTAGGATATCTTTTATGTGTGCCCAAGAATCAGACAGAGATCAAAACATGGCTCTGATTTTTTTATTTTCGGTCATGATACAACCTATATTTTGCAAATCGGTCATCATTTGTTCCATCTTCCTAATATGATCTTTAATGGAACATCCTAAAGGCATTCTATATGAATCGAATTCTATTTGCATTGTCCTAATCTTACAGTCTGATATTCTGGCATATGAACTAGTTAGGGTATTCCATATTTTTTTTGCAGTTTTATAAGTCTCATATGTGGAAATCAATTCTTCATGCATGAAGCCGAGAAGAATATTTCTAGTCGTTCTGTTATTTTTCTCCCACTTCATATACTCACACTGCTCAAATTTTAACTTCTTTATAGGTTGATCCTCATTTTCTATTTGTGAGTTCTTTCTGACGATCATCAATGTATACAACACATCTTCTTCATCTAACAAAATGCTAACAGCCCTCCGCCAGTCATCAAAATTATTGCCATCAAAATTTTCTCCTTTCATAAGGTCGGCCATAATTGATTTAGACGTCATTTATTACTGATTCAGTGTGAAAGATGATCTAATATCAATTAATCAAAAAAATATTTAATATATTCATGCGCAATTATCATCAGTGATCCAAAAAACAACATCATCACCTAACAATTCGATACGAGGGCAATTCAGTCATTGTCAATTTGGCCCAAAAGTTCCACTTACCCAATTCGGCGTGGTAAAAACAATCAAAGTCAAAAGGATAATAAAAAAATCCTTCCGTAGCAATAGCTAGGTGATGCCCACAATATATATATATATATATATACATATATATATATATATATATATACATATATATATATATAGGGAAATGGTACTATGAGGTCGACCTCATGGGAACTTCCCATGAGGTCGAGCTGTGTGGGCCCCACTGTGATGTGGATAGGACATTTGCCCCATCAGTTAGATGCACCATTGCATGGTGGGCCAAGGGCTTAAAAATCAGGTCAATCCATGAATTAGGTGGGACACACCATATACAACAGTTGAGAGGGGTTATTCACCCATTAAAACATTCATGATAGATTATTGGGCCCACTGAGATGTGGTTGACAAATCCAGCCCATCCATTGTGTGCGTCCCAATTGGATGAGGGGTTAGACCAAGTTTCAGCCGCATCCAAAACTCACGTGGGCCCCACCAAGTATTTTTAAATGTTTTAGGCATATCTTCATATGGTTTTAGATGGTGTGGCCCACCTGAGTTCCATATAAGGCTCATTTTTGGGATATCCCATCACCTAAAAGGGACCCATCAAATGCACGGTGTTGATGCCCAGTCCACATCACAGTGGGGCCCACACAGCTCGACCTCATGGGAAGTTCCCATGAGGTCGACCTCATAGTACCATTTCCCATATATATATATATATATATATATATATATATATATATATATATATATATATATAATACAATGCCAAAACACTTTTATTTTACTATTATTTGCTACGTTTTTCTTATGCAGTGATTTGTGCTGAATTATAATTTCCTTTGTCGGTACTGTGTCGATTGTGGCTCTGATACCACTATTGGGCGTACACAGATAACGTGACAGGTTGGGCCCATTGATATAAGTATGGATCAAATGACGCAATTACACGACTGAATTGAGAGCCGAAACACGAAAATCGACGGCCTGCTCAAATCAACTACAAAGAGAAGATGAACTAATTCACTTACCTAATGCAATGGCTATGATAGTTTGTCGATGCATACAACCTCAAGCAAGACTTAAGAGTAGACCACGTACAAAAAAAGTTCTCTCTCTCTCTCTCTCTCTCTCTCTTTTCTTTCTTCCGATCTGTATTTTGAATACCACCTCCCATCCCTTTATATAGGCGATGGGAGAGGCAGTGTCATTAGATGTAGTGGGTTGCTAGCCCACCCGGCTTGACACGAGGCAAATGAACCCCACTAAGGGTTGCCACCATAAAACGTCTGTGCCACATGTGAGGCACATGCAGCCTACCACATGTAGCACAGGCATGCTACCAACAGGTTAGACATCTGTGGCACGTGTGGGGCACATGCAGCCAGCCACGTGTGACACATGCAGCCAGCCAACATGAATGTTTCAACGGTGGGCATTCAATTCCTCTCGTCTTGTGGCTCACTTCTAACTGTGAGCATTGGATCTGCCTCTTCTCTTTTTTCATCTCATGTCCAAAAATGAGGTGGATGTGATTCCTCACAAATGGGTCCCATCTCGGATCATAACATCTAAATCTCCCAATCACAGCAATGAGTGTGCGCCACCTATAGAAAACGATAGCATTTTGGTATGAAAAGACAAACCACACCTGTCAAAGCACCAACTCACCATAAAATAGCTCTTCTAATCACAACAATCACAAGATTCAAATAATGGAGCTTAGGCCATTGTTTGGTACATCAGTCTGTACTGGACCAGTGCACCTCTCTAATAGATGGTCCCTCTGCCTAGCTCTCTCTCTCTCTCTCTCTACACACTGTGCACGCAAATGGACCATTCATCTTGCATGGTGCAAAGTCACGCTGGTTATATTGGATGGGTGGTCTAAAAATTAAAAAGAAAAAAAGAAAAAGACTGGATAGCAAACCACCGACACTCGTGTAGAAGACTTTGAAATGAATGATTGAACAGAGATGGAACGCATTATCGTTGCGTACCTCATGTTTAACGCGGGGAAATGTCTTGACGTGTGTGAAATCTGTGCCGTCCATTAGGTGAAGTATTCTTTTTTGGCCTTGATATAAAAAATCAGGCTGCTTCAACAATGGTGGGCCACCCCCCAAAAAAAATATTTATACCTAAAACATCTTAATTCAAGTAGTACGGCCCACCTTTGTTTTAATACTATAATTTTTGGATAATTCCCAACCTAATGGTCGTCGTTCCATTCCAACTTTTTTTCTCTGGTGGGGCCCGTCTGAGTTTTTTTTTTTTTTTTTTTCTTTTTTCTATTATTATTATTATCATGAGTTTTGTTTTCAACGCTTAAAATGAGGAACCATACCTGATGGACAGGGCGGATCTCATGAAAGTGGAAGCGGATTAGGTGAGACCCGGCCTCACCCAAGACGGTACGACACTTACCGTGGGGCCTACCTTGATGTATGTATGCTGTATCCATGCCGTCCATCCGTTTTTCCATATCATTGTAGGTGATTATCCCAAAAATGAAGCAGATTTAATTATCAGGTAGACATACTAGAGGAAACAGTGATGATTGACCATAAATGGGCCACAAAAGTTCTGGATCAAGCTTATATTTGTTTTCTTTCCCTTCATCCAGGCTAATGTGACCTTATCAACAGATTGGATGGAAAATAAACACTATGGAAACTTTAGGATGCGCCTGAAGAAGTGTTTAATGTTAGGGCATTCAATCACCACTGTTTCCTATAGTGGGGTCCACTGATAATTAAATCTGCTTCATTTTTTTTGGATAATGCCTAAAATGATATCAAAAAAACGGATGGACAGAGTGGATACAGAATATATACATCAAGGTGGGCCCCACGGTAAGGGCCGCACCGTCTTGCGTGAGTCCGGGGTCTCACCTAATCTGCTAGGCATGAAAGTTCCGCCCACGCGATCCACGTGATTCTCGGTTTTGTGAAACTAACCCAACGCAAGGCGAGGGGGGATTAGGTGAGTACCGGGTAACAGCTTAGTGATGAGTCCATCACCTTTGGGCCCACCTTGATGTATGTGTTATAATCCACTCCGTTAGTCAGTTTTTTGGGCTCATTTTAGGCATGGTCCCAAAAATGAAGCAGATCCAAATCTCAAGTGGACCACACACGAGAAACAGTGGTCATTGACCATTGAAAATTTCTCTTGGGCCATAAAAGTTTTGGACCAAGTTGATATTTGTGTTTTCCCTTTGTCCAGGTCTGTGTGACCTTATCAACAGGTTGGATGGCAAATAAACACTACGGCGGGCCCTAGGAATTTTTTAATGGTTGGCGTTCGAAGACCACTTTTCCCGTGGTCCACTTGAGATTTAGATCAGCTTTATTTTTGGGACCATGCCCTGAATGAGCGGGAAAAATGATATACAACACATGCATCAAGGTGGTGGGCCCCACAGCCACGGACTCACCAACCAAGCAATTATCCTAAAATCACTTAATCCGTGCTGGTCACAAGGATGTTCCAGTGGGCCCCACTAAACTCATCTGATGATATCTGGCATGCATGTGTGAACACCATGAGAAGTTCGTGCCCAACTTCCCCTTACTTTGGATGCTCTTCAACTGTTGGCGATGTGTGTGTCTTGTGGCTTGGATATTAGATGCGTTTAGACCGGAGTCACCACTTTTTTTTTTTTTTTTTTTGGGTCAGTTATGCAACTCACCCACCCAGTCAATCGGGTAACACACCCATTGGTGCTGTCAGCAGCGTAGAATTTCACCACAATGGATTTCGAAACCAAGTCCCTTATTGAAACTCTGCAGAATCAAGGCCTAAACCCAAGTCACCACTAGCCAAATGGCACTTTGAAAATTACTGCTGGCGTGCTTGTATACTGGAGAATTGCAAGTTTGGAGCTGAGTCAAGCCGCAGTCAAGTAAAGTCAAGTCGGGCTTTAACAAGAGAGTCGAGTTGAGTCAAGCGATGACCGAGTTAACTCAGTTCATGTCAGCTCTACCACTGAAGTGGCGCACCTGGACCCTAGTTATGTACAAGTAAGAACTAATTAATCCACCGACGCTGGGCACTGTATCATGGTGCGACCAGAAGCGTACATATCACACATGTGTAGACTAATCCAAACCAGGCATCCTGAACGATTATCCATTGACTGGTCACTCATAAAAAATCGCTATGATTGGACCAATAATCATATAATAAATGTACTTTCTCCAAGTGAATGTAAGCTATTTGTATGCCACTGATAAAGTTTCAGGGCTGTCTTGGTGTAGTTTAGGCTATGTTCCAGTCACTATTTAACTATTAAATGAATTGTTTCAATATGGTCCACGTATGCTACCTGTGCAGCAAAGACGTGGAGGAACGGTACCTCCCATGCCTCGAGAAGCACTGGATCCGGACCCAAGCCCCAGCGGGACAGCGAGTTTGGATTTGCTGCGGCTGCGGCTTCGGTGGAGCCCCGGATCCACCAACGTTGATGCATGTACCTTATATCCAATCTGTTCATCCGTTTTGAAACTAATTTTAATATGTAATCTAAAAAATGAGGCAGATCCATATCTCAGGTGGACCATAATATAGCAAACAGTGGAAAACGATCATTAAAAACTCCCCGTGGGCTACAATTTTTTTGAATCAAGATGATATTTGTGTGGTCTCTTGATCCATGCCTTTGTGACCTTATCAATAGGTTGGATGACAAATAAACATTCCGGTGGCCCCATGAAGTTTTTAATGGTGGGGATTCAATCAAGACTGTTTCTTGCGGTATGATTCACCTAAGATTTGAATCTGCTTCATTTTTGGGATCAGGCCCTAAAATGAGCTTCCAAAATGGATGGACAGCTTGGATATAAGGCACATCATCAAGGTGGGCCCACAGTTAGGGATCCACTGACATCGGTGGATCCGGGATCCATTGCTGCGAGGATTAGCTTCTATTCCGACCACGTACCACGTGCGCACATCCTTCAAAACCATTTTATGTTGAGGCAGCAGATCTCATTTCTGGTGCGTCGAGATGGACTGGAGTGTGTCTCGCTCCCGTCGCCACCATATGCATGGATGATGCGTCTAACGGCTCTAAAGTCCTTCTGCACCCCATCATGCAATCGCAACCGTCACGAGATTCACTGCAATAAGCAACTCAGATTTTTCATTTTGAGGGAGCGGATTGCCTGTGATCCCGGGCACAGAGATATCTGTGTGCCTGGGGAGGTGTGGGGTCAGAGAGATGTAGGTGACAAATTCACTCCATCAATATGGTTTGAAAGACCACATTAGGACAGTATTTTAAAATTTAGGAACTAAATACAAAACTTCTTTCGCTGCCGAGAGTTCAATTTCTACTGTTTCGTGTGGTATGGCCCACATGAGTTTTGTATTTGCCTATTTTAGAATCCTGTCCTATTGTGGTCTTTCAAAACAGATGGACGGAGTGAATTTATCACGGACATCTCTGTGCCTGGGTCACAGGCAATCCGCTCAATCATTTTGGCCTTGAAATGGATCATTTTCAATGATCCGCAAAATCAATAGGTAAGATCATCTGATCATTGTGATTTTCTGGAGCATGGCTAACCATGACCAGCCGACCAGACAGAAAGTCCGTGTCAGCTGCTCCATGCGCTGCATGTTATCAGACCGTCCGACGAGATGGATGATCGGGATCATCAGATCCCTTGCAGTGGGAGGAGTAGCGTAGAGATGGACCCATGTTAGCTCCCGCTTCGCTGGAACCGGAGACCTCGCTGGAACCGGAGACCTCACGTACACTTAGAGGTGGTGATTGTTACTGCAATAGCTCAAGGTGTGGCCATTTTTACTAAAAGTTCAATTTCTCGTGGGCCCATCTTTTTTACTCTTTTGACGGGAAATTGCAAAACTTTCGGTCCGAAATGCCCTCAGACCACCTAACGTCCACGTAGCACGAAAACCTCTTGGGCGTGAGAGTGGGATCCCCACTCGTGGGACCTACCTTAATGTTTGTATTTAATCTCTGTCATCCACTTGCTACTATAATTTATTTTGTGCTAAGGTCCCGAGAATGAAGAAGATCCGAATCTCAAGTGAGCCATGTCAAAGGGAATAATTTCTACTATTGAAACCTTCATAGGCCCACTGTAATGTCTATATGCCATCTAAACCAGCCCAAATCGTAGCTCTTTCATGATGAGGCCAACTTAGTGGACGGAGTAGATCTTATATATAGAGTTCCCTTGTTTTTTAAAACATAAAGGTAAATTTTTTATAAAAAAAAAATAGCGCTGGAGCAGTCTGCTGCCCAACAATGTGAGGGTGAAAGCCCCTTTGGGCGTTAACCTTGCGGCCCACTTATGGGACGCACCATGATGTTTATGTATTATCCATGCCATCCATCCTGTTTACTAGATCATTTTGGGTTGTGGGCCAAGATTTGACTCAGATACAGATGCCATGTGGACCACACCACGATAAAAGGGGAATCCACCATGCTCAAGAGGATTCCTTGATGTGTAGGAGGAATCCACATTGCTAGGGGAATTCCATAGTGTGTAAGGTGAATCCACATTGTCAGGGGGATTCCACGGTGCTAGGGGAAATCCACAATGCTCAAGGGGAATCCACGTTGCCAGAGGGATTCCACAGTACTTAGGGGGATTCCACATACTAGGGGGAATCCACAGTGCTCAAGGGAATCCACATTACCAAGAGGAATCCACGATGCTCAGGGAAAATCCACATTACCAGGGGGAATTCACGATGCTTAGGAGGATTCCACAATGCTCGGGAGGATTCCACATTGCTAGGAGGAATCCACATTGCCAGGGGGAATCCAAAATGCTCAAGAGGATTCCTTAGTGCTCAGGGGGATTCCACATTGCTAGGGGAATCCACAGTGCTCAAGGGAAATCCATAGTGCTTAGGGGGATTCCATGTTGCTAGGGGGAATCCATAGTGCTCAAGGGAATTCCATATTACCAGGGGGAATCTACAATGCCTAGGATAGCATATAAACATCATTGTGGACCTTAGGGTGGTTTCAACGATAAGAATTTTCTTACCCACCTTTTCCTTTAGTACGGCTCACCCGAGTCTTGGATTCAGCTCATTTTTTGTTGCACATCCTAAAATGAGCTCAAAAAATGGATATATGACACATATTTCTCACAAACATCACAATGGCCCCACCTAGATTTCAGAGTAGGAACTTCCTGCGAAAGGCTTTCCCAGGAAATCTGCGTACGTCAAAGGGCTTTTGCCCCATTGAAGTGACCTCACCAACTTCAATGGGCCCCACTGTGAAGTATGTGTTTTATCCACACCATCCATCCTTTTGGAGAGATCATTTTAAGGCATGATCTAAAGAATGAGACAAATCCAATTCTCAAATGGACCCCACCAAAGAAAACAGCGGGGACAATGGCGTGACCGTTGAAACCTTTTTAGGGACCGTGTGGGGCCCATCTTGATGTATGTTTTATATATCCACATCATCCATATGTTTTTTCATATTTTCTCTTCATCTAGACCTTCTTGACATTATCAATAGCTTGGATTACAAATAAACATTACCAAAACCTTACACTAGGCTCTTTCGAGTTTTTAATGGTGGGGCACTCAATCACCACTGTTTCTAAGTGGTATGGCCTTGAGATTTGGATTTGCATAATTCTTGGAACACCATCCTAAAATGATATGGAGAAACGGATGGACGACGTGAATATACAAAATATCATCCATGTGGGTCACTTCGATGGGGGGCATCACCCACTAAGTTGTAACACCTAATTCGCTCCCTTCATGGACGTAGCATGTCCGCCCTACTGAAGTTATGTCACCAACTTCTGTGAGCCCCATTGTGATGTATGTGTTTATCCACACTGTCCATCCATTTGGAGAGATCATTTTAGGGCAGGATATAAAGAATGAGACAATCCGATTCTCAAGTGAACCGCACAAAAGAAAATAGTGGGGACAGTGACATGACCATTGAAACCTTTCTAGGGCCCACCATGATGTTTATTTGAGATCTAATATGTTCATAACTTCACACAGATATAGAATAAAGGAAAACACAAATATCAGCTTATATCGAAAACTTCCATGACCCCGAGAAGTTTTTAATAGTAGGACATTAATCCCCACTGTTTTCTTTGGTAGGTCCACTTGAGCTTTGGCTTTGCTTCATTCCTTGTCTTATACCCTAGAATGATCTCTTTAAATGGATGGACGACCTGGATGTAACATATGTATCAGGGTGGGTCCCACGAGTGGGCCACCCGTGCACACCAAAGAGGCCTTCCGCCTCTTTATGGACGTACGCAAAATTCCCTGGAGGTGGATCTCAGACCGTACCTTACAATAATTACATAAAGAGACAAGAAGGTAGAGGATTAGGTGCGGCCCCGGCCTCACCCTAGGCGGTACGCTCCTTACGGTGGGGCCCACCTTGATGTATATATTGTATATCAATTCCGTCCATCTGTTTTTCTAGGTTATTATAGAAACGGAACCAAAAATTGAGGCTGATCAAAATCTCAACTGGTCCACACCATAGGAAGTAGTGATGATTGAATGCCCCACCATTAAAAACTTCTTACGGCCCACCTTAATGTTTCTGTAATGTTTATTTGCCATCCTATCTGTTGATAAGGTCATCCAAACTCCGATGAAATGAAAAAATCAGCTTCACGCAAAAACTTTGTAGCCCATCAATTGTCGATAACTACTTTTTCGTAATGATATGGACCACCTGAGAATTAGATCCGCTTCATGTTTTGTATCATGCACTAAAATGATCCTGGAATAACGGATGGATGGCCTGGATTTAGAATACATACATAAAGGTGGGCCCCACGGTTAGGGCCGCACCTAGAAAATAACAACTAAGCTGCAAAAGCATACAAACTCCACAAACGCATGTGGACGTACATTGTACACGTTCCATGAACATCAATCCTGACCAGTTGAAATTGTGTGTATCACTCTCTGCATGTTATAACTGCAAAATCACATTGATTGGTGTCCAAGTAATCCATTAGCAGGCGTTTATTACAGAACTTTGATCGTTAATCTTCCAGAAAATGTCATTATTAGTCTGTACTCCATCAAAATAGAGGCACATGATTTGAACGGTTTGGATCGACGAACACGCCTTCCATCTGTAGGCGTGGTGTGTGGTGCGCAACATATAAGAAGCTAGTTGCAGAGAATAACAAAAAGTGAAAAAACGTAGACTACGGTGATGGTTCACCACCTCTTTTCAAGTCATGGCATATCATCCACCATGTGTTATTCATTTAAGAAAATCTGGGCCGTCTAAAACTATGGTGCCATTGCGATGTAGCGAATCCATACAATCAGAACCTTTAAATGAACTTAACCATCAGATATTTTTCCTTAATTTTGATCATTGATCATTTATTTCTGACCATCCATTTGATCATAACAAACAGTTGGAGTCATTCGGACCGACCAAAGATCCATGTGACCTACGATTTGGACGATCTCGTCGGCGTATGCCCAAATGGACGAGACACCACAACTTTAAAAAAGCGGTCAGACTACCAGTCGATCGATCAGGTTAATTGTCCGAAACAAGCCCAGTGAATGAGAGATACTCTGGCAGAGTACGACGGATGATACACAGGCACTGAAAAATTACTTAGAAATTTCCTAAGTAGAATATAATTAATTAAAAATAAACCGTCCAAATTACAGATCCCAGTTATGATGCATCTCAAATCAAAAGCTACGCTTATTTGACAATCAGGTTATCTGATTGGTGCACATGTACCGTATCAAACTGAAAAATATCCAAGGGTCATGTTTCAACAAAAAGCTTTCAATAATCAGAGCTTAGAGTTGTTAAAAGCCAACCGGATCATGGGAATTTAACTTATGGAGAGTGGTCCCACAATTTGGTCAGTTTAATTTGATTTAATCTGTGAGAGGTGTACAATATTTAGAGCCTGCGTATCAAGTGTCAGACACTTCCAGAGTATGAAATAAGTCCCCTCCTCCCAAAAAAATCGAGTCCACCAGACGAACCACCGTCGCTGTCCAAAATTCGTGTGCTCGCATCTCCCTCTCTCTCAGCTCTCCTCTTCTCCTTCTCTCACTCTCTCTCTCTCTCTCTCTCTGTGATGGGGCACGCATCCAACGGCTCATCTTCGCCCTCTCCACCTCTGAAATTCCTCATCTACGGCCGTACGGGCTGGATAGGAGGCCTCCTCGGCAAGCTCTGCGAAGCGCAGAGCATCGACTACTCGTACGGATCCGGCCGTCTGGAAAACCGATCCCAGCTGGAAGCCGACATCGCCGCCGTCCGGCCGAGCCACGTTTTCAATGCCGCCGGTGTCACCGGCCGGCCGAACGTGGACTGGTGCGAGTCGCACAAGGTGGAGACAATCCGTACCAACGTCGTCGGTACCCTCACCCTCGCCGACATATGCAGAGAGAAAGGCCTCATCTTGATAAACTACGCCACTGGTTGCATCTTCGAGTACGACGACAAGCATCCGCTTGGGTCGGGGATCGGATTCAAGGAGGAAGATTCCCCCAATTTCATCGGTTCCTTCTACTCCAAGACCAAGGCCATGGTAATTTCCAGATCCAACGGATATTCATTTGTTCTGCGATTCTTTTAAGCATCTGAAACGTGAGATAGTGTGAATTAGGATTTTTTTTTTTTGATCTGATCTGGTTTTAGATTGTCTTCTCCTGTTTAAGAAATGCGTAGATCTAGGTTTTGGAGATGGTATTTTAGGCCGCATTTGTTTTTGCCTTTTGAATTTCACTAGAATTTCTTGCCTAATTTGAATTCTGAGATGAAATCGACTTAAATGAGTTTTATGGATGCTTAGATCTGATGTGTAAATACCTGAAGCATGAATGCTGCTGTTGTGCTTAAGTTGGCGGTGAATGTGGAGAGTAGACTTCTACTTCAGACATACAGACATACCATACATATCCATGTTAGCGCGGTAAATTTTCAAGCCATTGAAATTGCATTAAGTGGCTTTTGAAACTGTTAGCTTGTAAGCTAGAAGTGAATCCATTCTTTTATAGTGGCAACCCTGTTTTTATTTATTTATTTATTTGTAGTGGCAATGAGTTATGGGGATGCATGGAGAAGTTATGCAAGATCTGGACTATCTTCCATAGTGCCCCACAATTTTAGGGGCCGTTTCCCAAAATTAGGTTGGTCAAATCACTTGATCGGGAAATAACCTGAAATCGCAGTGATCATTTCCCTCCACAAACCAAGCTGTTAAGATAGATTGATCGACATAATTTTCAGATTGTGGCCTGTATAGGTAATGTGATGGGTGGATGAGCTATCCGTGTATTTCAATGGGGACTCTTGTGCAAGTAGCAATCCTCCCTAACCGTGGCATGCTCGTCAAAATAAAGGAAAAGATTTAGTGGGTCGACTTGGAGGAGTAATTAGTGCTAGAGTAGATTGGGATAATCTTCCTAAATTAGGATAATCTTTGATTTGTGTATTTTGTAGATTTTTGTGGTCCTAAATCTATCCATTAGTACTGATTGAGATCCATTGAACTCATGGTTGGACAGTCGGCCAACCGACCAAAATGAAGGTCTACATGTAGATCAAACCATCTACTCAGCTTAAAGATCTCCATGGTTGTGAGTGTTGGGTATGCAGACTGGTTATCTGTGTCAGGATGAACTTCAGAATCCATTCTTATGATCCTAGAATAATAAGGAAGTAACCTTTTTTACTTTGAAAAGTTAATAGTGAATTTCAGGCTTCATTTTTGTGTAGTCTATGATCTAAATCTGATCCATTAACTAATAAAAATGTTGCTTTTTGTTTTCCTGTGCCTGCTGATGCACCAGTTTATTCATCATCTATTGTACAAGATGCATGCGATTTTCTTCTACCTGTTTTACAGAGCACTAATCTATGCACTTGAGACTCGCAACATTTCGTGAAGCTTTCCAGTAGACTTGAACTTGGCTCAAGATTTACTAATATGATGGACTCGGTTCACTTTCATCAGTGGGCCTAGTGACTTGATATTGTAGAGAAATGAAACATTCAGGGAGTGTCTAAAGCATATATAGCGAGTCTAGAACAGGATGCAGGAAACCATACATGAAACATGAATAGGAAATGGAAATTGAGAAACATAGTGACTTGTGAGGGGAAAAGTGATCTCTGGGTATCTATTGTAAATTTCCAAAACAGTCCCCAATGGAAGAAAAGTTCAAGGAAATAGAACAGCAACCCAAAGTAACTTTTGTCCTTTTGTAAACTTTGCCAAATATTCCAGGAAAACAAGTTCAAAGTTTAAATGGTAATTTTTTTTTTCCATACATGGGTATGATGCTATTTTGGAAACAAATCGACTGCGACTTGCTTTATTTCCCGGGGAAGCTTTCCTGGGCTAGTCAAACAAGGTAATGAGATTAACCAAGTAATTATAACTTCATACGATTTCTTTGAAGTGATCCAAACTGGATCATCATATCAAGCGGATTGATATTTTGTTGTCAATAGTGGTCAAATCATTTGTTATTTTTGTGCTTCTGAGTGGTAAGTAACTGGTGGCTTCATTGGGTCCTAGTAGAGGACATTTCAAGCTGTAGTGATTTCTAATATTGAAGGAATTGGAGATGGGATGGAAGATAATGGGAATAAGGGGATATCAATCATTAATTGGAACCACGATTGAAAGTATCGCCCGAAACTGGTGTGTTTGCCCAATGCATACTGGTATTGTCCATGAGTGATATGGCTGTTTTGGTCTGTATCAGCCCAAAACAGCGTAATACAGGTCAATATGGCGCTGTTTCAGTGGTGAATGTTACAATATCTGATACAACCATTTTAAACCTTGGTTGAAACACATTGATGGTATCCCATGTGGTAATCCTGTCTCTGGTTTTGATTAGTGTCCACAAATGACAAGGGGGAGATCAAAATGTTTTTTGGGACTGGCAGGTACAATTCACTCAACTAAGGTGTGAGTTGGAGCTCTAAGGAGGTGCATTCACAAAATGCAACTGAGTGTGCATCTTCACAAGCCGTCGAGCTATGGAGACTTTTACCCTTAGTGGACTGGACTGGGAATTGCCTTCTAAATGAATACTTTTGCTTTCCCAATGCCTTAAGAGAGATGAATGAGATTTTTCCGACTCCCTAGTTGAGGGAGTGTAGAAGTTGTCATTATGTATGGGGCTACCTTGCCTATCCATTGGTTCTACTTCATTCATTCATTCATTCATTCTTTCTTTCTTTTTAAAATGATCGATTAGATTTGCTGTTAATTATTGAAAAAAGAAACAAATTAAGGCCACATGGTACACATGGTGTCAAGGTCTGAACTGAAAACACTTCAACAGAAATGAAGTGTTGGCTATCTCCACGTCATCCCCAATTGGAGTAAGCTATTGCCCATCTCCCATCATGTTGCTGAATGTTGCCTTCCTTTATTGTCACCTTAGTGCAAAAGTCTTACAGTTCTGCATCGACACCATGGCAAGCATATGTAAACCGAAAATGTATTCTTTTCCGATTTTCTAGTTTGACATAGCATTGTTGACATTGGTGTTCTTTTGCCATTGCTGTTTTCAAGCATCATTGGTTTGCTGAATTCGGAACCTTAGTGGCCTTCTCCTGATGGTCATTTCTGCATCTTAAAAAAACAGGTGGAAGATCTGCTCAAGAACTATGAGAATGTCTGCACCCTTCGTGTCAGGATGCCCATCTCATCAGATCTTTCGAACCCGCGTAATTTCATCACGAAAATCACTCGATACGAGAAGGTGGTCAACATCCCCAACTCGATGACAATCTTGGACGAGCTCCTCCCAATCTCCATCGAGATGGCGAAGAGGAATCTCACCGGGATTTGGAACTTCACCAATCCTGGCGTGGTCAGCCATAATGAGATCCTGGAGATGTACCGGGACTACATCGACCCCAGCTTCTCTTGGAAGAACTTCACGCTGGAGGAGCAGGCGAAGGTAATCGTTGCCCCAAGGAGCAACAACGAACTGGACACTACCAAAATAAAGAAGCAGTTCCCCGAGCTTCTGCCTATCAAGGAGTCCCTCATAAAGTATGTATTCAAGCCGAATCAGAAGACCTCTACAGCTTGAGTTACTTATCGATTCTATGTTCTATTTCTTGAGTGAGCTCCTGGTGATGGGAGTGCAGAACCGTAAATCTTCTTTCATCCATCATTCAAGGTGGAGCATGTTTGGCATTTTATCTTCTACGTTTATCAATAAGTTAGATTTTAGGTGGGTTTTGGTCTTGTTCCTTCACTACCCTTTTCTTTTTTTTTTTTTTTTTTTTTCTCTTTTTTCTTTTTCTTTTTTCTTTTTCTTTTTAATTCCTGCTATAGAACTTGTTCTATCATCTCGAAAGACTGATTTGCTCATATATATTATTTAAGATGGATTCTTGTTCGTGGCTGATATGTGTACTGGGTATCTCTGAAAAGGCTCAGTGGGAGCACTCTGGCCATGTAGCATTGTACTTTCCACTATGTGGATAGTTTTTTAGTGAAAAAATGTATGGGATATGTGTGTGGAACTGACCACCTTTGGCTAGCTTTAGTCATTTAAAACCTGCATGGGATGTTTGGTCTTGCTGCGAGCCCGAGCCCAACCAGCGATAGCAGTGACCATGTTCTCCAATTTACTTATTCTATATACTCAAAATATGAGGGCTTGTTTGCTTAAACGGTCAAAAACGGATTTAACTCATTTTACTGCCCAACGTACAATATTATACCTGTCAATGCCTGTGGGCAAGGTAGACTGCCAAAGATGAACAGTGCTAGGATGACCCAGCTGCATTCTGGATGAGCCTGATAATTGGGGCATCATATCTTCACCACAGGATATGACATATGGATGATTTGGATTCTGTACATCGATCACTAGTTGATGGATGAGCTGAATTGCAGACAAAAGATGCATTTCAAAATGAAAAATAGGTAGCAGGCAAACCGGTCCTAAGGATTTTGTAAATCATTTACTCATAAGCATGCATAAGGGGTTCGGTTTGTGAGTAGAGGTTATGGGCTCGACTATTGTATTTTTTTTTCCTTTTCACTAGGAACCAGGGACCCAGTTAACATTCATGGATGGATTCTAGTCCATCCATGAATTTCGGGCTAGGTTTTTAAAAAATGCAGAAGTTGAATAAGGGAAACAAACCCACAACCCCTTTTACCTTAGTTTTTATTTTATTTTTTATTTCCCCCCCTCTGATGCTATTCTTAACTAATTTAAATTCCAACTACCATTAGTATTTTTAAATTCATAATTATTAAATGTCGATTTGGATCGGGTTTTGTCTTCGAGTCAGCTCGACTCGGCTGAACTTTTGAGTTGAGTCAAGTTTTCATGTTGTCGTGACAATATTATCCCATGGGGTATACAGAGAGATCCAAGGGCTTTCATCGAGATTAAGGCAGCAGACACAGAACTTTTTTGAATGGAAAAGATGGAATGTTTGGTGAATCAGGAACGGCAGCTTACACTGCATATGCATGATTTGGGGTTTTAGCTCCACTTGAGGTACATTATATGGGCAATCGGTCTAGAGATGGGGCCCGCCATGGATTCTGTGCAAAATCTCTCCTCACAAATCATCCTAACCTTTTTGAACAATGAACTCGAATGTAATGCTTGGCTACTCAATGCTTTTAACTGTCTATTGATCGAATCATCTGCAGGGAGAGATTTTGCACAGAATCCATCTCTCATTTAAACAAACCATGAAACACCACAAGCAGAAGCAACTTCATTCCACATTGAATTAGAAAAAAAGGATGCATTTCATTGCCAAATGCCATCTGGCAAATTCTATTATTTCACTATCCATGATACTGCATTAATAATACCTTCTACAAGTCCATTCACTAAATGCGCCCAAAGATACTGTTCCTATGATGCATGGAGGAACCTTAAAAAGAGCGGGGAGCTTTACCAATAGAAATCGGAACATTAGGAAGAATAGTGTAAACCACCAGCGGGCTTCTCACGACGTGAACACCGTCCTTCCATGCAATGTAACCAGAAATTATGGGCTGCTGTATAATTACACCTCCGCTCACCTTAACTCTGAACGATTTCGTTTCACCCTTGGATGAGAAATGAAGGACAGACGGTTTGACAGACATTTGGAAGGATGGTGCATAGACAGTCGCGTGATAGGTAGAGTTTGGAGACCCGACATTGGTTACTCTCCTATGGAAGGTGCCCTTGATGCATGTGCTTGAATCGCCAGTCACGAGCCTCAATTTGGTGGTGTTGTAGCCCGAATTGCAGAGGAATTTTACAGTCTTTCTCGGATGCATCATATACTAGCCCGGGATCTATGGCTGCCATGGGGTTGATGTGGCCAGATCCATAAGCGAATTCGGCATCTTTGTTCTTCCTGGCGTCCATAACATAAGCTGCAGACAATGAAATGGCAATGGGTGGAAGTGATTCATTAATAAAACTAAATGAACTCTGCTATGACCACAGTGGAAGTAGGATGTTGAATCTTAGTGGCATGTATATTTGTGTGTGAATATCGTGTGGTGTGGTCCAAAAATCAGGCAAGTTCATTTGTCAGGTGGGCTGCATGGTTTCCTCTAGCCATTCATTTCTTTCGCAAAGGCCTGCACCTGATGACCATGTGAGCTCGATTTTCCGATCACAGCTCAACCCACCTGAAGGATGGCCCAAAACACATGATGAAGAGGGAGTCATTTAGATCACCTGTAGTCATAAGTGCAGATTTGATTGCGGCAGGGGACCAGTCAGGATAAGCAGCTTTGACAAAGGCGGCAGCACCGCTGGCATGTGGGCAAGACATTGAGGTGCCCGAGATTGTACTGACTCCGGTGGTATCTCCATAGTAGCCAGAAGGAGGCACGACCGGTGACCAAGCAGCAAGGATGTCTACACCGGGGGCCGTTACATCCGGCTGTCCATTCATCCGAAGTTCAGTATATTAGAAGTTTCTCCAAACAGCACCAATAAAGGGAAGCATCCAATAATCTACATTACCTTAAGAATGTCTGGAGTGATTGGGTTGGGTCCTCTTGAAGAGAAGGAGATGACGTAGGGAGCGGCTGCATCTTTCCATGTTTCACTGGCAAGGATTGTTCCGATGGGGTTGCTGAAACAATGCAGTTTCATGTTTAGAAGATCAAAGGGTAATGGTGCGTTTGGATGCAAAATCAAAATGTATCAAAATTCATTCGAAAGTGGCATGACACCATTTTAATTCATAGTGAGTAGAGTCGCAATTCAATTTAATTCAATATCCAAACGCAGCCCAATAAAAAATTAAAACAATTAAAAAAAATCTGCTTCTGATGTCCCACTCGAACAGAGATGATTTGGGTATTACTTACTCAGTGGATTGAATGTATTCTAGTACTTTTGCCCCATCTTCTAAACTGAGAAGCGTAGTTGGAAACTTGTAAGACGAGGCGTAATCAGAGTTTAAGCTGCTATAAGCCACGATTTCACCCAATCCATTTGCTTCTTTGACCTCATAACTGGCCTCTATGACCTCAGAACTCGCCTCGAAGCCATCGCAGAGGATAATCTTGCCCTTCACTTGGTATTTGTTGAGTGATCCAGTACCACATGATCTTGAAAAATCCGCAGAAACACCGGCCAATACGTTCGGTGCCGATCCTCCATGGATCAATGGGAATAATGTTCCATTCAAGTGAAATGGATTTATAGCATTTCCCTGCCGGCAAAGAGATCGAGGAATGATATCAGGCAAAATCACATTGAAAACTTCATCCCCACCATACGCATGGAAAATGCATATCATGATCAGAACATCTAATATGATGGATCACCATGTGGCTGGGCCGTAGGCCAAAATTCCCCATGATTAGACAATTTCAGCCATGTGATTGTGCTGATTTTTACAGATTGAATGTGAGGCCATGCTCATTTCTAATTCAATCACCTCTTTTCCTTGCCATTGACGGATCAAAAATCATTATGGGTTTCTTTTCAGATATGGCTCCTACATGCCAAATCAACGATCGTAATCACTGGACATGAGTAGAAATTATCAATGTGCATTCCATGGAGTAATGGACTTGACTTACGGTGAAGGTCTGTCCATTGCCAAGCACCACTTGGGACACAAACTTCCGGTCAATCGTGCTTGCGGCCACCGTCAAAGTCCAAGGTGCATTGTTGACGATGGATCTTAGCCTGGGGCCAGAGTTTCCAGCGGAATTCGACGTCAAGATCCCATACTTCATTGCATGGAATGCTCCAATTGCAACAGGTTCATCAAAGTAGTGTTCTGGGAAATTGGATCCAAGGGAAACTGATATGATGTCGACCCCATCCGCCACTGCATCGTCAAAAGCAGCCAAAATATCAGCTGGGGCACATCCGTACGACCAGCATACTTCGTAGATGGCGATTCTTGCTTGTGGTACTCCGCCTCTTGCAACGCCTTCGGCTAACCCACGGTAGCTTGCTCCAGCCACATCTCTGCCTGCTGCTGTGGAAGAAGTATGGGTCCCATGTCCACTTGAGTCTCTCGGAGATCTGAAGTCATTACCATAGTAGGATTCCTCACTGTTGTAGTATCGGGCTCCAATGATCTTGCTGTAAATCCAAAAATTCAATTAAAAGAACGAGCAACGAACATGAAGAAGAAACATCAACTTGAAGAGAATATAAATTCCATCCACATTCACTTGGCCAATGAATTTTATTTGTGCAGCCCATCTTTGGTGATCCAAAGTACCACATGGAGAGAGAGAGAGAGAGAGAGAGAGAGAGAGAGAGAGAGAGAGAGAGAGGGTAAAACACTAGTTGCAAGAGAAATTGTTTGCAGTCTGGCAAATCCCTTTCCATTTTGCCGAAGGAGCGGGGAACCCAGCATCGTTGAAGCTTTCGGACTCAGGCCAGATTCCTATGGACAACAAAAACGTGCATAAGATACTTGACTTAGTGCATATGTTAGTTTCTGATCATACCTAAGGGTGCGTTTGGTTGCACCAAATATCATGATATTTTATAATTAATCAGTTTAATATGGTGCAACCAAACACACCCTTCTAATCTTGATTTTTAATCATCAGAGATTTAGATCTAAAATCAGTTTCTTGAAGGATTAAAATGTAGTAATTCACAAGTATTGCATATACCTGTATCTAACATTCCCACGATAACGTCTTGTTCAGGAGGAAGGTAAAAACGATTCTGTGGTAAGCCCATGAACTCCCATGATCTCGTGGTGTGGAGTTGTAGCTTGGTGTTAGGGAGCACTGAAACTACTCTGTCCATCTCTGTAATCACAATGAACAATTAAAATTACCATTCTTTCTCATCCCCAATTGCATCCTCTTCGTTGAATTCGTTCATTGCGAATCATCTAACCTGAAAACATGGCTACTTCTTTCTCTGATAATTTGGCGGCAAATCCGTTGAAACTCTTCCCATAGCTATAGACTAATGACTCTTTGGCCTTGGAGATACTGCACATGTACAATTTCAAGCATCTCAAAAGAAGAAAAAGAGAAACTCCCATTATTTTTTTTCTGTGCTGAGAAACAAGACAATTTGCCATCATTGGCAAGAATCCCGACATTCATTTTAAAATGGGGTTTCAAAATGCATCCTGGGATAATCCCAATTCACAACTAGTTTTGGGATTCCCATCAGAAGCAGGAGGATGGTGGGAGGTACTCGATTACACAAGCTGTGACGAGCACTGCACATTGTGTGTATACATCTTTTTGAAGGTTGCACAATTAATGATCGGTGGAGATCGACACTAAGAGAAGCTGGTGTGAAGATAAACAATTGAAAGAGGTTTTCGTGACGCTGGTCACTAGATTGCCCCGGCATCCAGTTTTTACCCTCACACTAGAGTTCTACTTGAACACTCCTTCATGTTTTTGTTAATTTCCTTGTATCAAGATATTGCTTTATTTGTATCCCTACACAGGATATACTTTGTGGTTGAGGTTTTATGCTAGTTGCTATGGAGAAACCAGCCTCATTCTTTTACTTCTCCTCGCACAATTAGTTGTGCGGTAGACTCTTTCAACTACCTTTTAGTGGATAAACAAATGAATCATATGGCCATGACTTATGTGTACACACGTGTGTTAACATCTCCCACTGGGCTAACTGTGACTGATATTCCTTTTTTTTTTTTTTCAACTCACATTCATCAATCTGTTGGTTAATTTGCTCAGACGATCATACCATTTTCCTATTTTAATTGTTCACAAAGTTTTTTTTTTTTTTTTTTTTATTTTATTTTATATTTTTATACGTAGCATTCCATTTATTTTATCCTACTGTATAAGTATCATTTTTCCATCATCCCTAGATGTCAGAAGATACTTAATTTATCTCAAGACATGAGGATATTTTTCCATCTATCATCCTTCAATTTTCAGAGACATACGTACGATCCATACACGAGTTATTAGTTTTATTTCTCATTTTGCATCATCATATTATACATGATATAACCCATTTTCTAATTCATCTATATTATACAACACTTTGATATGTCAACATCTTAACCATGTAATATGTTTAATAAGTATGATTCATTAATCTCTTTATTTATTTATTTAGGGTATGATGTTTGTTTGCCCATCACCTTATATCAATGATTGACTAATTCATTTTATCCAAAGGCATGAAGTTAGTTTGCCCATCATCCATGGTTATATATCAATGGTCAACTATTTCATTTTATCCCCTGGTGTGAGTTTAATTTGTCCATCACCTGTTGTTATATTCAGATGATCGAGTTATTTGGCCACCTAATCCACTTTGCCATCTAATCCTCCATGTCTTTATCTACCACTAAAGATACAATTTATTTTATTAAACATACTCCCACTATTCTGAGAACCTATGTATGGTCAAAATCACTAGCTACATTTATCATCTACTATAATTTTAAATAAAATGAGAATGATAATAATCATCATGTCACCCATAGCATCAATATAACACCAATGATAGTGGTCGTCATAGAGTACACTTTGAATTCTATTAAAGATATTGCAATACCAAACATTTTCCAATTTATAATGAAATATTATATGAGTAGAATAATGATTAATATCATGAAATTCACATTGATTAATATAAAACAGGTCCAAAATGCATGATAACCATCAAACTATCCACTACTTGAACATTGGCAACATTTAAGGATCCATATTAGATATTTTATAACCATTTTATATGAGAATGGATATAAATTTTTGGTTATCCATTTTAAACCATATGTGATTTTTTAGTGTTACCTGTGTTGACAAAGGGTGGATGTACTAGTATGTTGCTACTTGCATTTCAAAGATGAGTACATCACCCTGAAAGTTTTTTTTTTGTATAATCTAAGCTGGCCCATAGGTTTGATGATCTACACAAGCTGGGAGGATATAAATGTGGTCTCTATGTATAAACTTGATCTCCTCCTTTTTTTTTTTTTTTTTTTTTTTTTACACGCATCCCCACACTAACAATCTGTGTATATGACACAATGTCTTGGTCTAGACAATGAATGGACAACGCCCCACACATCTTTCAGATCACTTGCATCTATGTCAGAAAATTTGGGCTCATCCCATTTTTTTATTTTATTTTTTTATTTTTTATTTTATTTTGTGGTCTTTTATGGATTGGGCTTGGCACTTGGTTTGTCTTGAGAAGTTTTGAGTTGGTCAGCCCTATTTTAACCGTAGGGCCCAGTCCATTGATATCCCTATCTATGGCCAAGCCTAATTACTATGACCCAGTTCATTGGGCTAAGTCCTGCCCTGACTCTTCTGAGTAGGGCTACACATTTGCCCGGTTAACCCGCCCGACCTGACCCAGTAGAAACCCGATCCATCCCAACCCGGCTGAAAAAACGGTCAGGTCCCGGGTGGATGCGACTGGACTGTTTTGACTTTAGGTACGGTTTAGGGTACATGCCAAACCCACCCGACCCGACCTGTACCCTGACCCATGTATACCCGACCTGTTCCGCCCGACCCAACCGCCCCATTTATACTAGTTTATTGCTTTTAAAAATATCTATATGACATTATCAATGGTTCGAATGGTCAATAAACAATAGGGTGGACTTTAGAATCTTTTAATGGTAGGAGTTTAATGACCACTGACTTTTGTGGTGTGGTCTACCTAAAGCTTTCATCTGTTTCCTTTTTGGGACCATGTCCTTTAATAATCTAAAAACGTAGATGGACGGCATGGATTTACAACATCTATATCGAGGTGAGCCTCATGGTCAGGGTCTCACCCACATGGCTGGTTACGGGTCTCACCGACTCTCACCCAAGCTGCGCTCATCTCACACTCACAGGGAGTGAATTATGTGACATCGAGGATCCACCAAGGTGGGTGGCCCTTGACTATGTGTCTTAAATCCACATTGTCCAACTATTTTGAAAGATCATTTTAGGATATGATACCAAAAATGAAGCTGACTCAAATCTTAGGTGGACCACACCATAGAAACATAGTCCTAACCCGACCCGACCCGACCCGACCCAACCCGACCCGATTTAGCATATAGGGTAGGGTAGGGTTAGGGTTGACCCTTTTATAAGTAGGGTAGGGTTAGGGTTGGGTCAGCCCAACCCGGTCATGACCCGGACCGAAACCCGAACCTTTAAATATATTTAAGTTTGGTCCAGGGTTGGGCCCAACCCGACCCCAACGCGACCCGTGTGCGGGCCTACTTCCGAGTTCGGTGGGAGACTTTTTGAAGTTGGGGTAATTTGCAGCAGACTCATAGTCTTGAGCTGCATCATCTAGGATCGAGTCAAAGGATTGATGACTGGGAGATTGAACAATTTCAACAGTAGCATGATCAAATGTGGTCCAATAAAGGGAGTTCCATGGCCGGGTGGTCCATAACTTGATCAGATGGGACCAGCATTGGACACAGCAAAAGATTCTAAATGGGAAGACTCATCAGCCACACATCTACTGACCAAGTCATTCTACTCCACTGCCTCTTTTTTTTAACAGTCAATTAGTAGGCTAGAGATTGAACATTCAGAATCATCCCGTTCGGACAATTTCTGGACATGGGTTTATCACAGTGGGTTGGGTGGACCATGGTCCACTTCCAATGCAAGGTTCTACACGCAACATCTATCAAATCATTAAAATAACTATTCATACATAAAATATATTATTTGTATAAATAAATGACTTTTTCTTAGAACCACAAATTAGCTTACAACCATGTATTCACACCAGAATAAATATACGAAGTATCTGATAGGCCCCACAAATCCAACACAGTGTTCATAAGCTAAAAACCCAATTTTGGTCATTGGCAATTTTCATTTCTAACCATCCATTTAATGACCAATGATTTGAAGTCTATTATCGCTGGATCAGTGTGATTATTGGGTCATGTTCTAACCGCATCTAGACACCCAATTTTAATGGTTTGGAGTCATGAATAGATATATCAAGTGGGCAGTGCATACCTATCATGGTTCCTCATAATGAGAGAGAGAGAGAGAGAGAGAGAGAGAGAGAGAGAGAATCCTCTAGATGCAAGAGATGATCTAGTGGCCCATGTGGTTAAAAAGATTTTTGGTTAAAATTTAGAAACCTGTGGCTAATAGAGGGGTGTGTACTCACGTGTTAACCCATTTTCTACATCATCTATACTACATAACACTTTGATATGTCAACATCCTAACCATCTAATATGTTTAATGAGTATAATTTATTAATCTACTTTTATTTAGAGTATGAAGCTAGTTTGCCTATCACCTTATATTAATGGTTGACTAATTCAATTTTTCTTATGGCGTGAGGTTAGTTTGTCCATCATCCATGGTTATAATCAATGATCAACTAATTCATTTTATCTTATTGTGTGAGGTTAATTTGTCCATAACCTGTTGTTATACTCCGATGATCTAGGGTTATTTAGCCACCTGATCCACCAAGTCTGTCTATCACTCAAGATAGATTTTATTTTATTAAACATACTCTCACTATTTTGAGCACCTATGTATGGTCAAAATCACAAGTTACACTTATCATCTACTATAATTTGAAATAAAATGAGAATGATAATAATTCTCACATCACCCATAGCATCAATATAACATCAATGAAAAGTGGTTGGTCATGGAGTATATTTTGATTTCTATTAAACATATTGTAATACCACACAGTTTGCAATATATAATGAAATATCATATGATCAGAATAATGAATAATATCATGAAATGCAAATTGATTAATATAAAACAAGTCCAAAATGCATACAACCATCAAGCTATCCAATACTTGAACATTGGCAACATTTAAAGATCTGTATTAGACATTTTAAAACCATTTTGTATGAGAATGGATATGGATTTATGGCGATCCATTTTAAACCACATGTGATTTTTTTAGTGTTACCTGTATTTACAAAGAGTGGATGTAACCACATGAGCGACTACTAAGTTGCTACTTGCATTTCAAATATGTGTACATCACCCTGAAAGTTTATTTTGTATAATCCAAGTTGGCCCATAGGTTTGATGATCTAAACAAATTGGGAGGATACCACGCACACACCCCCACACTAACAATCTGTGTATATGACACAATGTCTCGTGCTAGACAACAAATAGACAACGCCCCCACACATCATTCAGATCATTTGCATCCATGTAACAAAATTTGGGTTCATCTCTCTCTCTCTCTCTTTTGGTCGACTGGGCTTGAGGCTTGATTTGGCCTAGATTGAGAAGTTTTGAGTTGGTGGCCCAGTCAATTATCGACCTATCTATGGCCATGCCCGACTATGTACTATATATGACCCAGTTCATTGGCCTGAGTCCTGCCGTGACTCTTCCGGTGGGGGACTTTCTGAAGTCAGGCTAATTTGCAGCAGACTCATGGTCTTGAACTGCATCAGCTAGGATCGAGTGAAAGAATTAATGACTGGGAATTTGAACAATTTCAACAGTAGAATGATCAAATGTGGTCCAATAGAGAGAGTTCCACAGTCGGGTGGTCCCTTACTTGATCTGATGGGACCCGCATTGGATACAGCAAATATTCTAAATGGTAAGACTCAGCCACACATCTACTGGACCAAGGCATTCTACTACCCTGTCTTTCTTTTTTTTTTTTTCCTACTAGCCGTCGATTAGTAGCTGGCTAGAGATTGAACATTCAGAATCATCCTGTTGGGACAATTTCAGGACGTGGGTTTATCACAGTGGGTTAGGTGCACCTTGGTCCACTTCCAATGCAAGGGTCCACACGTAGGCAACATTTATCAAATCATTAAAATAAATATTCATACATAAAATATATTATTTGTATAAATAAATGACTTTTTCTAATTATAACCACAAATTAGCTTATAACCATGTATTCACACCAGAATAAAACTATAAAATCTGATAGGCCCCACAAATCCAACGTAGTGCTCATATGCTAAAAACCCAATTTTGGTCATTTGCAATTTTCATTTCTAACTATCCATTTAACGACCAATGATTTGAAGGCTATTATGGCTGGATCAGTGTGATTATTGGGTCATGTTCAATCCGCATCTAGACACCCAATTTTAACCGTTTGGATTGGTGGATAGATATATCAAGTGGGCAGTGCATACCTACCATGGTTCCTCATAATCGGGGAGAGAGAGAGAGAGAGAGAGAGAGAGAGAGAGAGAGAGAGACCTCTTGATGCAAGAGATGATCTAGTGGCCCATGTGGTTAGCAAGATTTCTGGTTAAAAGTTAGAAACCTGTGGTTTATAGTTGGGTGTGTACTCACATGTTAACCCATTTTCTAATTCATGTATACTACAGAGCACTTTGATATGTCAACATCCTAACCATCTAATATATTTAATGAGTATGCTTCATTAATCTCCTTTTCCTTTTCTTTTTATTTAGGGTTTGAGGTTAGTTTGCCCATAACCTTATATCAATGATTGACCAATTCATTTTATCATACGGTGTCAGGTTAGTTTGTCCATCATCTATGGCTATATATTAATGATCAACTAATTAATTTTATCCTACATGGTGAGGTTAATTTGTCCATCACCTGTTATTTTAGTCCGATGATCGAGGGTTATTTGGCCACCTAATACCAAGACTTTGTCTATCTCTCAAGATGCATTTTATTTTATTAAACATACTCTCACTATTCTGAGCACCTATTTGTGATCAAAATCAATAGCTACACTTGTCATCTGCTATAATTTTAAATAAAATGAGAATGATAACAATTGTCACGTCACCCATAGCATCAATATAACACCAATGAAAAGTGGTCATCATTGGTCGTCATGGAGTATATTTTGATTTTTATTAAAGATATAGCAATACCACACACATTTTGCAATATAGAATGAAACATCGTATGACCAGAATAATGAGTAATATCCTGAAATGTACATTGATTAATATAAAACGGGTCCAAAATGCATGATAATCATCAAGCTATCCACAACTTGAACATTGGCAACATTTAAGGATCCATATTAGACATTTTGAAACCATTTTATATGAGAATGGCCGGATATAGATTTACGACTATCCATTTTAAACCACATGTGATTTTTTTAGTGTTACCTGTATTTACAAAGAGTGGATGTACCACATGAGTGACTACTATGTTGCTACTTGCATTTCAAAGATGTGTACATCACCCTGAAAGTTTATTTTGTATAACCCAAGCCGGCCCATAGGTTTGATGAGCTAGACAAGTTGGGAGGATATAAATGTGGTCTCTATGGATAGACTATATCTCCTCTTCTTTTTTTTTTCCACACACAAACCCCACACTAACCCATGCACACACTCGCACACTAACAATCTGTGTATATGACACAATGTCTTGTGCTAGACATTGAATGGACAACGCCCCACACATCTTTCAGATCACTTGCATCTATGTAACAAAATTTGGGTTCATCCCATTTTTTTATTTGTTGGTCTGGGCTTGAGGCTCGGTTTGGCCTAGATTGAGAAGTTTTGATTTGGTAGGCCCTATTTTAAACATAGGGCCCAGTCCATTGATAGCCCTATCTATGGTCAAGCCCGACTACTATGACCCAGTTCATTGGCCTGAGTCCTGCCGTGACTCTTCCGAGTTTGGTGCGGGACTTTTTGAAGGTGGGGTAACATGCAGCATACTCATGGTCTTGAACTGCATCAGCTAGGATCGAGTCAAAGAATCGATGACTGGGAGTTCGAACAATTTCAACAGTAGAATGATCAAATGTGGTCCAATAGAGGGAGTTCCATCGTTGGGTGGTCTGTAACTTGATCTGTTGGGACCCGCATTGGACATAGCAAAAGATTCTAAATGGAAAGACTCAGCCCTACATCTACTGACCAAGGCATTTTACTCCTGCCTTTTTATTTTTATTTTTATTTTATTAACCGTCATTTAGTAGGCTAGAGATTGAACATTCAGAATCATCCCATTGGGACAATTTCTGGACATGGGTTTATCACAGTCGGTTAGGTGGACCATGGTCCACTTCCAGGGTCCACACGCAACATCTATCAAATCATTAAAATAAATATTCATATATAAAACATATCATTTGTATAAATAAATGACTTTTTCTTATAACCACAAGTTAGCTTATAACCATGTATTCACACCAGAATAAAAATACTAAGTATCTGATAGGCCCCACAAATCCAATAGTGTTCATAAGCTAAAAACCCAATCTTTGCCATTGGCAATTTTCGTTTCTAACCATCCATTTATTTACCAATGATTTGAAGGCTATTATCGCTGGATCAGTGTCATTATTGGGTCATGTTCAATCTAGACACCCAATTTTAACCGTTTTGATTGATGGATAGATATATCAAGTGGGCAGTGCATACCTATCATGGTTCCTCATAATGAGAGAGAGAGAGAGAGAGGCCTCTAGATGCAAGGGATGATCTAGTGGCCCATCTGGTTAAAAAGACTTCTGGTTAAAAGTGAGAAACCCCACCAAGTGGGGTCTGGCTAACAATGGGGTGTGTACTAATCGTGTTAACCCAAAAAAAAAAAAAAAAAAGTAGTGTAACTAGGATATAATTAATAAGTAGGTTTACTCCGATACAATTCGTAATAAAATAAGATCAGTCAACGACTCTAGCCGTTTGATTTAGAACTTTTTCAGTGACCCAGACCGTTTATTTGACAGGAATCCCCTGGATGGGGAAGCCTAAAAGAAAATATCTCAGATAGAAATTTCAAACCATTAATTATAAAAAGATTGTGGTAACCATTCATAATCAAAACCAAAGAGTCAAATTATCAAAAGGTTGAAATAATCTAATTGATAGATTTTATTTGTTGTTTTCCACATTACAAAGTGAGATTTGTCGTAGAAACGGTTTGGATTATTCGAATATGGGCCAGATTCAAAGATTAAAGTCTCAAGGTATTGCATAACAATGCATCGGGGTGTATTGGAGCAAACGTCAATAAACAAAACAAAACCCATGTGTTTTTCCACAGCTTGTTATCTCACCTTTAGATAAACGCTATGACTGCTCTCACGTGTATACGGACACGTGTGTGAGATCCAGGCCGCTGATCAGGTGGTTCCCACCACAAGCATGTCTTGGCCCAAAATTCGGGCTGGCCCACTTTACAAACAAAAGCAATCATCTCTTCTGAATGTGAATCGTTCATCTTTTTTTCTTTCTAGCCATCTTTCTCATGCACATGTTACCCACATAATGACTCTGGTGGAGGAATCCGGGTCGCAAACGAGTGGATCACAGGACGGACATGCAGTGGCCTGCTTAGAAACAGCCACACGTGTGTTTTGAATGTGGACCGTTCATCATTTTCTCTCATACACTTGTCACCTCTCTGATCAGCTGACAGAAGGTACTTTCAGACCAGGGAATGTTTACGGTGGGCCCCACGTGATGAATTTCTCGGATCTCACACAGACATGCCACATTCGCACGTACGAGGAGAGTCGTATTTGAACGGCTATTCTCGTGAGTAGCCATATCCCTCCTTTGGGTCCCACACAAGGGCGTGTATGGGGTTCAGGGCATGTTGTTATCACCAAAGTTTATCTCTGTATAAGGTGCATGCCACAAGAACAACGGTCAGGATGGTCCGATTGCCAAACAATAGGACCCCATCGTAGCTGAGCTGCCAAGGAATAAGGATCCAATGCATATATTCTCAACAAGAGGGACAACAAGTGTCCAGGCAGTTAAATGGAGGGCCCGACCATGGATGACCATCAACAAAGAATAACCGCCTACCAGTCGGATGATCCTCACCATCCAACTTTGTCATGCATACGGTTAAAGAGTCATGCCTTTTTTAAAGGTTGCTTAAAATGTCACATGAGTCTTCTTATACCATTTGTATGCCCATTGTAAATGCCCACTGTTAAAAAAAAAAGAAGAAGGGATAAGATGATCCTTGTCGTCAATTTCTGAATTCCACACCTTAGAAGATATGTGAAGGATCAGAACAACCCAAATGTTATGGAACCATGCATGTTGCTACACTATGACGGTGTAGATATATTTTTCAATCAGGACTGATCATGTGGTGGACTGATTATAGATGAAAATTGATTTTAGATACATATAGATTAGATGATCCCAGCCATAAGTAGTTTCCACTGCTCACACCAATTTTATAATGACCGTCCATTTTAGACTAATGATGCGGATGAGATTGTCCCTTCAGAGTGATTCTCAATTGCGGGTACATACAAAAGGCCTACCATATACACTGTCCTGATTAACCACCCAGCTGCTTTTCCCTCTCTCTCTCTCTCTCTCTCTCTCCCTCTCTTTAAATGATTCCGCTCAAATCAGAATTTCAATTTCTTTAGGTTTTTAATTATTAGGTCCGATACTCGTAAGAAACCGGCCTCATTCCGTCCCTGAGCTACCTTTTAATGGACACGTGTGCTAACACTTTCTCATTTTAACAGATCATCACTTTCGTTGTTAGTGGCAGTGGTAATATAGAAATTGGAGCGACAGTCCTGGAGTATGAGTTACCTTCCAAGAACATCTTTCAGCATGGTGTGGTGGGATGCCACCGACACTCCTTCTTTTGGAAGATTTCCCATGTATACAATGTGAATATGCACAAAAACCCATTTTAGCTATTTCTTGATGATGAAAATTATGAAATGTGTAAGGAGAAATTGAGTGCATTTTACCTTCCTTTTCATGCAATGGCAAGGGATCGCAAATACGGCTAACAAAAGCTGGTAGAGAATAGGACGGAATTTCGCCATTTTTCTCTCTTCTCTTACTCTTGCTAGCTACTACTGAAGTGGAACAAGGAGTTGCACCACAACGCAGACGCTGCCAGCCATTTTATAGCTTTTTTTTTTTTCCTTTTTTTATCTTTTTTTTTTTCTGCCAAGCAGATTGCGTGGTGGCCTACACACTACCAACCTCGGTGGTGTAATGATGTCATCGAGTTCTGTTGGGGCCCACCATGGGATTTGTCATGGAAGTAGTTTGCGTACTAAGTTCTCAGTACGCTTAAAACTCTGTGGGGCCAACCATGGACGTATTATCTTATCCACTCCGTAAATCTGTTTGTGTAGATTATTATAGGCGTGATCCCAAAATCGAATCATATACAAGAATCAACTGGACCACACCATAGGAAATAGTGGGAATGATGATGTCCAACGTTGAAACCTTCCTAGGGCCTACAGTGATGTTTGTTTGTCATCCAACCTATTCATAAGGTCACAAAGAAATGGATGAAGGGAAAAAAGCAAATATCAGATTGATCCAAAACTTCTGTGGACCCCAAGAAGCTTTCAATTGTAAGTGTTCAATTCACACATTTTCCTGTGGTGTGGTTCACTTGAGAATTGGATATGCTTCAAATTTTGGTTCAGGCACTAACATGAGCTGATACCAAGTATGGACGGCATGGATAAAACATATGTTTCACGGTGGGATCCACAGAGTGTACTTAGCTGTACTGAGTTACACATTATGCTGTCCGCTTCGATTTGTCCCAAAATCGCGGATTTCCTGCTACAGCATGCGCTACGACGTGATGTTTTCGAGAATAAATGACAATCCGTTGAAAGGGAGATGGATGATTTGGCCGTTGTTTTCGTACGTCCCATCTTCATTAATGGCAAATAGGGGCATTATCAGAAAAAAAAAAAATGCCTTGATCAACCTACCATAGGGACCACTCATCTAGTGGGCCTTAAAGTAGATTATCCATGGACGAAAATAATAAGGGACCACTAGTTGGAGGGTCTGGATCAACCTACCATAGAGCAGTCCGTGTGGATGAGAGTAAATGGAGGTAAATTGGGGTGATTGGAAGTAAATTGAGGTGACTAAGAGTAAAATTTGGTAAATTAGGATAATTAGCAGTAAATTGAGGTAATTAAGAGTAAAATAAGGTAAATTGGGGTAATTAGGAGTAAATTTTGATCAATTGGAGATTTTAGGAGAACTTGAGGTAATTCAGAATAAATAGTGGTAATTGGGAGTAAATGGATGTAATTTGGGGTAATTGAGAATAAATGGAGGTAAATAGCATTTGGATTTCAAATACATTTCGAGCATGTCTATCTTCATTTCCCTTGGGGTAAATGCATGCATATAGGTAATTATTACCTATATGGTGTGGTGGAATGCCACCGACACTCCTTCTTTTGGAAGATTTCCCATGTATACAATGTGAATATGCACAAAAACCCATTTAAGCTATTTCTTGATGATGAAAATTATGAAATGTGTAAGGAGAAATTGAGTGCATTTTACCTTCCTTTTCATGCAATGGCAAGGGATCGCAAATACGGCTAACAAAAGCCAGTAGAGAATAGAACGGAATTTCGCCATTTTTCTCTCTTCTCTTACTCTTGCTAGCTACTACTGAAGTGGAACAAGGAGTTGCACCTCAACGCAGACGCTGCCAGCCATTTTACAGCTTTTTTTTTTCCTTTTTTTTATTTTTTTTTCTGCCAAGCAGATTGCGTGGTGGCCTACACACTACCAACCTTGGTGGTGTAATGATGTCATTGAGTTCTGTTGGGGCCCACCATGGGATTTGTCACGGAAGTAGTTTGCGTACTAAGTTCTCAGTACGCTTAAAACTTTGTGGGGCCAACCATGGACGTATTATCTTATCCACTCCGTAAATCTGTTTGTGTAGATTATTATAGGCGTGATCCCAAAATCGAATCATATGCAAGAATCAACTCGACCACACCACAGGAAATAGTGGGAATGATGATGTCCAACGTTGAAACCTTCCTAGGGCCTACAGTGATGTTTGTTTGTCATCCAACCTGTTCATAAGGTCACAAAGAAATGGATGAAGGCAAAAAAAAAAAAAAAAAAACAATTATCAGATTGATCCAAAACTTCTGTGGACCCCAAGAAGCTTTCAATTGTAAGTGTTCAATTCACACATTTTCCTGTGGTGTGGTTCACTTGAGAATTAGATATGCTTCAAATTTTGGATCAGGCACTAACATGAGTTGATACCAAGTATGGACGACGTGGATAAAACATATGTTTCAAGGTGGGATCCACAGAGTGTACTTAGCTGTACTGAGTTACACATTATGCCGTCCGCTTCGATTTGGCCCAAAATCGCGGATTTCCTGCTACAGCATGCGCTACGACGTGATGTTTTCGAGAATAAATGACAATCCGTTGAAAGGGAGATGGATGATTTGGCCGTTATTTTCGTACGTCCCATCTTCATTAATGGCAAATAGGGGCATTATCAGAAAAAAAAAATGCCTTGATCAACCTACCATAAGGACCACTCATCTAGTGGGCCCTAAAGTAGATTTTCCATGGATGGAAATAATAAGGGACCACTAGTTGGAGGGTCTGGATCAACCTACCATAGAGCAGTCCGTGTGGATGAGAGTAAATGGAGGTAAATTGGGGTGATTGGAAGTAAATTGAGGTGACTAAGAGTAAAATTTGGTAAATTTGGATAATTAGCAGTAAATTGAGGTAATTAAGAGTAAAATAAGGTAAATTGGGGTAATTAGGAGTAAATTTTGATAAATTGGAGATTGTAGGAGAACTTCAGGTAATTGGGAGTAAATGGATGTAATTTGGGAGAATTGAGAATAAATGGAGGTAAATAGCATTTGGATTTCAAATACATTTCGAGCATGTCTATCTTCATTTCCCTTGGGGTAAATGCATGCATATAGGTAATTATTACCTATATGGTGTGGTGGGATGCCATCGACACTCCTTTTGGAAGATTTCCCATGTATACAATGTGAATCTGCACAAAAATCCATTTTAGCTATTTCTTGATGATGAAAATTATGAAATGTTTAAGGAGAAATTGAGTGCATTTTACCTTCCTTTCCATGCAATGGCAAGGGATCGCAAATATGGCTAATAAAAGCCAGTAGAGAATAGAACGGAATTTTGCCATTTTTCTCTCTTCTCTTACTCTTGCTAGCTACTACTGAAGTGGAACAAGGAGTTGCACCTCAACGCAGACGCTGCCAGACATTTTATAGCTTTTTCTTTTCTTTTTTTTTTTGCCAAGCGGATTGCGTGGTAGCCTACACACTACCGACCTCGGCGGTGTAATGATGTCATCGAGTTCTGTTGGGGCCCACCATGGGATTTGTCACGGAAGTAGTTTGCGTACTAAGTTCTCAGTACGCTTAAAACTCTGTGGGGCCAACCATGGACGTATTATCTTATCCACTCCGTAAATCCGTTTGTGTAGATTATTATAGGCGTGATACCAAAATCGAATCATATGTAAGAATCAACTGGACCACACCACAGGAAATAGTGGGAATGATGATGTCCAACGTTGAAACCTTCCTAGGGCCTACAGTGATGTTTGTTTGTCATCCAACCTGTTCATAAGGTCACAAAGAAATGGATGAAGGCAAAAAAAAAAAAAAAAAAACAATTATCAGATTGATCCAAAACTTCTGTGGACCCCAAGAAGCTTTCAATTGTAAGTGTTCAATTCACACATTTTCCTGTGGTGTGGTTCACTTGAGAATTAGATATGCTTCAAATTTTGGATCAGGCACTAACATGAGCTGATACCAAGTATGGACGACGTGGATAAAACATATGTTTCAAGGTGGGATCCACAGAGTGTACTTAGCTGTACTGAGTTACACATTATGCCCGTCCGCTTCGATTTGGCCCAAAATCGCGGATTTCCTGCTACAGCATGCGCTACGACGTGATGTTTTCGAGAATAAATTATTGAGAACAGATTCCTGAAATCTGAGACCACCGGCCGGTTGGTGGGAGTGGCCGACCGGCCGGCCACACAGCCAAGCGAGACAGCAGGCTTGTTGTAATGTTTTTAGCCTATCCGACCAGTCGGACGACCGGCCGGTAGGGGTGTCCGACCGGCCGGATGACCGGCCGGCAGTGTCCTACCGAAGCGCTGTTTCTTGCGCGGTTTGCGCGCAAGAGGTTTCTAAATCCGGTTTTTCTTCCTTTTTAAGGGGGATTTCGAGTTTAGAAGTTACCAAGGTTGCGAAGGGGATTGAGGGAGCTTCTAGGTGAGAGAAAGAGCTTGGAGAAGAGGGTTTCTTCTTGGGTAAGCTTGGGATTTCTCTTGTGGGCTTGGGTTTTTTGGGTCTTGGGTTCCATCTCTTGTAACTTCTGATATTATAGTGGATTGTTCTCGCTTTGTGCCATGGTTTTTTGCCCGTGAGGGGTTTTTCCAAGTAAAAATCCAATTGTCTATGTGTGGGTGATTGCATGCATTGTGATTGCATTGTGTGGCTTGTTTGATTGAATTTGTTACTTGTGTTCAGCTTTGCTTCAGCTGCCGGCCCTCCTATCCCAACAACTAGTATCAGAGCGATCGTTGGGGTGTAGCAGAAATTCGAATCTGAGACGAGCATGGCATCAGCCATGAGGTTCGACATAGAGCAGTATTCGGGAAAAAATAACTTTGAGCTTTGGAAGGTGAAGATGAAAGGCCTTCTAGTTCAGCAAGGATTGTAAGTTTCGCTCCTTGGAGAGCGACCAGAAGCTATGAAAGAAGAAGAGTGGAAAAAGATCGATGAAAAGGCCAATGTCTCAATCCAGTTGTGCCTGGCAGATGAGGTCCTGTATAACGTCATGAAAGAGAAAACTGCGACTAAAACATGGGCGAAGTTAGAGAATATCTATGCGAAGAAATCTCTTGAAAATCGCATATACTTGAAGCTTCAGTTGTACAACTTGAGGATGACGGAGGGGGCCGATGTCGAGAGCCACATCAGCAATTTCAATAGGCTTATTTGCAAGTTGATGGATGTAGATGAGCCGATGAAGGACGAGGGTCAAGCGTTTATCCTGTTGAATTCTCTTCCAGAATCATATGAGTCACTCAAGGACTCTTTGTGTGCAGGTAGGGAGACTATTGGCGTAGAAACCGTTATCTCAGCCCTTCAGGCGAAGGCGATGAGAAGGAAAAGCGGCGGCGTGGGTCCCTCTACTGATGAGGCACTGGTTATGAGTAGGAGGAATTCTGAGCGGGGTGGAGGATCTCCTTCATCGAGATCTAAATCAAAAGGCAAGTGGAGGCATAAGGTGAGATGCTGAAATTGTGGGGAAGAAGGACATGCGAAAAGGGATTGTTCGAATCCTGAGAAAAGGCAAGAGAGATCTGAAAATTCTTCTAGGGAAGGAACCAACACCGTAGAGGACTGCGGTGACGGTTGTGATGTTTTGACTGTATCTAGCATAGAGCCTCTTGGTGGAGAGTGGCTCTTAGATTCAGGGGCATCATGTCATGTATGTCCTGACCGAAGCTCATTCATGTCATACAAGGAGCATGATGGTGGATCGGTGTTTGTGGGCGATGGCTACGCTCGAAATATGGTGGGGATTGGTTCTGTGCGCATTAGGATGTTCGATGGAGTCGAACGGATCCTTGAAAGTGTGAAGCATGTCCCTGAGATGAAGAGGAATGTGATATCTCTTGGTGCACTTGAGGCGAAAGGGTGCAGGTTCATCGGCTGCGATCGATATTGTAAAGTGGTGAAGGGAGCACATGTGATGATCAAGGCACGGAGGTGCAATAATCTTTACAAGGTGATCGGGAGCACAATTCATGGTGGAGCTGCAGGATCGACAGCGGGATCCACGGTTGCTCAAGTGTGGCGAGAGAAAAGGGGCCACATGGAAAGAGCAACAAAGCGTGTGAAGATGCAAGGATAGAGTCGATAGGGCATGAGAAGCGACGGGACTGTAATGATGACGAAGTAGAGGTGAAGATTGTGCGTGGCCAAGAGGTGCATGGTGATTTGAGTCGTGATGGAGTTTGTTGAGAACATACACCTCAAATCTGAGACCACCGGCCGGTTGGTGGGAGTGGCCGACCGGCAGGCCACACAGCCAAGCGAGACAGCAGGCTTGCTGTAATGTTTTTAGCCTATCCGACCGGTCGGCCGACTGGCCGGTAGGGGTGTCCGACCGGCTGGACGACCGGTCGGCAGTGTCCTACCGCAATGCGGTTTCTTCCGCGGTTTGCGCGCAAGAGGTTTCTAAATCCGATTTTTCTTCCTTTTTAAGGGGGATTACGAGTTTAGAAGTTACCAAGGTTGCAAAGGGGATTGAGGGAACTTCTAGGTGAGAGAAAGAGCTTGGAGAAGAGGGTTTCTTCTTGGGTAAGCTTGGGATTTCTCTTATGGGCTTGGGTTTTTTGGGTCTTGGGTTCCATCTCTTGTAACTTCTGATATTATAGTGGATTGTTGTCGCTATGTGCCGTGGTTTTTTACCTGTGAGGGGTTTTTCCACGTAAAAATCCGATTGTCTATGTGTAGGTGATTGTATGCATTGTGATTGCATTATGTGGCTTGTTTGATTGAATTTGTTGCTTGTGTTCGGCTTTGCTTCCGCTGCCGGCCCTCCTATCCCAACATAAATGATAATCCGTTGAAAGGGAGATGGATGATTTGGCCGTTATTTTCGTACGTCCCATCTTCATTAATGGTAAATAGGGGCATTATCAGAAAAAAAAATGCCTTGATCAACCTACCATAGGGACCACTCATCTAGTGGGCCCTAAAGTAGATTATCCATGGACGAAAATAATAAGGGACCACTAGTTGGAGGGTCTGGATCAACCTACCATAGAGCAATCCGTGTGGATGAGAGTAAATGGAGGTAAATTGGGTGATTGGAAGTAAATTGAGGTGACTAAGAGTAAAATTTGGTAAATTAGGATAATTAGCAGTAAATTGAGGTAATTAAGAGTAAAATAAGGTAAATTGGGGTAATTAGGAGTAAATTTTGATAAATTGGAGATTGTAGGAGAACTTGAGGTAATTCAGAATAAATAGTGGTAATTGGGAGTAAATGGATGTAATTTGGGGTAAATGAGAATAAATGGAGGTAAATAGCATTTGGATTTCAAATACATTTCGAGCATGTCTATCTTCGTTTCCCTTGGGGTAAATGCATGCATATAGGTAATTATTACCTATATGGTGTGGTGGGATGCAGCATGGTGTGGTGGGATGCCACCGACACTCCTTCTTTTGGAAGATTTCCCATGTATACAATGTGAATCTGCACAAAAACCCATTTTAGCTATTTCTTGCTGATGAAAATTATGAAATGTGTAAGGAGAAATTGAGTGCATTTTACCTTCCTTTCCATGCAATGGCAAGGGATCGCAAATACGGCTAACAAAAGCCAGTAGAGAATAGAACGAAATTTTGCCATTTTTCTCTCTTCTCTTACTCTTGCTAGCTACTACTGAAGTGGAACAAGGAGTTGCACCACAACGCAGATGCTGCCAGCCATTTTATAGCTTTTTTTTTTCTTTTTTTTCTTTTTTATTTTCTGCCAAGCGGATTGCGTGGTGGCCTACACACTACCGACCTCGGTGGTGTAATGATGTCATCAAGTTCTGTTGGGGCCCACCATGGGATTTGTCACGGAAGTAGTTTGCGTACGAAGTTCTCAGTACACTTAAAACTCTGTGGGGCCAACCATGGACGTATTATCTTATCCACACCGTAAATCCGTTTGTGTAGATTATTATAGGCGTGATCCCAAAATCGAATCATATACAAGAATCAACTGGACCACACCACAGGAAATAGTGGGAATGATGATGTCCAACGTTGAAACCTTCCTAGGGCCTACAGTGATGTTTGTTTGTCATCCAACCTGTTCATAAGGTCACAAAGAAATGGATGAAGGGAAAAAAACAAATATCAGATTGATCCAAAACTTATGTGGACCCCAAGAAGCTTTCAATTGTAAGTGTTCAATTCACACATTTTCCTGTGGTGTGGTTCACTTGAGAATTGGATATGCTTCAAATTTTGGTTCAGGCACTAACATGAGCTGATACCAAGTATGGACGGTGTGGATAAAACATATGTTTCACGGTGGGATCCACATAGTGTACTTAGCTGTACTGAGTTACACATTATGCTGTCCGCTTCGATTTGTCCCAAAATCGCGGATTTCCTGCTACAGCATGCGCTATGACGTGATGTTTTCGAGAATAAATGACAATCCGTTGAAAGGGAGATGGATGATTTGGCCGTTGTTTTCGTACGTCCCATCTTCATTAATGGTTAATTGGGGCATTATCAGAAAAAAATGCCTTGATCAACCTACCATAGGGCCCACTAGATAGGGACCACTCATCTAGTGGGCCCTAAAGTAAATTATCCATGGACGGAAATAATAAGGGACCACTAGTTGGAGGGTCTGGATCAACCTACCATAGAGCAGACCGTGTGGATGAGAGTAAATGGAGGTACATTGGGGCGATTGGAAGTAAATTGAGGTGACTAAGAGTAAAATTTGGTAAATTAGGATAATTAGCAGTAAATTGAGATAATTAAGAGTAAAATAAGGTAAATTGGGGTAATTAGGAGTAAATTTTGATAAATTGGAGATTGTAGGAGAACTTGAGGTAATTCAGAATAAATAGTGGTAATTGGGAGTAAATGGATGTAATTTGGGGTAATTGAGAATAAATGGAGGTAAATAGCATTTGGATTTCAAATACATTTCGAGCGTGTCTATCTGCATTTCCCTTGGGGTAAATGCATGCATATAGGTAATTATTACCATTTACCCATGTTTGATAGGAACCAATATTTCCTCCTTGTAAGGGAAATGTATGCATATAGGTAATTATTACCATTTACCCATGTTTGATAGGAACCAATATTTCCTCCTTGTAAATAGGGTTTAAAAAGGATTAGCGTACGTTTGTGGGCCTCATTGTGATGTTAGTGAGATATTCATGTCATCCAGCCATTTTACTAGAACATTTTAGGGCAAGAGCCAAAAAATGAGGCAGATTTAAAGCTCAAGTGGCTCACACCATTGGAAATCATGGTCGTAAAATATTTTTAACGGTAGGAGGTCAACCCACTATTTTGTGCGGCATGGTCCACTTGAGATTTGGATTTGCCTAATTTTTCAGATGCATGCCCTAAAATCACCTTGTAAAATGGATGGACAGAGTGGATAAGCCACATGTATCATATTGGGCCCCGCAAACAATTTGCACTATCCTCGATTTCATTGCACAAAAAAAAATGTCTATTGTCATTCTTGAAAAATGTGTAGTGAAATGCATTGTAAATAATCATTAATCATTTACTATGTATTTACCGGAAGGAAATGAAAACATCACATCCAAACACAACTAAGTAAGCCATTTACCCCCAATCCATTCACCTCGAATATGCCATTTCTGACTTCCCATTTCCCTCCATTTATGAACTCCCAAACGAGCCTTGAGGTGTCAACCCTCACCCTAACTCTGTGTTGGTACCACCCTTATGTTTGTCAAAAATCCACCTCCATATGTTTTTCCAGCTCATTTAAAGAATGAACCCAAAACTTTGGAAGATCCAATAAAGCTCAAAGTTGACTTCACGATGGCACCAAGATATTTCAACCGTGAGGGTTCTTTTCCACTGTTTCTTATCTATGGCCCACTTAAGCTTCAGATCTGTCTCATATTTAGGCCTATGCCATAAAATAAGCTAGGTTTAACAGATGAATGGGGTGGATTTGTAAAAAAAAAAAAAAAAAAAACTTATGGCCCCACGAATGTTTCAAAAGTGGGCGTGCAATCCCAAATCTTTCATTTTTGTATCAGCCTTATTTTTTTATCGCTTTTCCTAAAATGAGATGGCAAATCTGTTGGACGGGGTGGACTTGTCGCAAACATTCTGGTGGGCTCCACCTTGGTTGGGTGTTAAGCCTTGAATTGTGAATATTTATCTCCAATTCTATGTTTTAATTACATAAAACAATGCGTTTAAAGAGTGACTTTAATGTGATTTTGTAATTATACGAGCGAGGGAGAGATGTGAATGAAATGAGCTCAATAGAGAACAAATGGACAACAAGTAGTCTCCACTATCCAAAGAACTGCAGTTTGAGACAGCTCCACTCACTCGTGACCAGCAATTGGAGTAACTATCAAGTCTTACACGTGCAAGATGGACAACACATGCACTAGAGAAATCTCCATCCATGTGTGTAGCCGTTCATCAACACACCACACATCCAGGCAGGTGGCCCACATTCATTTTCATCCAGACGCATCAAGCCTCCTCTCCCAGCACCTGCAAAATGAAGGAGGTCATCACCTTCATCCATCCCAATGTCAAAGCTCCAACAATGACTGGACTACAACATGAAGCCCACATCTGATGACGTTCCAGCAGCCTCAACATCCAACAAATCCAATGGTCAATAAAGAGAGGACCATCGAGATCCAGCAGCTGGGAAGACCCTTGCACGAGCAATCAACGTTTAGCCTTCTCAGTCCATTGTTGCTGGATCATCTTCATTTTCACCTCCACATGCAGCAGATGGAGCATGTCTAGTTCTCCCTCATGTACCACCGTTCATTGCAACTCTCCTCCATCACAGCAGCTGCCTCATATGTCTCCACACCGTCCAGTTGCTGGCTCACTTCCAGTGGTAATCCAATTGTTCACTTCCAGTGGTAATCCAATTGTTCATCAAGTCCAACATCTTTCAACTATCCATCAAACAGTTAAGGTGGACCCTAGTCCCACATACACGTATAGCACCTGTCCATTGTGCATGTACGTCAGATACTCCAAATAAAGAAATAAGAAAAAGAAAAAAAAATTAGAAACTATCTGTTTGGAATTTCAACTAGAACAGGAAACAGCAAGGTTGTTCTCATTTTGGAAATTTTGGCCCATTTCATGGGGGCCATCTTGATGATTCTTGCAAATTCAATCCGTCCACGTTGAAGATTAGCTCGATGCTGAAAAAATCCAAGTGGTTTCGTGTCGATCCGAGCTACGGATTGACCGTGGCGGCTAAATTAATCCAAGTCAACCATCTTTTAGAGCACATTAATATTTGTCAAACCATAAAGTTTCATTTCAAAAGGATGCGTGGTTTGATCGTACCAGTTGAAGAAAGATGGACCATCCTGAAAGATTCCAATTGCATAAATTTTATAAAAAAAACCCTAAATATTTTGATTTTCTCACCCAATTCTGGAATAATTTTGGACAATTTAAGACATCTATCATGTAGAGGAGGAATTTTCTACCAATGTTTAAAATTCGAGACCAATCCGACCTTTATGCACTCCGTATCGTTGAAAACAAGATGATTGGTTCTACAAGTGTCTGAATTGTGCAATTTGGAGAGGCGGTCACTGTTCTGATTCGTGGGCCACATAGAAGATAATTTTGAAAATCTAAACCATCCATGAGAAAGTTCATATGCCAAGGAAACTACAAATCAAATTTTAAGGTAATCCGACCGTTGGTTATCCCATACCAAACGAAACAAAATCGCATCTGTTGTTGATTTCTTGTCTGTATTATAAACATGGAGTTCTCCTCTCTCTTCTAGGCATTAAGGACATTGAGAAGGACTTGGAGGCTTGGAGAAAGAGTTTTAATTTAAGTTTCAAGAGTTTTCTTCTAGTTCTAATTCCTTTTTTTATGTTTTTTCTCAGAGATTTTAGTTTATTGATGTTAGAGATGAACTAAAACCTCTTAGCTAGAGCTAAGAGGTGAAGCTTATAGCTTATTTTTGATGAGTTGATTCCATCTAGATTTTTTTTTATGCTTTAATGATAAATATGGTTTGATTTTAGTTTGGATTAAGTTCTAGTTGTAGTTCTTCTTTAATCTTTAGATAACTCTGAACTGTTTTGATGCTCAGAAGTTCTAAAACTAGTTTCTTAATTGTTTTGCATTGTTTAGACCTATAAAGTTCATTGATTTATCATATACTGGGGGCATGGTAAATGCTTTGAATTCCCTATATATGCTCTATAACATGGATCTTAATATGGGAACTGTTTCAAACCTAAGTTCATATCTTTGAGAATTATGAAATGAATAAATTTGTTTATCAATTAGAGTTTGAATAAAACTCAAATCATGGTTCTACTTCTAGTTTAGTGACAGGATTAGAAGTAGGCTATGGTTATGATTTTAAATGTTTTGGAAGAAGGATTAACTTGTATAGTTTAAGGAATTAAATTCCCTATGCCCAATACCTATGCTTGGAAAGAGGGGAACTACCATTGATTAATATTCTAATCATCATAGATTGATTGTGATTTAATTGTTCCATATTCCAGCTAGATAGGATTGAACTCTAATTCTAGTTTAGATAAGATAGAACTTAATTGAATTAATTCATTGGAAATAACTATAAGTGGATCGGTGATTCTCTAGTGTTTGTTTTGCATTGTTTTCCCTTTAAATATGAATTCCTCTATCTTTAAACCAATTTTACTCTAGTTTAATTAGTTAGTCTTAAATCCTACTTGCCTTAGAGTGTTTAAACATATATTCCTTCCCCGTGGATCGACCTCAGTCTTACCAAGATTATTACTACTTCATGACATTGCACTTGGGGTTGTGAACATCGGGTAACTCTCACCCTCTGGATCGTCCAACAACCTCTCTAACTAGTTTTATTGACCTTCATTGTTCGTGGACCCTTACTCAGACTGTACGTGGGGTCCACCTGATGTAATTGGAAAATGCACCCCGTCCATCTGTTTTATCAGTTCATTTAAGAGCATGGACCCAAACTTGAGGCAGATCCAGATCTCATGGACCTTACAATAAACAGAAGATATTTCAATGGTAAGTGTTATTTTCCATTGTTTCCTATTGTGTGGCCCACTAGTGCTTTGGATCTTCCTCATGTTTGGGGCCCATGCCCTCAACTAAGCTGAAAAGATAGATGAATGGGGGTGGATTGGCCACAAACATCATTATGGGCCCCACTTAGGTTGGGCAACCCTCCTCAAGTTTGCACTTAAATATCCAACAACCTCTCACAACCCATTTTATTGACGTCTATTGCCGTGCAACCTTCACTCAGATCGTACGTAGGGCCCACCTTAATGTTTTTGGGAAATCTACCTCGTCCATCTATTTTGCTAGCTCATTTAAGGGCATGACCCAAAATCGAGGCAGATCCAAAGCTCAAAGTCATCCCCATGATGGCCTCAAGATATTTCAATGGTAGGTGTTCTTTTCCATAGTTTCCTATCGTGTGGCCCACTTAAGTCCCTATTTGCCTCTTTATTGGGGCCCATGACCTAAAATAAGCTGAAAGAATAGATGGATGGGTGGATTTGTCACAAAAATCTATGGCCCTTGTGGCTCAGGCAATGTGTGATGAAATACTCCACGTGGCATAAACTATCCCATATTAGAGAGACTAAGGTTGTCAACGTCTGTCATAAGTCACAATTCCAAAATATAATTATGATGTGAAAATCCCCTCTGATTTTGTATACTTTTCTTTATAGCCATCCAATAATACCCAATAATTTGAAAGCGAGATAATTAATTCACTTTCAATACGTTGAAGCTGGTAAACATATTTTGAGTCATTCATTTGATTTACTTGGATGGTATTTGTTGTCACACGATTTTGGACAGTGAATTTGGGTGGCTAAGATTAGCCATGGCGTAGCTCGAAATATCCCCATAACAGTTGGCCTCCTACTTCGAGGGAGAGCATGCGAGGAGTATAGTGGTTTGGTCGACATGGTCCTGGTGGTTTGGAATCTCTGCATTAGTGGCGGTGTTGGGAGAATGGCTTATCGAGCTTGGATTTCGAGAAGTCGCATCGGTCTCTGTATGGTACTTCAAGTAGTTGTATCCCATCGGGATGTTGATTCAAAGGAAAAGAGGACCCTTCACTGATCCTGTCGTGCGGGCTGCTCGAGCTCGGCCTTCTTAGGGGAAGTGGGTGGCTGAGCCGAGGACAGCACTGGGGCTTCTTGTAGATTCATATGCGGGACTAAACTTCTAGGACCACAGGCTGGTCAGTCTTTGGGTGCAATGGTTGTTGCTGCTAAGGTTGAGGGGGAAATTAAGAGTGAATCTGTTGCTTTCTTTCTTTCTTTTTTCGGTCATGGGTGGCCTTTAATTTTATGCTCGGCCAAGGTGGCCTGCTCTGCTTGCCATGCTCTGGGTATTACATTGAATGGACATGATACAAAAATATCTGTGATTAGACACAAGGCATCTAATGGTATTAATGGTGTCTTTCATGGCCACCATGTTAAGTTTCGATGGTCCTAGCCTTACTTTTATAAAAAGTAATGTATGGGCCAGCCAGGATGGGCCATTTTATTTCACAGTTGCTGTTATAGAACCACTTTTATATATCATGGGCTCATACTAGATAGACCCATACCAGGGACATTATCATCATACTGATCACCTTAATTCCATGAGGTTTAAGTGGTTGGATGGTTGGTGACAGTGGACCAATCATCTTGTGGGCCCTACTTATTATCCATCCATCAGGTGTCACTTCTCAACATGTTGTTATTGTTGATAAGTAAAACATGATTAGGAAGGCTTACCATTATCATCCTACTGATTATATGTTATATATTTAAGAGCTGAAACTACCAAATGGACAGTCAAAGATAGGTTACTTAAACGCAAACAAGTATGACTTAAGTACACGTGAAGGTTACGAACTGGACATTTTGCCATCTCCACTATTCGATTCATTTAGGGGCCGTTTGGATGAGAGTAAATGGAGGTAAATTAGGATGATTGGAAGTAAATTGAGGTAATTAAGAGTAAAATTAGGTAAATTATGATAATTAGGAGTAAATTGAGGCAATTAAGAGTAAAATGAAATAAATTGGGGTAATTAGGAGTAAATTAAGATAAATTGAAGATTCTGGGAGAACTTGAGATAATTCAGAATAAATAGAGGTAATTGGGAGTAAATGAAGGTAATTTGGGGTAATTGATAGTAAATCGAGGTAAATAACATTTGGATTTCAAATACATTTCAGGCATGTCTTCATTTCCCTTAGGTAAATGCACGCTTATAGGTAATTATTGCCATTTACCCATGTTTGATAGGAACCAATATTTCCTCGTAAATAAGGTTTAAAAAGGATTAGCGTACATTCGTGGGCCCCATTATGATGTCAGTGAGCTATCGATGTCATCCATCCATTTTATCAAAACATTTTATGGCATGATCCAAAAAATTAGGCAGATCCGAAGCTCAAGTGGTCCACACCATAGGAAATCATGGTTATAAAAGGTTTTTAATGGTAGGAGGTCAACCCACTATTTGTGTGGCATGGTCCACTGGAGCTTTGGATCTGCCTCATTTTGGGGGCCCATGACCTAAGAGAATTCGGCATCTTCATTCTTGCTGGCATCCATAATGTAAGCTGCAGACAATGAAACGGCAATGGGTGGAACTGGTTCATTAGTAAAACTAAAACAAACTTTTACAATGTAACTCTGCTACGACCACAGGGGAAGTAGGATGTTGAATCTTATTGGCAGTGGTAATAGAAATTAGAGCGAGAGTCGTAGAGGATTATAAGTTAATTACCTCGTAAGAACATCTTCGAGCATGATGTGGTGGGATGCCACAGACACTACTTCCTTAGGAAGATTTCCCATGCATACAACATGAACCTGCACAAAACACCCATTTTTAGATATTGTTTGATCCCTTTGGATGAAAATTATGAAATGTCTAAAGAGATTTTACCTTTCTTTCCTGGCAATGGCAAGTGATCGCAAATAACATCCCCCGGTCCACAGCTCAAGTGATAGACTGAGTGAAGAAAACCTCCTTTTAACACACACTAAGGTGGTCTTGGCATGGCTAACATTGTGGTGTTACTCACCAAAAAAGAAAGTAAAAAACAAAAACAAAAAAAAAAAATTAAAGTGGAAGGAGCAGCACCTCAAGGCAACGGAATTTGGCATTTTTCACAGAATTTCGCCATTTTTCACGTAATTTTGTTATTTTTTCTCCTCTCTTACGGTAGATACTACTACAGTGGAAGTTGGAGGACGCATATTAGCTACTGAACTTGACAGTAGCGAGACTCGCTACGGAAGTCACCATGTTCAGTGGGCCCCACCATGATGTATGTGTTATTTCCACACTGTCCATTCATTTGGAGAGATCATTTACACCATGAGCCAAAGAATGAGGCAGATACAAAGCTCAAGTGGACCCTATGACAGAAAACAGTGGGGATTGAACGCCTACCATTAAAAACTTCTTTGGGCCACAGAAGTTTTCCATAAAGCTGATACTTGTGTTTTCCTCTATTCCATGTCCGTTTTAACTTAAAAACAGGTTAGATCTCAAATAAACATTGCTGTGGGCCCTAGAGAAGTTTTAATGGTGGATGTCATAGTCCCCACTGTTTTCTGTTGTGGGGTCCGCTTGAGCTTTATGTCTACCTTGTTCTTTGTATCATGGTCTAAAATGATTTCTCCAAATGAATGGACGATGTGGATATAACACATACATCATGGTGGGGCCCACAGAATGTGGTGACGTCACTTGAGTAGCAAGAGTCGGAAGGAGTTGATGTCACTGAGCTCTGTGGGGCCCACCATGAGATTTGTCACGGGAGCGGTTTGCTTACTAAAGTTACTCACTACACTTAAAACACTATGGGGCCACCATGGATGTATGTTATATTATCCACGCCATAAATCTGTTTGTGTAGATCATTTTAGGGAATGATACCAAAATTGAATCATGTACAAGGGTTAAGTGGACCACACCACAGGAAACAGCGGGAATGATGGACCAACGATGAATCCTTCCTAGGGCCTACAGTGATGTTTATTTCTCATCAACCTGTTCATAAGCTGACACAGAAATGGATGAAGGAAAAACAAAAGAAATATCAGTTTAATCCAATACTTCTGTGGCCCCCAAGAAGATTTCAATGGTAAGCGTTAACTTCACACTGTTTCCTGTGGTGTGGTACACTTAAGCATTGGATATGCTTCAATTTTTGCTTTGTGAACTAACATAAGCTGATAAAAAGGATGGATGGCATGAATAAAAAAATATGTATCACAGTAGGCGCCTCCACTGAGTGTACTTAAGTGTACTGAGTTACTCGGTAAGCCATCCACTTCCATTTGTCTCAAAATCCCCGATTTCTATCGAAGGAAGTTCATGCGCTCGGAAGATAAGTGGCCCCACCGTGATGTTTTAAAAAAATTATCCCATCTATCCGTTTTCCATCTCATTTTTGGAGAGGGAACAAAAACTGTGGCGGAACCAAAATCAACTGGGCCACACAAGAGAAAAAGGTGGGAAAAGAAAGGCCTACCGTTGAAATATTCCTGGGGTCCACTTTGATGTTTATCTGCCATCCAAATCATTTAAAGGTGGGGAAAGAAAAGCTTAGACTGATACAAAAGTCTCGTGTCCGTAGAAATGTTTCAACGGTATTCATTCAATTTTATGTGGCTTACTTCGGTCCGGTAGCGGATTTCCTGCGAAAGCCTTGCGCAGGAAGTTCCTGCACTGGAAACCAAGGTGGGTCCCACAGTGATGTTTTTAATGAATCCACCCCGTTCATTCGTTTTGGGAGATCATATTAGGAAATGAGAACAAAAATGAACCGGATACAAGACTCGAGTGGGCCTCACTAAAGGAAAAGGTAGGTAGGTAAATTACTACCGTTGAAACCTCCCTGGGGTCCACAGTGATGTTTATATGACATCCATACCGTTCATAAGGTCACTACTACTGGGATGAACTAGAAACACAAATATTATCCTAATTCGAAACTCCTGTGGCTCCACAAATATTTCAACTGTGGATGTTTAATCCTCACGTTTTCGACCCACTTGAGTCTTGGATCCGGTTCATTTTTGTCCTCATGTCCTAAAATGAGCTCCCAAAACGGATGGACGGGGTGTATTCATAAAAAAAATCACTGTGGGCCCCACCTTGGTTCCCAGTGCAGGAACTTCCTGCGCAAGGCTTTCGCAGGAAATCCGCGCCCGCTAGATTTCTTACAAACATCACGGTGGGCCTTAAGCTGCTTCGAGGGTGCTTCGAGGGTAGGAACTTGCCAACATAGCCTGTTGCGGAACCAATTAGGTGTTACCTGGGGAACAGCTTTGTGGGTGTTACCCCTACCATGTGGCCCACATGAATAGAATTTTGTATATCCACGCCGTCCATCCGTTTCTCCAGCTCATTTTAGGATGGTATTCAAAATATTATGCAAATCCAAATCTCAAGTGGACCATACCACTAGAAACAGTGCTGATTGAGTGCCTACCTTTAAAAATTATAAAGAGCCCATTGTCAGGTTTTGGTAATGTTTATTTGAAATCCAAGCTCTTCATAATGTCAAGAAGGTCTGGATGAAGGGAAAATTTAAAGATCAGCTTGATCTAAAACTTTTGTCACCTGCAAAATGCTTTTAATGATTATTCATCACTCTTTCTATTGGTATGCTCCACCTGAGATTTAGATCTTCTTATAATTTTGGATTGCGTCCTAAATTTAGGAGTAACAACAGATGGACGGCATGGATATACAAAAACTATATCAAGGTAGGCCCCGCACGGTAGGGGTAACACCTACTAAGGTATTACGGGGTTGACAGCTAATTTGCTTGCGCCAGTGGCAAAAGTTCTGCGTGCGGTCAGTGGGGTACACATGAGGAAAGTGGGGTCCACCGGTACTTGTGACCAATTCATTCCCATCACATGCGACCACCTATGCCCTCGAGATCAGGGACGTTGACAGAGTGGCCCACATTGTCATTTGTGATACATGTATGCTCTATTCCTGGTGCTCGACTAGGCTGCGGGGTATAACCTTGACCGCAGGGCCCACCTTGACGTACGAATTGTGCATCCAGGCCGTTCATCTGTTTTTCCAAATTATTTTAGACCACGATCACAAAAATGAAGGTTTTACAAGTTTCTGATGGACCACACCACAGGAAACAGTGCTCATTCAACTCTGACCATTAAAAACTTCATGTGGTCCATCTTATTATTTATTGACCATCTAGCCTGTTGATAAGATCAAATATACCTAGTTGAAAGTAAAAAAAGCAAATATCATATTGATCCAAAACTTTTGTGGCCCACAAATTAATTTAGTGGGTAATAGCCCCTGTTTCCTCTGGTGTGCTTCACCTCAAATTTGTATGCACTTGATTTATGAGACCATCACCTAAAATAAGTTGGAAAAAGAGATGGACGGCGTGGATATGTGAAGGTTGACGCGGGCGCAGCATACCTGCATCATCTCGTTGACCTTGATTATGCAAGGAATCTGGCATGGGGGAGACACGTATTGAACTTTCTGGTAGATAGCCTGATGGCGTATCGAAGTGGGCAACAGAACTATGCATCTGGATGACTTGTATTTCTTTAGGTATATCTGAACACCCCTTTTGATGCAGTCCTCTCTCATAAAGGGGCCGGGGATTGAAAAAAGATGGGTGGCAAGTAACTGAATCATGTGTTCTACGATAGCACCCTCAACCTACGCCCGGTACCCCCGGATGATATAATACCAGCGTGTTACTAGTCCACCTGCATTGCCCTTGCACCAAAGTCCGTCATTTCACAATGCATATCCATTACCTATCACTAATAGGGGCCGTTTGGATACCACCAAATAAGTTGCTTTTCTTGCTGATGGCAGCAGTTAAGTAACTTATTTGAGATACGTTAGTTTGGTTAGTTAGTTTGGTTAATAAACAATGATCACTACTCATTTGCTGAAAATCAGTTCATAATTTCAGCATTTTATTTGCTTTTCTACTTTTTCACCATTGACTGAAACAAGAGGTGCTCGTCTATAGCTGTAAAAGTGCTGATTTTCGTGGCAACTCTCCAGCCTACATTGACCATCCAGCTTGTTGGGCCCACTGTGATATATTTGAACTGCGCTGTCCATCTGGTTTAGATGTGAGTGGGGCTAGCATGTGAGGCAGATCTAAACCTTAGGTGGACCCCACATCAAGAAGCAACAGTCACTACAACAAATCAGGCTTTTTGCCGCGAGTCAACTAGTCGCTAAAAACCCCATACTCGTCGCAAAAGCCTTTTCGCGACGAGTGTTGCCCGTCACTAATTTTGTCGCAAATACAGCGTCACAAATTATATTAAGCAACGAAAACAACAACCCGTATCCAATGAGTTAATTATTTACGACGACTTAATCACTTGTCGCAAAATATAACTAATTAGCGACGAGTCGACACGTCGCCATCACATATCCTAAAACGTCGCTAAAGATCCAACTCGTCGCTAATAAAGTCTTTTGACGACAAGTCCACTCATCGTTAAAAATCTCAAACTCGTCATAAATACCTTTTTGCGACGAGAATTGTTCGTCGCCAATTTTGTCGCAGAAACGGCGTCACAAATTATATTTAGCAACGAAAACACAAACTTGTCGCCAATAATTTAATTATTTGTGACAACCTAAGAACTTGTCGCAAAATATAGCTAATTAACGACGAGTTAACATGTCGCCATTACATATCATAAAACGTCGCTAAAGATGAAACTCGTCGCTAATAAAGACGTTTTGCGACATGTCCACTCGTCGCTAAAAAATTCCAAATTCGTCGTAAAAAATCTTTTTCAACAAATGTTGGTCGTCGCCAATTTTGTCGCAGATATGGCGTCACAAATTATATTTAATGACAAAAATAGCAACTCATCGTCAATGATTTAATTATTTGCGACAACTTAATTTGTCGCAAAATATAAGTAATTAGCAACGAGTTGGCACGTCGCAATTACATATCGTAAGACATCGCTAAAGATGAAACTCGTGGTTAATAAAGACTTATTTGTGACGAGTCCACTTATCACTAAAAATCCCAAATACGTCAGAAAAGTTTTTTGGTGACGAGTGTTGGTAGTCACGAATTATATTTATTTATTTATTAGCGACAAGTAATAGAAATTTTATTTTAATATATTTTTTTATTTTTTTTATTTTTCTCTGTTTGAACCAATTAATCCAACAAAATAACCTGTATCAATCAATATTCATCATCATCCATTAACATATAAAAATAATTAAATTAAATTAAAACCAAATTTTTAATTATCCCGAACACAAAAATATATATACATGTCCAAATTGTCCAACAAAAATTAATAATAAAAAATGCACATCCTCAATAATGCGGTGGGGCTCAGGAATATAGCACGTGCCTGTAAAGAAATCTGCAAAATAATTGAAATAAATTATAATTAGTAACTATTCTACATTACTTGCATAATTTAAATCGATAATGCGGTGTGACCTACAAAAATAACACCATATCCCAATGATGATAGATTTTTTCCTGACAACTAAAAGAAAAAAGAAAAAAGGCAACAAAATTCAAATTTCTCAACTCATCCAACCATCAAAATGTATCTTAGAAAAATAACGAATCATTCAACGAAAAATAGTGCCACATTGAACATTTCATCTACCAATCATAGTTGCCATTCTACTAATTTGAAGGTCCAGAAGACTCTAATATGTGTAGTGTGTAGAAAACACCAAACAATCACATTATCAAACCTTGAAAATACAAATTGAATTGAAGATATTTAATAAAAGTTGTCTTTAGGTTGAATTCAAATCCTAACTACCATTACCGGTAACCACAACCACAATAAATATACAAGTCAAGTCCCTGTTGAAAAGTGAATTATGCAAATTGGCAATATGGAAAGTTAATACCCATCACTCAGATTGACTTCAAATACCAGTTCAAAATTCAAAAATAGATAATAATAAAAAAAAAAGCCAATAGAATTTATGCAAATTCAAATGCAAGAAACACATACGATAGTGAAACCAATCATGTAAAACTCACTACAGCAACATATTCTATGAGAAATAAGAAAGTCGATCCCTGTTGAGGAAGAGATGGAACAAAGTTACCTCAATGGAAGGCATGGTTACAAAGACACGGATATCTTTCCCACCATGAATAGCTCCCATCATGGTGATGCAATGAAAGCTCTCAACATTCGATCCCTTTTCAATAAAGCAAAAAACCAAGGCAAAGGAGAGAGACCAAATTGAGCAAAATATAAACAATAAGGCGAGTGACACCCTTTTTTGCCGATACATCTGCTACCGAATTAACCACCCCTACCTACATGAATAAGTGAAATTAGCCCATCAACAAGATATCTAATAGTGAAAAAAGCAATCTTTAGTTACAGATATTCTCATATAGATACACAAAAGAAAAGCATATGCTAGAATGGAACACATGAACAAAATAGAGAGTAACACTAAAACATCAAGATGAATTAACACAACTTTTGCATTTCTAATTGCACAATTTTCATCAAAACCACATATACCATTAACTAAAGTTTCAAATTTCATACTTCATTTGTAGGCTATCAAGAAGATGAGATTTACAGTCTTAAGAATATGCACTATCTTGCCTCCCCAAGAGCAAGCATTAGGCATCTCCTTGCATTATATGATCTATGTTATATGATATATATATTTAGAAACACTCTGAAGACAAGAAAATACCACTTGAAACAAGACATTGAGCATACTATGCCATTCTTCCACATTCTACTTGATTCTGTGATGAAGGGTCAGACTATATGATGAAGTATAAAAAAAATTAATGGCAAGGCTAATGATTCAAATGCAAGACCATTCACAAATACAAAATAGTATTTCAACTAACAAATTAGGCATCCACTTAGTAAAGTGAATAACGTAGAAATTATCATGAAAAATAGTGTATGTACTTGGGAAAGGAATGATAAGCACCAGAAGATCCTCCCTAATTCTTAGATTCTGACCTGCTAGATTAAGCAAGTCATTAACAACCTGACACTATAAGAAAAAAAGGCTTTTAGCCTCAGTTTAAAACAGTGGGTAAAAAGTTGAAAAAATGAGGCTAAAGGTTTTAGCCTCAGTTTTGCTTGAATTAGCCTCCATTACTATAACCAGGGCTCCAAGTCCCGTGGTTAAAGGCTTTAGCCTTGGTTTTGACAACCAATGCAAAAAAACTTTTTATAGCCTCAATTCTTCAACTGAAGCTAAAAGAAACTTTTTACTACCATTGCCTCAAACTGAGGCTAATCAAGTTGTCAGCCTCCATTGTTTCCAACCAAGACTAAATCCAAATTTTAGCCTCGGTTGCCTCCAACTGAGGCTAAATCTATTTTTAGATTCAATTCTTAATAATTGAGGCTAAAGCCTTTAGCCACAGGAGCTGTAGCCTCGGTTTGGGTAACTGAGGCAAAACCGAGGCTAAAGATGGATTTACCCTCCGTTGGCATCAACCGAGGCTAAATTCATTTTTTAACCTCGTTTCTTAACAACTGAGGCTAAATATATTTTAGGAAAGATGATTTAACACTCCATTAAAGTGCAAACAAGAAACCATAATAAGAGAAGGTGAAGGTAATATAAGCAGAGAAATGTTTCAATTGACAACAAATGAATCACCATTACATGTCAAGGAAAGCCATTAAATCCCATATAAAAAAGAGACCACATCAATTACCTAATAGCTACCAGAATCCTGGCATGCCCAACGCGGACACAACTGCCGACTTACCAAAGGAAAATAGAAAACATAAAATTCAGAAAAGGAAAAAAAGAAGCACTAAAACAAGAAACGAGACCTTGAATGTTGGGTAATTTGAGCTGAACTACAACAAGGAAAGAGGAGGAAGAAAACATCCATTGTCTTTGCTTGTTGAAATCAAAAGGAAATGCGAAACCCACATCTGAGACTGAGTTACTCTTGACTATTGTTCGTCCTCACGCTTGGGTGCTTCTTTGATCTCATCAACCCCATCGTCCTGAAACACAGGCATAAGAAACATATTAGGAAATCCCAAAAGAACAGAGACCAATTGATTGAACAGTGGAGTGAGAATATGAAACAAGAGCATGTTCAAGACCTGCATATCAGAGGTCCACAAGGTGAGATTGTCACGAAGAAGATGCATTATCAGAGTGCTATCCTTGTATGATTCCTCTCCGAGGGTATCCTATTATTATGTGCAGCAATTAGGAAAGATGATGGGCTTAAATCACTTTTTGTTCTATACAAGGTTTTTTTTTTTCAAGCTCTTTAATGTATGACCATTGGTTTTACTCAAACCTAACATAATGCGACTTCTAATGACAATGCAGTTATCCACAACGGAGTTTCCTACTGATTACCGAAGCTTGTGGATATACTGGAGACAAAAACGCATCTGGCTGCTGTACTACAATCTCTGGGATGCACAATGCAAATTGCAATGCCTGTTTTTGAAACCAGAGAGGTTGAAATCACATTTTTCAACAATCTTCTAGCAATATAACTATACTGAAACCAATGATCAGGAGAGCATATTTTATAACAATCTTCAATGTCTAGCAAAGCTGAAAAGAAAGATAAGAAAATCTGCATTTCTACAATCGAACAGAGCAATATATAGCAATTTTTTAGAACCAATCTCTCCCTTGAACCGACTTCCCACAATCCAATGTCCCCCACATTTGTACCAACTAAAGCAACCAATATTCCAGTTTTATGAGTTGAATTGCAGCCTTAACAGACAATATGGACTACTAGTAGTCTAGTATTGATTCAAGCAAATCATTGTGGAGCTAAAAATGGAATAAAAAAATAATTGTGTCAGAAAAGTTGACCTAGAAGTATCGTCTAATGAATGGGATGAAAATCCATGCTCATGGGAGATGAACCCTGATTCAGTGTCTGCGCAACAGTCTTCGGCAAGTCATCAGGTGAGTACAAGCCATGACCATGACTCTGGCCAGGGTAGGATACAGGGAATATATTTACGGGCAGATTTACCTACATGGATGTCATGAATATCAACTGCAATTAGCAAAAAGTTATATTTATTTAAAACAAAAAAATAACCACCATTGGAAAAGCTCAAGACCCACTACAAAATGTAAAATAGCAAAGATGGTGAGCCTCACGGGAGGCAATCCAATTTACCTCATCAGAAATGCCAATGGGCCTCGTTCTTTTAGATACATGGTCAGAATCTGCAGATGGGTAATCCACAGCTGGGTTATTACTTGGTAGGGTCCTAGGGTGCTTCAAAATCACAGCTACAAAACACATTAAAAGAAAAAAAAATTAAAAAAGAAAAACTCCAGAGTCAAACAACAGCAACTTACATGTTCACATGAAACCCATCCATACAAGCAAAAAACAAAATTAAATAAGTTCTATAACAAGTATTGCTGAATAATTTAAACTACCTGGATTTGTCGAAGTACCAAGTCCAATACCTCCTCCAGAAATTGCAGGATGGGGTACTGTAGACGGATTAGACATCCAACCAGCAAGAGAGGTTTGAACTGGAGCTAGTGCAGGTTGAAAAGGCTGGGAATAAAAAAACAGAATAAAATTCCAAGAGAAATTAGCAGAACACAAAAATTACACAATACATCAACCAGATTGTATAGCTTTTCGTGCAAAAATACATAAATCAAGTATAGAATTTTGTTTCTGTAGAATAGGGGGTGTAAACATACCAGGTAAAGCCCACACAAAATCCAACTCCAACAAAGCCTAGACATAACTTTATTCTGGTAAGAGGGTGTGATCATACATATGCACATGGAAATGAATTAAAAATTTCATACATGGCATGAAAGTGAAATTAAACTATCCAAATTATGGTTCCCATTTCCAGACGTAGTCACAAACTAGAAGAAACACTTTACTATATTATTAGAATTGGAGTCAGTGGACCTTAATTGGACATTTAAAATGAAAATATCCAATAATCCTATTTCAATAAACAAGTGACCATGATTAGAGGTTAGAAACTTAGGATTGTGCACACAATCTGATGTTGGGACTATTACTTAGTACTTTGCAAATCTAATGATGGTTAAGATATTTGGTAATATTATCTTTGTTGTGTCTTTTTCAGATCAGATTGGTTAAGCTTCTCAGGAATCAAACATCAATAAACATGACACACAAATTCAGTACAAAGTAAAGCTGCTGAAATGGATGTTACAATAGCCACAAAACTTGCTAGTGTGAATATGACTTACCAAGGTGTTGATGAAGCTTTGGATCAACAACTTTAACGATAGTTGGCAGTGTACTCAGATTAAAATTTGGAAATGAAACGAAGGCCCACCTATACAGACCAACAGCCTAGCTAACAAGACAGTATACAACTCCAACAAGGAGATGCACAACATAGACAAAACTGCACAAAAAGGAAACTTTTATGAAAATCTCAACATAGACAAAACTGCACAAAAAGGAAACTTTTATGAAAATCTCACCCACAATCTGCCATTTTATATAGTTGACATAATCCACAAGATCAAACAAAAAGTATTCTCAACAATAGTAACAAAGAGTTTGAACTATTCATTTTCAAAAAAACTGAAAAATCTTTGAGTCTACAAAACGTAAAGATGCACCTAGCATAGATGGATAGTTATACACCTTATTATGTTGAAAATTAGGTTCAAGAAACAACTGAGTGATTTTACATTATGCTCAAACGAAACAACTGAGTTTTTGGTTTACCAGCAAAAGTAGGACGAGATCGACCTTTCATTGGTATTAAGCCATTGATCTGTGGGGCCCATCACAGGATGGGCTATGCACTAATATCTCCCCTGTCAGATGATTCAAGTGATCCATAAAAAATGGACAAATGAGAAAATCAGGCCGCTAAACTCCAAAGGTGGGCCACGACGTACAAAATAAATAGCTAAACAATTTTATCTAGCTATACATTGTTCTATGCATTGTGCCCGAAATGAATTGTAAAACGGCCTGATTTTTAGTCCAAACAATATGAACAGCATAGCCATATGATGGAAAGCTCAGATCTTGCGCAAATTGGCAACTACGCTTGTGTGTGGATAGGCAGGGCTTCACTTGCATTTGTGCTTAGAGAAACCCCACTAACACATCTGTCCAAAAGAAAGATCAAATTGAAAGCATACCATTTCCCACAAAATCACATCTCTTTGGCATTTTAACAAATAACTTGCCTGCATTTTTTTTTCCAGTACTAAGAGAGGAGATGCGAAATAATTAAATGGGAAAAAGAAATATACAAAAAAGAAGGAAACCCTACCTCTTGAAATCGTATCGATTTCTCTTTTCGCGGCTCGACTCGTCGAAATCCTGGACAGAAAGAAAAAAAAACAGAGAATCAGAAAGAGATTTTCAGAGAAACCAATTTATTGAGGAAAATGATTCAAATGCAGGGGAAGCAGAAATCTCTCCTACCTTCAGCAGCTATTCCTCCACAGCGAGATTGAGAGAGAGGAAGAGAAGGAGAGGGAGAGTTGCGGCGTGGGAGGAAGAGGGCTGTTGGAGAGAGAGAAGGAGAGGGAGAGTCGCGGTGTGGGAGGGAGAGGGCTATTGGCGGGATTGGGCACGAGGGAGAGACGGAGAGGTTTTTTTTGGGCGCCCATTGCCTGCGAAAGCCTTTCGCAGGCATCTCCTGCACAAGGAATCTGGGTGGGGCCCACCGTGAGGTTTGTGAGAAATCTACGCCGTCCAACTGTTTTGTGAGAATATTTTAGGCGTTGCGAAAAAAAATGAACGGGATCCAAAACTAAAGTGGGCTGCACTAAAGCAAAAGGTGTGTAGGGAAATTCTTACCGTTGAAACCTCTATGGGGTCCACAGTGATGTTTATTTTCCACCCATACCATTCATAATGTCATTCCTACTGAGATGAATTGAAAACACAAATATTATCCTGATTCGAAACTTCTGTGGCCCCACGAATATTTCAACTGTGGAAGTTCAATAGTCATGTTTTCGGCCCACTTAAGTCTTGGATCCCGTTCAATTTTGGTCGCAACGCCTAAAATGATCTCACAAAACGGTTGGACGGTGTAGATTTCTCACAAACCTCGCAGTGGGCCCCACCCAGATTCCTTGCGCAGGAGATGCCTGATTCGCAGGCAACCTGCGCCCCTTTTTTTTTGTGGGAGGGAAAGGGCTATTGGCGGGATTGGGCGCGACCCCCATTTTTTTTAGGGTAGATTAGGCGAGACCCCGGCCTCACACAAGAAGGTGTGGCCATTAAAGTGGGGTTACCGGCCCACCTTGACGTATGTATTGTTTATCCACGTTGGTCTTCTACTTTTCCAGATCGTTTTATGACATTATTTGAAAAACGAAACAAATCCAAATACCAGTTGGACCAAAACATAGGAAAAAGTGTTGATTGACAGTTAATGGGCCACAAAAGTTTTGGATGATATTTGTTTTTTCCCTATGTCCAAGCTTAAGTAGCCTTATCAACAGATTGGATGTTAAATAAACACTACAGAAACATTAAGGTATGCTTAATGAGGTTTTAATGGCAGGACGGTCAATGACCACTGTTTCTCATGGTATGGTCCACCTTATAAATGAATATGTTTAAGTTTTAGGATAATGTCCTGAAATGACCTTAAAAACGGTTGAACGAAGTGGATACATAATACATGCATCAAGGTAGGCCCCACGATAACCCCACGCTAATGGCCGCACCGTCTTGGGTGAGGTCCAGGTCTCACCTAATCCGCTCTCCAAACTCTCATTTTTAATGAACTTCTCATTTTTTTTCAAAATATTAAATCTCAATTTTTTTGAACTTATCATTTTTTTTCAAAGTAGCAATTTTATTTTGAAAGATGTCAATTTTCTTTTTCAAAATCTTAGCTTTTTTAAATTTTTTTTTATTTTCAAAATCACATTTTTTTCTACAGTGGTAAACCACCGTTCTATTGAAGATTGGAGGTTGATCGAATGGTCGACAGCACTTTGCGCCATCCAATCGTTGATTGGGAGGTCGATCAGGCGATGGTCAATGATGTACATTGTTTAATTGTTGATCAAGGTTTTAATGAAGTGATCTAAGGTGGTTTTCACCATTTAATTGATGATTGGAGATTGATCGGATGGTCGATAACACTTTGTGTCGTTTTAAAGTTAAGTGGGCTAAGCGAGAGGAAATAGTGGGCAAAGAAATGTCTACTGTTGACACCTTCCTAGGCTTCACCTTAATGTTTATAGTAGGGAGAGAGAGAGAAAGAGAGAGAGAGAGAGAGAGAGAGAGAGAGAGAGAGATTTTGGACGTTGGAGGGATTGAACCTGCTTTTAATGGGGCACCATGAAATTTTCATATTGCATCTGTAGCTGATCGTGGGAGCTTGGAGAGGAGTTGAAGCGTGTTACAGCTAAAGCTACTCAACGGCGCTGAATCGGGGCTCATCAATTATAAGTGTTTAAACTTATAAGAGTCCATTACTTTCCCCTTCTTGTTGAGATTGGGGTCGAGAGATTGTGACCCAATCTCGGGGTTGTCCTTGTGTAGGACATATGTGTTCTTGTGTAGGATGTGGAAGTCCTTACGTAGGCCTCCAACACGAGAGAATACATGCATTGTTCTTGTGTAAGAGTTGTGGAGTCTTTGTGTAGGAATAAACCTTGTGTAGGTTGTAAAGGTTTATGGTGAACCTCATTTAAAACTATTGGATAGTGAAATCTAGCCACTCAATGAGTGAGTGGATCGGCCGGGAGTGAAGTAGACTCAACGCCGAACCACTATACCTCTTGTGCATTGTGTTGAATGCTTGTGTGGTTCATAACTTTTGTTTATTGCTTCTGATCATGATGAATTGCACTCTATATGTTTGATGAAATGCATGAATGATATTCTCTACTATCATCTTAGTTCCATGAATTGCACCTATTCATTTGTACGGCTCATTTTAAGATGCGTATTAAAAAATCAAGTATATCTGACAATTTTTTCTTTAGCCACCGCGAAATCACACTGATTTCTTGTACTATACTTCCTATATATAAAAAAAAATTAATAGTGGATTCCACGTGATTAAAGGTTGATCAGGCGATCTTCATTGATGTGCATCGTTCAATCATTGATCAGGTACTTGATGAAGTGATCTACGGTGGTTTCCACTGTTTGGAAGAATCCACTTCGACCATCCATTTCAACACATCACACTAAGACACAAGCTCAAGAATGAGGTTGATTAATATTTTAGGTGGCCCAGATGAAGGAGTTTTATGCACCAAGATATTATTCTTTGACAGTCCAATGGTTAGATTTCTATTAAGTCCGATCTTCGCCACTTTAAAGAATTATAGGGATAAATAACTTTCTAGATTTACAATTGAGTTTATAGATTAGTTAGTAGTTTATTACATCCTACTTGTGTAATGTTCGATGATTAGCCACAGGGCCCTATGGCTAGCGGGCCCCACTTATTATAACAGAAAAAAAGAAGGAAGAAAATGGATGGATGGTGTGGACTAATATCGCATCAAGGTGGACCCCACAACTCAATCGTCCCAATTAACAATAGGACGACACAAAGTGGTGTTGACCATAACCTCCAATCAACAATCAAACTGTATGACCTCTATTAAATATAACCTCTATTAACGTATCTCAGCCATCTAATTTTTTGTCATCCAATGGACCAAGAAAAAGAAATGGTCGATGATCCACCCACAATGGCAGGCACAATTCAGATGGTTTAATTTTGAAAATTTTAATGGTGAGGTACTCAATTACGCACATTTCTTGGGTTTTTATGAGGTCAGCAAGTTGCGGTTCAATTTTGATGTAAAATTCTATCCTAATTCCACTAGTTAGTTTTTTCTATAACTTCTTAATTTTATTTTATTTTTCAAAATCTTATTTTTAGAAAACATCTGAAATTTTTTTTTTAAATACAAAACTCAATTTCTTTTTAAAATCTATTTATTTTCAAACTTATTAAATTTTTTATTTCAAAATGTCAATTTTATTTTTGAAACTATAACATAATTTTTTTTTTTCAAAATCTCAGTTTTTTAAAAATCTTTTTTTTTTTTTTTTGCAAAATCACAATTTTTTTTTAATTTCTCAAATTTCTTATTTAAAATGTTAATTTTTTGTTAAAATCTTAATTTTTTAATTTCAATTTTTTTTTTCAAAATTTCAATTCCTTTACAAAATCTAATTTTTTCTATTAAACTTCTCAATTTTTAAATCTCATTTTTTAAATCTCATTTTTTTTTATTTTAAAGGCCATTAAATTTGTAAACAAAGTAATAATTGCTCTTAAGAATTGGGAAATGAAATAGTCTAAAATGGTGCCTTTTGCAACAAGTTTAATAAGTTGTCGCTAAAAGTCACTTTTAGCAATGACTTTTGTCATCGCAGAAGAAGACACCCAATTCGTATAAAAAAGTGGCTTTTTACGACAATATTTGCAACTCGTTGCTAAAAGTCCTACCTGCTCCTCGAGAAGTTTTTGCGATGACAGTTGCAGCTCGTCGCAAAAAAGTTGACCATTAGTGACGATTTGAAATGTCGTCGCAAATAGTCTACCTTTTTGCAATGAAACCGCATTCGTCGAAAATAGTCTAAAATGGTGTTTTTGCAATGAATTTAATAAGTTGTCACTAAAAGCCACTTTTTGCGACGACTTTCGGTGTCATCGCAAAAAATATTTTTTTGTGACGACACCCAATTTGTCGCAAAAAGTGACATTTTGCGACGATATTTGAAACTCGTCGCTAAAAGCCTTTCCCGCCCCACGGAAAAATTCGCGCGCGAAGTTTTTGCAACGACAGTTACGGCTCGTCGTAAAAATGTTGACTATTAGCGATGATTTGAAATGTCGTCGCAAATAACTATTTTTTTGCAATGAAACGACATTTGTCGCCAATTATCTAAAATATTTTTTTTGCAACAAGTTTCAATTGTCGTCGCAAATAGCCACTTTTTGCGATGACTTTTGTCATTGCAAAGAGTCACTTTGTGTGACGACTCCCAATTCGTCGCAAAAAGTGGCTTTTTGCCATAATATTTAAAACTCGTCGCAAAAAGTCCTTCCCGCCACAGTGAAAAATTTTGCGCGAAAGGATTTGCGACAAGTTTTTGCAACAACAATTGCAACTCGTCGCAAAAAATGTAACCTTTTGTAACGATTTTAAAAGTCGTTGTAAATAGTTGACTTTTTGCAACGAGTTTCGAACTCGTCACAAAAAATTGACTTTTTGCGACGAAATTGGACTCATCGCTAAAAAATTCGCGGCAAAAAGTCTAATTTGTTGTAGTGAGTGATAACGATGACACCGTTGAAACCTCCTTGGCCAGCGAGATGTGTTTTACTCATGCCATTCATTCATCTGTTTTTCCAACTAGTTTTGAGTGGCCCACGGGGTAGTGGGGCCACATGCTATGCACATGAAAGCCACACCGTCCGCCCTTGTTGGTCCATCTTAAAAAATAAAACAAAATCCAATCTCAAATAGACCGCACCTCAGGAAACAATGGTTATTGACGCCCACCATTGGTCGGCCCTAATGATGAGTGGCCCATATCCAAGGCGGGCCCTTCATGATGGATGGCCCATATTAGAGGTGGGCCCCACATTTGGGACGATCCACGTTAAAGGTGGCTCCACATGATGGGCAATGTATATTGATGGTGGGCCCACTTGATGAATGACCAACAACAAAGGTGGGTCCTACATAAAGAACAGTGCAAATTGCCCACATCACAGGTAGGCCCCATATGATGTACTGCCCACATCAAAGGCGGGGCCCACATAATGAACAATCCACACTAAAGGTTGCCCCCAAATGATGGATGGTGGATGTGCAGGGACCAAAGAGACTTGAGGAATGATGTTGGAGACAAACACGTTTTTCTACCTTTTGACATGATAAGCATGTTGTTAACCAAATATACTTATTTGCTAATTAAGTAGAAAGCAAGATGAGTTACTTATCTGATAAGTAGCTTATATGAAGTAACTTACAATCCAAACGGGCCCTTAGTGACCGTTCGGATGCCCTTCCTATGTCTAGGATTGCAATGACGTAGTAGTAAATCGTTTAGATGGTATACAGCATTTAGTGCCTGCATGTTTTCTCATGTTTTAATTTGCCACTGTTTTAGAATCTGAACCATTGTCGTTCCTTCGGTGGACCGTTATTAGTATACATCCTGTGTAAATATGTAGCATGGAAGCGAATTGAATGGCAAACTCAGGTACATTGTTGAGGCAGTTGGTAATAAACACGAATAGCCAACTCCCCTCACTAACATTATAATCCCGGTTAGAAATTATTAGCCTCGGTCACAGCCCAAGACGTTTTCCTTCAAATGCAATCGTTTATGGATATTGGACGTCGTTCATGTACATTATGGCTTGCTTGCTACGGCAGATCTGGTATTTTGAGCACTTCGTGTATGAAAGCTATTGATGTTGAAAAATGGTCAACAGACGAGATAAGGGGACCTCTGACTGGTCAACAGATGAGATGAGGGGACCTCTGACTGGTCAGCAGATGAGATGAGGTGACCTCCAACTTGGACGGATGGATGCAACTGATCTCCTGCAGATGTGCGGTCTGGATCTGGATTGAAGGTTTCCTAGACCCTGTAAACCACAAAGGAAAGCTAAGGGGGGCGGCTGGGGTCCAGCTGTTAGCCCTCCGATGCCTAAGTTAGTTGGATCTTGAAAGATTAAATATTTCTCTTTAGATCAGTTTTTGTCTCGTACCTCGATAATGAAGAGGACGCGTCAATTTATAGTCTTAGGTTGCAGAGTTGTATTTCCTTTTTGAAGCCGTGATTTTCGTAAAGGAAATCTCTGAGATTTCCTGAGCTGTCTCGCAATCTTTGGAGATAGTTAGTGCGTCTGTTGGAGATTCTCCGGATTCTTCTCCTCTTACTGGGGCGCAAGCCTAAGATATCGGACTTGCGGTAACGGAGTCAGCTCGTGAAGACGAGAGAGGTCGGCCTTACGTGGCCGTCTAGGAACGCCTTTCATGTTAAGCTAGGTCGGATTGACCTACCGACCTGTTTTCAGGTTGTACCATCTTGGTTTCAGGTCGGTTCGCAGTTGAACAGGCCAATCCCGATCTGTTTTGAGGTCAGCTCGTATCTTGCCCACAACAGAAGTCCCCCCACTCCCGAGTTTAGCTTGTCTGTCTCGGGAGTAGCTTGCTGAAGAAGATACACCGATCCGAATGCTTTTGGCTTTTAGTAGCTGTAATGCCGTCATCTTGGTGAGCGGGAAAGCGACATTTAATGCGTCGTTCAAAAAATCAAGGCGCCATCATTCGTTTGTACGGCGCATCAGTGCTTAACAGGGTATCGGCAAACAGGGGATTGCCACGTGTCTAGCGTGGTACGTTACTTTTTGTACGCTCTAGTCGGGGATTGACACGTAGAGCCACTGTATTAAATGCGGGAGAATCCTTTGAGTATAAAACACGGGACTCAGCGAAAGCCAGAAAAAATCTTTCTTCTTCTTATCGGACCTTTCTTCCCAGGCTCTTCTTCTCCCTTCTCTGATTCTTCTTATCGGGCCGGTATACCAGTGTCTGTGGTACGCTTTTTCTAACCTCAAAAGATCCTCTTTTCTTCATAGTATCTTTCATTTTATCATGTCGGAGACTTCCTGCTCTGATGCAATACCCATGGTGAGGTTTGGGGATTCCGAGTCGGACCTGCCTCTGACGGAGCCTCAGGAGATGGGACCCAGGGAATCCCATTCCAGGACAGCTGACCCTGTGAATGATGAAGAACCTCAAACTCCTGAGCTAGCGGCTGGAAGTGCGACGGCTCAGAAAGATTCTTTCGAGCTAGATAGCGTAGTCTCGCAGATTACCCAAGAAGAACTGGACGCTGCAAGGAGAACATTTGAAATTCCCGAATCCATAGGGTTTAAGATCCCTGATCGAGTTGATAAGCCGAGCCAACCTCGTCCGGGGGAGACGGTCATCTCTTTGATGCATTTGGAGGCCGGGTTAAGGTTGCCTCTGCATCCCTTTGTACGAGAGGTCCTTAGTACCTTAGGTCTCTCATCGAGCCAGCTGCAACCCAACGACTGGAGGTGTATGGTGGGATGCTACATCTTATGGAAAATGGTAGGGAATAAAGAACTGACCTTGAATGAGCTCTTTTCTATGTATAGTCTCAAGTCTCTAGGAAGTCAGGGACTTTATTAGTTCTCTTCTCACCCGGGTCAAGGTGGCTCGGTAGTGACCGGCCTGCCATCTTCCAAGAGAACCTAAAGGAGGAAATGGTTCTTCGTGTCGGGGGACTGGGAGGCTTCATCGGATGAGCTTCACCCTCTGGAGAACAAGGTTCGAGCTGATTTTGCTCTGCTAGGTCGAGCTGCACCCCGAGCTTCTTGAGCCTCTGGTGTTTTTTGTTTTCGCTCTTATTCTGTATCTTGACGTGCATTCCTTCGTCTGTGCAGCTTCCGTGGCCATTAGGTTGGCTCTTTTTGCTGTGCAAGAGAGGCAAATTCGAGCTGCCCAAGCTTGTTCTCTTGAAGAGAGGGATTTCCGTAGTTTGATAACCGTAGATTCCGTCCGTGAATCAGGTCAATTCAAGGGCAGGATAGTATCGTTGTGTATAATTTGTACGTCGTTGCTCTGCACGCCCGTCTTCTGACATGTTCTTCTTCATTTTGGACAGGTATGGCTCCAAAGGCGATTTCAAAGACCCGCAAAATTTCCGCCAGGGTTCTTGATCGTGGACAAAGCTCTGCCGAGCCCCCGAGAAAAAGGGTGGCTACAGAGACTTAGAGGCAACAGCGGTTGCCTCAGTCTTTTATATGTGGGTCCGGGCAGCCTTTAGGCTCGGGCTCATCTCCGGCGAGGGTTGAGCCTTTAGCTGTCAAACCCCCCGTCGCTGAGGTTCCGGTTGTCAATGTGCCGGATACCTCAGATTTTCGAGTCGAGCCGTCTACGAACCGACCCGCAACTCGTGCCAGTTGGTCTGGCACCCCCACCGAATCTACTAAAGCAGGGCCTGCGTGAACCCTTGCTGACGTTGGGTCGTCACGTCCCCCTCAACCTCCTCGGACCGCCCCCACTGCAGCTGCTCGGGGTACTGAGCCTCGAGAAGATCAGGTCAACATGCCTCCAATCACGGAACAATTTGCGACCTGGATTGACGGTGTGGACGCATACATGCATGTCAACAGCAGTATTCCCCAGGATCTAAGTTCGCTGGCAGCGTTAGATCCTGATCAGATGGTGGGGGTGGCGATTGAGAGCAGTCTCAGGGTGAGCTTACTTCTACTGCCTACTCTTTTTCGATTTAGGTACCTCGTAGTCACACTACTAACCATTGTGACTCACTTTTGTAGGACTCGGCCCTGTTGATAATGATCCGTCAGAAGATGGCCGAGCAGACCCACCAGATGCAGAAGGCTCTGGTAGCAGCGTCCTCCTGGAAGACCAAGGCTGAAGCCATGAAGGCAGAGCTGAAGAGGAGATTGTCGGAGCTGACGGCAGCCTAGTCGGAATTGAAAACCGCCCAGTCCGAGCTGAAGGTGGCACAATCCGAACTGGAGGTGTCTCAAGCACAGGTCTAATCTCTCGAGGATGCTCTGAAAGAGTCTTCGGCCCAGGCTCAATCGAACGAGAACAAGGTCGAATCGCTCGAGGCTGCTCTTAAGACGGCCGAAGAGGAAAAGGTGGACTTGGTCAAACTCTTGAAAGAGGTCCAGCTGAAGTCTTTAGCTGAACCTAAAGGTCTGAAAGCTGAGCTGGAGAAGCCGAATGCAGTTTCTGAGGAGTTATATAATCATGGCTTCCAGGACTGTAGGCGGCTTGTCCTTAAGCACTTTCCCGATCTTGATCTTACCCCTGTCGACGACGACGACGACGAAGACAAGGATGAGGTCGCTGGGGAAGGACCTTCTAAAGGGTCTGATGCTCAGGCTGAAGGCACTGGGGCTGGTCCATCTGAGGTCGCCTAGGATTGATGTATATGTAGTAGTTTTTTTTTAAGCCTCGTTGAGGTTGAGGCTTTCCATTACAACTTGTACAACTACATCCGCTCTATACATGCCCTTCTGAGGTTTTTTGCGTTTAATTGTCTTCCGATTTCGTATTTGGATTTTGCTTTAAATGGGCCAAATGAATGGACCATGTAGTTTCAGCAACTAGGTCAACTTGCGGTGTTGCGCTACTATCTCGTTTTATGATTCCGAGCATGTGTCAGGTTCCTGATCATTTAAGATCATGCTGATTCGGTAGGGTGTGGACAATCTAGCTTTTGCGACCTAACGGTTGGTACCAGACTTTTCTAGCCCATGTTCAGCCCCCGTATGGTGTGGCGGATCTCGCCTCGTGATCTTATGACCGAGCCTAGATCGCTTTTACGAGGGACCTCGAATGTGTCGAACTTAGTTCGTGGATATATATGACATAAAGAAGAGTAGAAAAATTTCTTTCCTTATTGGAGCAATAGTTCAGGGTTTACTATTCGACCCATGTGCCATTTGAGGATTCTTGGCCAATTTATGGATAGTAAATTTTGAGGTGGTCAGCATTCCATGGGTGCGGTAGAGGTCGTCCTTCCATATCCTTGAGCCAGGCGAAGTGAGCTGAGCACTTTATACGGGCCCTCTCAATTGGGACTGAATGCGCTTGCTCCTTTGGCGTCTTTTCTTACTTTTCGAAGAACGAGGTCGCCTGCTCGAAATCGCTGTATTTTTACTCGTGAGTTGTAATATCGTTGAACTCTTTGTTGATACGCGGCCATTCGAACTTGGGAAGTTTCCCTCACTTCCTCGAGCAGGTCAAGGTTTATTCGCAGTTGATCTTCGTTTTGGTGGGGCTGATGATGACTTGTCCGATTAGTAGGCATTCTGACCTCCACAGGAACCACTGCTTTGGCTCCAAAAGCTAAGAAAAATGGGGTTTCCTCGGTAGTGGATCGAGCCGTGGTTCTGTAAGCCCAGAGTACTTCGGGGAGCTCTTCCGACCATGCTCCTTTCCTTTCTCCTAGCTTCGTTTTGAGATGATTCTTGATGATTTTATTGATGGCCTCGACTTGGCCATTGGCCTGTGGGTGGTGAGGAGAGGAATACACATTCTTTATACCTAAACCGCTGCAGAACTTGCGAAATCTTTCGTTGTCGAACTGTCGTCCATTGTCAGTAACTATGGCATTAGGAATCCTGAACCGGCACACGATCAACTTCCAAATGAAGTCGGTAGTTTTTCTCTTGGTAATAGTGGCCAATGGTTCCGCTTCTGCCCATTTTGTGAAGTAATCGATGACGACGATAGCATATTTCACCTGCCCCTTACCCATCGGAAGAGGACCGATGACGTCGACCCCCCATTGAGCGAAAGGCCATGGTCCGGACATGGGAGTGAGCTCTTCAGGCGGCAGGTGGGGGATTATGGCGAATCGTTGGCACTTATCGCATCTTTTAACGATCTCCCGGGCGTCTTGCTGAATAGTGGGCCAATAATACCCTTGTCGGATTACCTTCTGCGCGAGTGCTTGGCTCCCGGAATGATTGCCACAGCTTCCGAAGTGAATTTCACGTAGTACGTAATCAACTTCTTTGGGTCCTAAACAGCGTAGACACGGGAGGGAGAACCCCTTTTTGTAGAGGACCCCTTCGATCAATGTATACCGAGCTGATCTGTAGCGGATGCGCCGAGCTTCTTTTTGGTCTTCGGGTAATTCGCCTGGCTGTAAAAACTGGATGATGGGATCCATCCAACTTGGAGCTGTCGACGTTGGATAAACTTTAGCAAGTTCGTTTGACAATATGCTCCGTTGTGGGAGGAACTCGATAGGTATCGTCCTACTGAGCTCGTCGTCAGTTGACGATGCTAGTTTCGCGAGGGAGTCTGCATTCGTATTTCGATCTCTCGGGATCTGAATGATTTCATACTGATCGAAGCGGGACAATAGCTCTTGAGTTTTCGCAAGGTATGCTGACATTTTACCTCCATTTGCTTGATATTCTGCAGTCACTTGTCCGACCACTAGCTGCGAATCGCTGTGCACCCTCGGATCCCTATCTCAGAGGCGAGGTGAAGATCGGATAAGAGGGCTTCGTATTCAGCCTCATTAGTTGAAGTTCGAAACCCAAATCGAAGTGCATATTGAACTTTGATTCCATCCGGAGAGGACAAGACGAGGCCGGCTCTGCTGCCCTGCGAATTGGAAGATCCATCGACATACAACCACCAAACGGATACGGTGCAATCGTTCTCTAGACGTTGATCGATTTTGTCGTCGCACTGAATTTCGTGGGGTCCAGTTAGGTCGACGATGAAGTCGGCCACGGCTTAGCCCTTAATTGTCGTACGAGGCCGATACTGTATGTCGAATTCGCCGAGCTTAACAGCCCATTTGACAAGACAACCCGAGGTTTCTGGATTTTGCAGTACTTGTCGTAGCGGTTGATCAGTCAGTACAGCTATCAGGTGCGCCTGGAAGTATGGCCTCAGTCTTCGAGCTGAGGTGATTAACGCCAGGGCCAATTTCTCAATTTTAGGGTATCGCGTCTTCATGTCGAGCAGAGCTTTGCTGACATAGTAAACAGGTCTTTGCATCCCTTCATCGTCCCAGATTAGTGCCAAACTGACCGCTGCTAGTGACACTGTTAAATACAAAAGCAGCTCTTCCCTATGCACCGGCTTGGACAACAAAGGTGGAGAGCCGAGATAGGCTTTCAGCCCGACCAAAGCTTGCTCGCATTCCGAGGTCTAGGTCATCTCTTTACATTTGCGTAACTGTTTGAAGAAGGGAAGACATCGATCCGTAGCTCTTGAGACGAATCTGTTGAGTGCCGCGATCCTTCCTGTGAGACGCTGGATTTCCTTCACCATGCGAGGTGAGCTCATATTGAGAAGGGCTTGTATTTTTTCGGGATTGGCTTCGATTCGTCGCTGGTTTACCATGAAACCGAGGAATTTTTTTCGAGCTTACTCCAAAGGCGCACTTGCTAGGGTTGAGTTTCATCTGATACTTTCTCAGTATGTTGAATGCAGTACAGAGGTCGTTAACATGATTTTTCATCCGCTCGCTTTTAACGAGCATGCCGTCTATGTACACGTCCATAGTTTTGCCGAGCTGATCAGGAAACATTTTTTTTACTAGTCATTGATAGGTTGCTCTGGCATTTTTTAGCCCGATGGGCATAACCTTATAGCAATAGAGGCCTCGATCTGTGATAAATGCAGTCTTTTGCCTGTTGGGAGCATGCATCTGGATTTAGTTGTACCGGACTAGGCGTCCATGAAGCTCAGGAGCTCGTGTCCCGAAGTTGCATCGACGAGCTGATCTATCCTTGGTAGCGGGAAGCTATCCTTAAGACAGGCTTTGTTCAGGTCGGTGTAGTCTATGCAGACCCTCCATTTTTCATTGGCTTTTTTTACGAGGACCACATTTGTTAACCAATCCGGATAACGTATTTCTTGGACAAATCCTGCCTTACGTAGTTTCTATACTTCTTCTTCAATCACCATGTATCTTTCTGCGTTGAATGATCTCCTTTTTTGATGGACCGGTTTGATGGTCGGGTCAGCGCTCAACCGGTGAACCATTATCTCCGGACAAATTCCGGGCATATCTTCATGGGACCATGCGAAGACATCTACATGTTCCTTAAAAAAGGTGGTTAAACTCTCTCGCACATCGCTCTTCAGCCGTAACCCGATCTTAATAACTCGAGTCGGATCGGACCCTGACAAGGGATGTCGACCAACTCCTCAGCAGGTGACCCACGCTCCTTTTCCTCTTCTCTCGGGTCCAGGGGGGGCGTGTGAGAGATGGTTGATATCATGTTTTTATTTTTTCCCAGTAGGCAAAGCTAGTAGCAACGACGGGCTTCCTGTTGATCTCCTTTGACCAAGCCGACCCTCTCGTCAGTTTCGAACTTCATCGTTAAGTGGTAGATGGAAACAGCAGCCTTGAGAACTCGTAAAGTAAGGTGGCCGATGATAGCGTTATACGTAGAGGGGGTATCTACGACAAGAAAATCAACCATAATCATTTTCTGGTTAGGTTCTTCTCCAGCTGTGACCGGGAGAGTTATTTTCCCTTCAGGCATGATGCTATCTCCTGTGAATCCCGTCAATGGTGTTTTGACCGGCCTTAACCTGGATCGGTTGATCTTCATTTTTTCAAAAGCTGAGGCGTACAAGATGTCAGCTGAGCTTCCTGTGTCGACCATCATCCTGTGGAGCCTTTTGTTGGCAACCACTATGGAAACGACAAGGGAGTCGTCGTGAGGGTGTATAACTTCTCGGGCGTCTTCTTCGGTAAACGTTATCGCCCGCGAGGCAACCACTTTGAAGGTCGGCTGGTGATGTGTACTGAGGGTCTCGGTTGGGACGTTCTTCCTTGCCTTACATAATTTTTGCGGGAGTTTCCGGAATCTCCAATGGTTGGCTCACCGAAGATCATGTGGATTTCTTCTACAGGATTGTTGATGTTCTGTTCCTCAGTTAGATCTGCAGCTCGATCCACTTTCCTCCGATCATCCTGACACTGAGCAATGTAGTCTTTCAGGAATCCCTGCTGAATGAGGGTCTCTATCTGTCGTTTCAAGTCAAAGTAGTCTAAAGTGTTGTGGCCATGATGTTTGTGATATAGGCAGTACTTCGACTTTGACCTTCTGTTAGGGTCGGTTTTTATCTTTATGGGTCGCTCGAATGTGTGCTTGCCTTTTTCTGCTAGGTACACTTGTTCGATAGTTTTGTTAAGCGGCGTGTACCTTTCGAACCGTGGTATTGGGGGTTTGGGTCCTCGGGTTGGGTTGTTCCGAGCTGGTGACCTTCGGTCCGACCTGTGTTTTTTCGAGCTGCCACCTTCCTGACGATCCTGATTTTCTGTCGATGATCAATGGGCGTTAACCAATTCTTTGGCGTTGATGTGTTTGGCTGCCCGATCCAAAAATTTCACTACGGACTAGGGCGGCTACTCTCTGACAGACCAAAGGAATCTTCGGTCGCGTAGTCCTCTGATAATAGTGTGTAGAGCACATCTTGTGAGAGATTTTTTACTTGTACGGCTTCGGAATTGAAACGCGCGAGGTAGTCTTTTAATGACTCGTCCTCCTTTTGCTTAATTGCGGTGAGGTGAGTTGAGTGCTTCCTCGGATCGGTGCTTCCGATGAATTGAGTAGCGAAAGCTCTGCTCAATTGGGAGAACGAGCTGATTGACCTTAGTTTCAAGTTGCGAAACCAAGTCCATGCTGAGCTCGTCAATGATAACGGGAAGGCTTTACACATAATGTGCCCACTGGCTCTGAGGAGTTCCATTCGGACTTTGAAATTTTCTAAGTGTTCTGTCGGATCTCCTATCCCCGAATATTGCTTCAATTGAGGAATTTTAAATCCTCTAGAGAGGGGCTCCTCATGAATCTCATCGGAGAACAGTGATTCAGATGAGTTGACTAGTGCGTCTACCGCAACAGGTGCCCGGGCTCGCTGTGCTCTTTGGATATCACCCACTTGTTCCCGGAGCTCTTTCAACTCGGCTTCCAGCGGGCTTATATTGTCGTCTACTCGGTCGATGTCTTCATGATCGACCCGTTCATGCTCGAGACGAGCCGTCCTTCTTTCTTCGAGTTTATGACGTAGGTCGTTTGCGGGCAAGTCCGATGCTGGTCGAAACCTTGCTCCGGTTGCTTGGCTGGCGACCTCGTGTTCTTCGACCGGAGTCGGCCGTCGAGAACGTTGTGGTGCCTGAGTTTGGTGAGAGTGTTGGGATTGTTGAGGCTTGGGGTGAGTACGTCGAGGCCCCTCATGGTCTCTACAATCTGAAGCTGTCAGGTGAACCGGACCGGTTAAGAGGGCCTTAATTTTGTCCAGCCTCTGGTCTACATAGCCGAATCGTTCGTCAGCGCCCCTTAGCCTCTGGGCGACTCCCCTCACTTGCTCTTTGAGAAGGGACAACCTGATCCCATGATTGCGAGACCTCTGTTGTCCCCCCTACTGAGTAAAACGGGGAGAGTTCCCACCAAGCTGGATGGCGGGGGTGTCTGGAAACGATCCTTCATTCTCGGAGATTTGATCGTCTGAAGGTCTGACGATCGCGGGTGCCTTCCCTTTGTACTTTCTCTTTCCGGTCATGATAAAAATGTTGAGGTCGTCTTGAGCGATTAGGCGAGAACACGGGCTTCCTATCAAAAGAAAGCGTAAGCGTGTGTTCCCACAAATGGCCCCAATCTGTTGATGCTGAAAAATGGTCAATAGATAAGATGAGGTGACCTCCAACTGGTCAGCAGATGAGATGAGGTGACCTCCAACTGGTCAGCAAATGAGATGAGGTGACCTCCAACTTGAACGGATGGATGCAACTGATCTCCTGTAGATGTGCGGTCTGGATCTGTATTGAAGGTTTCCTAGACCCTGTAAACCACAAAGGAAAGCTAAGGGGGGTGGCTGGGGTCCAGCCATTAGCCCTCCGATGCCTAAGTTAGTTGGATCTTGAAAGATTAAATATCTCTCTTTAGATCAGTTTTTGTCTCGTACCTCGATAATGAAGAGGACGCGTCAATTGATAGTCTTAGGTTGCAGAGTTGTATTCCCTTTTTGAAATCGTGATTTTCGTAAAGGAAATCTCAGATCTCCAAGATTTCCTGAGCTGTCCCGCAATCTTTGGAGATAGTTAGTGCGTCGGTTGGAGATTCTCCGGATTCTTCTCCTCTTATTGGGGCGCAAGCCTAAGATATCGGACTTGCGGTAACGGAGCCAGTTCGTGAAGACGAGAGAGGTTCGCCTTACGCGGACGTCTAAGAACGCCTTTCATGTTAAGCTAGGTCGGATTGACCTACCGACCTGTTTTCAGGTCGTACCATCTTGGTTTCAGGTCAGTTCACAATTGAACAGGCCAATCCCGATCTGTTCTGAGGTCAGCTCGTATTTTTTCCACAATAGAAGCGTTGATGTGTTTCCTGATAGAAGGCATCCACTCGTATCGAATTGGACTGAGGAGGAGGAGGATCGGTGGGAAAGGAAGGAGGCAACAGCAGGTGTCTATGGTACCGGACGGGTTTGTGGTCTCATTAAACAATGTTGCACAACCATGAACATTTCGTCGGATCATGTATGCAGATAAGTTGCTGTTATGCATCTTCTTTTGCATGTTGTGTTCGATATTGGCTCGGGGATGAAATTGAGCAGCAGAACTCCAAAAACTACACGCACAGAGACATAAGACATGCCCGATAGTACTCCTCCAAGTGGTCCAGACGATGACAAATATCAGCAACGAGCATCGGATGGGGATCTATGTGAAGACCTACAACACGTGATTCTTACTCTATGATGAATCGTCATAAGTGAATATAAGAGGCTCAAAGCCAATTTTGAGCTAAATCCGAGCTAATTAATGGCACTGAACTTTGCGTGACCCGCTTGACCCTACCCAAGTAAAAAATCAGGTTTATTTCTCTTCGGCACCTCAAACGAGCATTGTTTGGGCTGAAAATTCTACGAATCATCAATTTGAGTTAAATTCCAGAAAAATAAGGCTGGTGAACCCTACTTAATCCCACTTGACCCGATGTGAGACGAAATTGGGTCTACATCATTTCGGTCCCTCAAACGAGCATTGTTAAGGATGAAAAATCGATGATGCATCGGACATGGGCATAGGAGGCTTACGCCAGTTCCAAATGGAATACAAGCCAAATAAGGCTACTGAACCCTAGTTCATCTTACTCGACCCAATCTGAGATGAAATCGAGCCTACTACATTTCGATGTCTCAAATGAGCTCCGTTTGGGCCGATTATTCAATGTGGTGTTGGACGTACTCATAAGAGCCATGACGCCAATTTTGAGCTGAATTTGACCCAGTTAAGTCAATAATCCTTGTTGACCTCGCTTGGCCCACCCAAGCTAGAATCGGGTCTACTCTATTTCAGAGCCTCTAATGAGCATCGTTTGAGCTATAAGTTCAATGTCACGGCGAACATAGTCCTAGGAGTATTGACACCAATTTCGAGCAGAATCCAAGCCACTTAAGGCCACTGAACCCTAGTTGACCCCAAGAGACCCCACCCAAGTCAGAATCGGGTCTCTGCCGTTTTGGCGCTTCAAACAACGGCTCGGTTTGACAAATTGTTGATACGTCACATGTGATTCTAGTAAGCTTGACACCAGTTTCTAAGTCGATTCCGAGATAGTTACGGCCAATGAGCTGTAATTGACCCCGCTTGACCGCACACGAGTTGGAATCGAGTCTTCTCTGTTATGATGCTATATGGGCCCCACAATGATGCATCTATATTATCCACACCATTCATCCATTTTTCCAGAGCATTTTCAGGTACAACATAAAAAAACTAGGCATATCCAAATGTCAGGTCAGCCACACCAGAAGAAAAATAGTGGTACTCAACTCTTAGTGGGCTTCGAATCACTGTTGCTTTCTCATGGTCTAGCCCACTTGAGATTTGCATCTACCTCAAATTCCGCCTCCTAACTTACAATGATTTGACAAATCAGATGGATGGATTGGATAAAACACATACATCGTAGTCGGACCTCACAGGGACCCACATTTCATGATTATTCATTGTCTACCGCCAAAACACAGAATCATTATGATGAGGAGCATTTGCTGGGAACTTAATAAGGTGAGACGATGGACTAAGCCATTACGGTGCAGTCCTTACCATTGGGGCCTACATTAATATATATATATATTACCAATCAATTCCGTCCATTCATTTTTCTATAACATCTTAGGGCATTGTCCCCCAAAAATGGCAAAGATACATTTATCAGGTGAATCATAAACATATCAAACATAAATGATTTAACATTGATGGCCCCAAAAATCTTAATAAGGTTGATATTTTTTTTACAACTTCATCCGAGGATATGTGACATTATCAACAAATTTGATGGCACATAAATAACATGTAAACATTTACGAAAGTCGTGAGAGTCATTAGAAATTTTTAATGGTACATCACTCACTCTACACTAATTTGTAGATTATGGTCCACCTGATATTTAGAGTTTTTTAATTATTTGACAAATCCACTAAAATGATTCGGAAAAACGGATGGCCGAGTGGATACAAAATACATACATCAGGGTGGGGGCACATGTTAAGTGGCACGACCGACTGGACGCGGATTGCGTCCTACCCGCCCGGCTCCAGCTGGGAACGGGCAGGAGTTGCGAGTGGCCACTGTGATGTATGGGTTTTATCCACACCGTCCATCCAGTTCTCTTTGACATGAGGAAGAACCTCATGGTGACATCCAGATCCTCTGTTGGCAGCAAAGTAGGAAATCCCTGTTTGTCACCATTTCATTGGTACATATAATCAGATAGGTCTCACATCCTCAGTGCAACCTGTTCACACTGATATCATACAGTGTGATGTGGACCAATGAGAAGGCAGCAAGCAGGGATTCCCTGCTTTGCTGCCAACAAAGGACCCAGACTCGTATAGGATAACACTCTTTCTAAAATACCTATATTATGCGTGTGCGTTGGGCTTTAGCCTCTGAATCTCATATTATCTTTCAATGATCTTTACCGTTTATGTGATGGATATCACCTTGCATGGGACAGCCAAAGGAATAAAGACACATAAATTGTAATATTTGAACTCTTTAATCAGTCCACCATTTTCTCTGAAAATGAACGGAAGGCTTAAGCTTTTTTATAAGAGAGCTTCTTTTCCTAATTGAAACAGAGGCCCATCATGTAGATGGCCTGGATCATTGAAAAGGACCCGTTCCAAGGGAAAGCAGATTGCCTGTGGCACCCACCACAGAGATATCCCTGTGGCACGATGTGGCCAAGCTGTGGGGACCACTGTGATGTATGTACTTTATCCATGCTGTCCATCCATTTTGCCAGCTCAGTTTACGGCCTGAGCCCAAAACTGATGTAGATCCAAAGCTCAAGTGTACCCTACCACAGAAAATAGTGGGGATTGAATGCCTACCATTGAAAACTTATTAGGGGCCACAGAAGTCTTGGATTAATCTTATATTTCTGATTTCCCCTCATTTAGGTCTGTATGACTTTACGAGCAGGTTGGATGGCAAATAAAACATTACAATAGGCCTAAGAAAGTTTCCAACGGCGCGTTCATTCCCCATTGTTTTCCGTGGTGTGGTTGGCTTCAGCTTTGTATCTGCGTCAGTTTTGGTCTCATGCCCTGAAATAAGCTAGAAAATCAAATGGACGCTGGATAAGAAACATACATCACGGTGGGTCTCACATAGCTTCGGCCGCCAAAGGGATATCATCTGCCACAGGCAATCCGAATCCAACGGCTGAAGTCCTGATGTAAGTACTCCATGAAGATAAGAGGGGCGGTGTTGGAGCAAACCTTCTATGAAAAACGTGTGCCAGACTGACTTTTCAGGTACAAAATTGAATGCCTTACTAAATTCATTTGTAACAGCTGGACATGGCATGTCTAATTGTCATAGAAATGCTAAGGCTTCAAACTCTATTTAAACCCTTTATTTCACCATTTGAAACTACACCCAACTTTAAGAAATGGCAGCAACTAAGCTTTACACGACTGCTTTTGTTCTTCTCTTGCTCGTTTTCCGCAACCAGTCAATAGGTCGTAGTTTTAAAACTATATATTGGCAATGGCTAATTGAAATTTGGTGGGGCCTTTACCCACTGGACTATTCTCCAACTATTTCTTTTTGAAGTGAAAATTCTAGCCCAGCAGTTGATCGGCTAGGATTTTTTTTGAGTCCTGGAGATCTTGAAACGTGGTCTGTCCCTAGATGGTCCCACCTTATCAATGATCTGGGTCAAGGATTCGGGGGCCCCATCTGTACAAGCTATATATGCCTTTCCATGCAATTCCTCGTGTTTATAGTCACCAGCTGGTCATGTGTGCCTCCAGTACTAACATACACCTTGGTGTGTTGCAGGGACCATGGCTGTGGAGTTCTGCGCAGTGTCGAAGGTGCCATGCAAGACGAATGAAGACTGCACAAAGCCCTGCCAGAACCATATTTTTACCAAACGAATCCAAGAATGGAGATTGCAAACTGTCCAGTTAGTTACCTTCTCGTGTACTTAAGTCGCATTTAGACTTGTTTGCATTCATGTAACCAATCTTGACTGTCCAATAGCTGGTTTCAGCTCTCTAATATGTAACAAAATTAGTAGGATGATAATGGTAAGCCTTCTTGATAGGGTTTTTCTTCTTAACATTAGCAACATGTTGAGAATTGACACTTAATGGACGGGAAATAAGTAGGGCCCACAAGATGATTGGTCCACTGTCACCAACTATCCAACCACTTAAACCTCATGGAATTAAGGTGATCAGTATGATGATAATGCCCCTGGTATGGGTCTATCTAGTATGGGCCCATGATATATAAAAGTGGTTCTATAACAGCCACTGCGGAAAAAAATATGGCCCCTCTTGGCCAGCCCGTACATTACTTTTTTTATAGAAGTAAGGCTAGGACCATCGAAACATAACATGGTGACCATTAATACCATTAGATGCCTTTTATCCAATTGCAGATATTTTTGTATCCTGTCCATTCAATGCAATGCCCAGAGCAGGGAGAGCAGAGTAGGCCACCTTTGTCAAGCACAAATGGCCACCTGTGACCGAAGAAAAGAAAGAAAGCTATAAATCCGCTCTTTCCCCCTCAACCTTAGTAGCAACAACCATCTCACCCGAAGATTGACCAGCTCATGGTCCAAGAAGTTTAATACCGCATATGAATGAATCTGCGAGAAGCCCTGATATTGTCCTTGGCTCAGCCACCCACTTCATTTAAGAAGGCCGACGTTGAGCAGCTCGCATGTCAGGATCGACAAAGGGTCCTCTTTTGCTGCTCATCAGGATCGATGAAGGGTCCTCTTTTCCTTCAACTCAACATCGATGAGATACAACTACGTGAAGTACCATATAGAGACCGATGTGACAACTTCTCGAAATCCAAGCCCGACAAGCCATTCTCTCGACACCGCTACTAATGCAGAGATTGCAAACTGCCAGGGCCAACTCGGCCAAACCACTATACTCCTGAACCCTTGCATGCTCACCCTCGGAGTAGGCAGCCAACTGTTATAGGGTTATTTCGAGCTGGGCCATGGCTAATCTTAACCAACCAAATTCGTTGTCCAAATTCTTGTGACAACAAATGACATCCAAGTAAATCAAATAAACGACTCAAAATATGTTTATCAGCTTCAACGTATTGAAAATTACGGTTAATCAATTATCTTGCTTTCAAATTATTGGGTATTATTGAACGGCTAAAAAGAAAAGTATGCCAAATCAGAGGGGATTTTCACATTAGAATTATATTTTGGAATTGTGACTTACGATAGACGTTGACAACTTTAGTCGCTCTAATTTGGGATAGTTTTTGTGACATGGAGTATTTTATCACACTTTGCCTGAGCCACAACGGCCATAGTTTTTTGTGACAGATCCAGCCATCCATCTATTTTTTCGGCTTGGCATTATGCCTTTTGGATCAACACACTTGTAGAGGTGTATGCGTGTGGAACCTTGGAGAGAAACTAGTATTATGGCTAAGTCCTAGAGGAGGTGTGATTATGACCTTTTAAAATATTTTTGCCTACTTATGCAATTTAACAATTTAAACTAAGTAAGCATTAACACTTCGACTTCCACGCCTAAGTTGGTCTAATCACAAGGCTAACATATAATTAACAATTAAGCAACCTGTAATGCCCCAGATTTTCGAGATTTATTTAAAAAATTTTTAAAATTCATTTTTAATTTATTTTTTTAATTAATTATCGTACATTTACCGTTGATTTGCGAATAGCGGGACATCCGTAGGAGATCCGATAAGGGACCCTTTACAAAAGTTGCTTAGAATAATCCCATAAACATCGTAAAAAGATCAGATTTAAAAAATCACGCACTTTTCAGATAATTACGAAAATGCCATTAGTTAAACTTAAGTTAAGATGTCATTTTTAAGTATTATAGTTTCTGACTATCACTTTCACGTAAAACCCTGAATTTAAGCTTTTGGGCACATATTAACCATACACATCAAATTTCAGCCCTTAAATCATAGTAAAAGTTGTCCGATTATCAAATCAGCCCCTTAACTCTTGATTTTCATGTCCATCGAGTGAGGAAAGTAGATGGTTAGTTGTAGTCGAATATTTCTCTTCATATGAGTGACTTGGTTCATCTTTATCATAGACCAATAGTATGATTTGAGTGCCCCACCTTGATAAGCATCTTTCTTATGCCGAAGTTATCTCGATTTAGAAATTAATGAGTTACCAACTCTTTTTAAATCTGAACCTTTCAATTTACCCACTTCTCACCATCAATCGCTTCTCAAATTTAGACCACTTATTATACTTATATGACTATGAGTTTACACAAATTTTGGACCCTGATTTATAATCCTACACCGTTGAACCACAAAGCCGGCCCCTTCCTTTTTCGCCAGAAGTTGAAATTTCAGATCTAGGCATTTCTTACCATCAATCAACCACTAAACTTTGTACAATTGTTTGCCTATCATGACTACATATTTTTTTCAAAATTTGGGCCCTGATCATCAAGCGTAGACTGTTAATTGAGATCAAGCCCATTTTAGCACCCGTTAGGCCATTTTCAAGGATCGGCCAATCTAAAATGTAGATCATCAAGAAATTTACGTATTTTGACTCTACTCTTTGAACTTGATAAGATGAATGGATTGGAATTGATCAAAGATCATCCGAATATTGAGATTTGAGAAACCCACTTCAAGAGGTTGTTACATAAGACCTCGCGTGCACATCCCTCTCCATATTTCTACTACGCACCTCCAAATCCTTCTCCTAAGCCTAGCCTTCATGCCCTAGAGAGAGAGAGAGAGAGAGAGAGAGAGAGAGAGAGAGAGAGAGAAGAAGAAGAAGAAGAAGAAGAAGAGAGTTCTTTCTTATATTTTTCCAGTGGCTAGGATCTTCTATAACCCTCTTCTTCTAAGTCCATCATAAGGTGAGGATTTTCCTTCAAGCCTTTCATTAATAATATCATAATTATCATAAGTTCTTTTGTGGCATATGAAATTATTTTATTTTGAGTTATTGATCCATATACCATGAAGTTTAATGTAGGATTTATAATGAATGTCATTATATAATGATGTGATTCCTTGTTTAGATTTTTTACTAAGAAGCATGTGTATTTGTGTTATTTATCTTTGTGAAATCTATGCCCTTATTTTCTTAGTCTATGTGTTACAAGTAACATTGGTTTTCATATTGTGATATATATGAAATATGTGTATAAGATCATCATATAGACATTCTATTATTATATACTCTTTGTCCCTAAGTTAGTAAAATTATTCGATGTAGAGAGGTGGAACTCGTGAGAGGTGTCCATGATGGAAGAATATCTCTTGACCTAACTGAAAGAATGAAGTGATTGTTTGTCAATGGATCCTTACATGTGCATGATGCTTGATTGGATTTATTTACATTACATGAGTATTTTAATGAATTTGGTCATGATGTATAATATTGGCTTTTTGGGAAATGATGAAATCATAAAACGGGACAATGAGTGGATATTAATGGTATATAAATTCTCATGAGCCGGGGTTGGTGCCATGGACACTAAGCCCGAGCTGTCGGCCTATGCTGGGTCGCTTGCAACTCCCCCATAGTGTCCAGTGAGTTGCTAAAAATGGTTGTATGTAAAATACTTAATAAAAGGGGAAACAAAGTCATGCATTCACTTGGCTCCATGTGAGTGTACGGAATTGAGAATAGGCTAAAGCATCCTACTTCTCCCGTACATTGTCACGTGTAGATTTGGGCTATGAGCGTCCCGTTTCTCACGTGGTCGAGCAAAACTATGGGTTTGTGCGTCCCAGGAACCTGTGGTGACTAGTGGCTAGCGTGAAGTCGTAACAGGGAGTCTCCCACTTTATATATTGTGATTCTAGCCAGGGTGCCTTAGCCAGAGCATGCATTCCATGCATCGCATTAACAAAGATTTTTACTTGATTGTTTTGTTTAAATAAAGATATTATTGTGTTGCGTTACTCTGAGTTTTGTACATTGTTATTCTTGATAGTCTTGGAATGAATATTCCCCACTATGATAGCGTTTAACGCTATCCCAAACACAATTTAGATGATGCAGGTGAAGATCCAGGTATTGAACCCGATTTTTAAGGAAAAGAGTTCGATGTTCGTACAATCACATGGCAGATGACGATGTTAGAGAAACTTAATTGATGTTATCATTTATTAAATATTTCTTTTGAGTAGTTGATACATTTATGGAATTGTAATAAGTCTTCAAGAGAAGACGTGGTTTTGTATTTTAATTAATCAGTATGGATATTGGTTGGTTTCCTTATTTAAACATTGATGATGACGTAGTAAGTTTGATAGAATAAGATGATAATTGTTTCCGCCATTGTGCTTGAATGCTATATTTTATTATTTGACAAATTAGTTATTCCATAAATTACTTGAAAATTCGGCCATCGTGTTATACACGAGAGTAAAAAATCTTGGGTTGTTACACAACCTAGCCAGCATGCATAGATAATAAAATGATTTAACTAATTAAGAACCTAATCTATGCAACCTATGTAGACTATATGAGAATGGAGTAAAGAGCTCAAGTCTACACTAATAAGTAAAAGTACATCTTGTGTGTGGATGTGCCTATCTAGTGCCAGCATACATTCCTATAAGAATTTATAATTAAACAATTTAACATACAATGCTAAAATAATAATGTGCTCAAATCAATCACAAACACAAGCATGTATAGTGGTTTGACTTTGGGTCTGCTCCACTCTCGATTCAAGGACTCAACCCCATTGAGCACACCAGCATTCACTATATGGAGGCTTTAAATTAGATTTTTCTCTTAACCTTTACACAGATGTTTTACCGGTTCACCTCTTAACCATAACGGAGTGTTGATCAAGGGCTAACTCTCTACTTGAAGCACGTTCACTCTTATGTCAGACACTCCCCCTTGGAGACTTTGTTTAGGCCCAACTAATGTGCCAAGGAACGACCAAATTCGCTCGCCTCAAGTGCAAGGCTGTAATGTAGTAATAATTTTCGGTAAAACCGAGGTCGATCCTCAGGGATTGTCGTAACAATTCTAAATGTTATAATTAGGACGGGCTAAATTCGGATTTGTATTAATGAATGAAATTTAATAACATAAAACTATCTACTTTAAAATTAAATCAGGAAAATAAACACTAGAGTGCCAAGGATCCACTTATAATCATTTACAATGCCAATTCAAACTATTTAAGCCAATAACTCAATTGGAATCAGAGTTATATTCTTATCTAATTAGAATATAGAGCAATCAAATCATCACAATATATCTAATATGGATGAATCATCTACTGATATGGTTCTTTCATAATCAACTGAGGCATTAAGTGTATTTAATCACACAACCCAATCCTTCACAAAACAAGCAAGATCATATTCATGATTCTTTCTCAAGCCTTGTCACTAGACTTGATTTAGAAGTATGAATTGAACTTCTATTGAACCAAAATCAATACATAAACACCTATCTCAGATTAATCCCAAAGATAAGAACTTCTTCTAGTTTAGTTCTAGATAAGCACTTAGGAAACTTAGTTTGTAAGATCCCCTAGCATCCAACACATCATGATGGATGCAAGATCTCTACAACCCAAAATTCTATTAAACAACACCCCCATTAAGCAATCTCACTAATAAAAATATCTCATGTAATAACAATCACAAGAGATAGAAGATTAACTAAAAATACTAACTTTATTTCAAACTAGAACAAGAAGTGTTCTTTAGAAAATCCCAAAATACTTGAACTAATTTGAATTAAGCATTATAAAAAATTAAAAGCTTCACCTCTTAGCCCTAGCTAAGAGGTTTAGCCAACCATTAACAGATTGAACTAAAACTTAAAAGAAATTACTCTAAAAGCATAGGAAAATCATAAAAATCCAAGTTGGAAGAGTTGCAAACACTCCACGATGCTCCTCTCCACCTCCCACGAACTTCCCAGCCTTCTATGATGCCTTATGAATGACGTAGATGTGTCCTTTTATAGCAAAAATCTGTCACCGACTTGGAATCTTCGAGAATTTGAAGTGTCCTTACGCAGTTTGGAAGCTTGTCGATCGGTCGGTTGGAGGTTACACAGAAACCAGACCCAAAATTTGGAATTTAAAACACATAGGCCGACTTGTCAGCCGGTTGGTCGGAGGAGAGGTTAAACAGTGTATTTTTTTATCTAGAGAAATTGCGATTTCTAGAAGGTTTGGCCAGTCGACCGGACAGCCTATGAAATGTGATTTTTAGTATTTCTTCTCCTCAATCTTCATTGCTTCTTTTCTCTACATCTTGTCCTTTCTTCCTTTAATCTTTAAGACATATAAATTGAATCTTTTGACACAATATTGGTGAAATCTTTCTCGCATTCCTACACATACAAAAACATGTATTAGATTAGTATTTAAACATGTAAACCATGCATAACGTGTGATGAATTGAGGTTAGAATATGCACAATTTAGAGCTCAACAGCCCACCTTCGTTAATTTCTGTGATCGACACCGTCCATCTGTCTTAGGAGGTAATTTCTTGTTAAGATCCAAAAAAATGAGGTTGATGTGAAATGTAGTTTGGCTGTAGGAAGTCTGAACATTTGATATTTTATGGACCATTAAAACGAATAACTTTATTTTCTGTGGTGAGGTCCACTGAAGCTTTGGATCTGTCTCAATCTTTCGCTCATGCCCTAAAATGATCTCTACAAATGGATGGACGGGGTGGATAAAACATCTACATCATTGGTTGGGTCCAAAGAGCACCAACCACCGAGCACGTAATAATGGAAACATAGGTGGTGGATTCGTTGAGAGGATATGTATGACTAACTCACCAATGACATTGTGGCCTTTAACGTGGGGGCCACCTTGATGTACTAATTCTATATCCACACCGTCCTTCCATTTTTCAATAGCATTTTAGGTTACTATTCTAAAAATGAAGCAGATCCAGTTATAATGTGGACCATACCATAGCAAACAGTGATGATTGACCATTGATGGGCCACAAAAGTTATAAATGAAGGTTATATTCCTTTGTTCCCTTCATCAAGGAGTGTGTGACCTCATCAATAGATTGGATGGCAAACAAATATTACTCAAACATTAATTTGTGCCCAAATAAGCTTTTAACCATAGGGCGTCCCATAACCACTGTTTCCTATGGTATGGTCCACCTGATAATTGGATCTGCTTTGCTTTTGGGACAATTAAGTAAAATGATATTAAAAAACGGATGGACGGCATGGATATGGAATACATACATGAAGGTGGGCCTTGTGGTAATAGTAGCAACATCTTTGGTTCACTCTAATGTATCATGTCCTCACGTTATCATTGTTAGCCGTTGGTAGCCAACTCACGTAAGGTCAACAGCCTCAAACTATGGTCTTTGATGCCACCTGATGACTTCTTATGTCAGGTATACTGAGTTTAATAGGGATTGAAATGGACGTGGACCCTTTGTTAACCATTATAAGCATTCTGGAGAAATTTTGGACGCATTCCAGATGATTGTTAGCTCCGTTACTCTTTTTTTTGCTATTCGACATATGGTCTTTGATCCCACCTGATGGCAGCCGATGTCGGGTATATTGGGTTCGATTGGTATCGAAATGGACGTGGACCCGTTTTGAACCCTTACAGGCATACCAGAGAAATTTCGAACGCATTCCGGATGTTTGTTCGCTTTGTCACTCTTTTTTTTTCGCGATTTAGCCTATGATCTCTGATCCCACCTAATGGCTGCCGATGCCAGGTATACTGAGTCCGATTGATATCGAAACGAACTTGGACCCATTTTGAACCCTTAGAGGGATGCCGAAGAAATTTTGAATGCATTTTGAATAGTTGTTCACTTTGTCACTCTTTTTCGACGATTTAGCCTAGGATCTCTAATCGTTTCTGTTGACCGCCGAAGTAGGGTATACCGAGTTTGATTGGTATCGAAATAGACGTGGACCCGTTTTAAACCCTTACAGGCATGTCAGAGAAATTTTAGACAATTCTGGATGGTCGTTTGCTCTGTCACTCTTTTTAGACAATTTAGCATAGGATCTCTAATCCTACCTAATGGCTGCCGATGCCAGGTATACTAAGTCTGATTGGTATCAAAACGGATGTGGACCCATTTGGAAGCCTTATAGGGATGTCGGAGAATTTTCAGACATATTCCGGATGGTTGTTAGCATTGTCACTCTTTTTCAACGATTCGACATACTGTCTTTGATCCCACCTGATTGCTTCTGATGCTTGGGATACTGAGTCTGATTGATATCGAAATGGATATGAACCCATTTTGAACCCTTATAGGGATGTCAGAGAAATGTCAGACGCATTCCGAATGGTTCTTCGCTCTATAACTCTTTTTCGGCGATTTAGCCTACGATCTCTAATCGTACATGATGGCTGTCGATGTCGGGTATATTGAGTCCAATTGGGATCGAAACGGATGTGGACCTGTTTTGAACCCTTAGGTGATGCAAGAAAAATATTGGACACATTCTGGATGGTTGTACAATTTATCACTCTTTTTCAACGATTTAGCCTGGGATCTCTGATCCCATCTAATGGTTGCCGTTGCCAGGTATACTCAGTCTGATTGGTATCGAAGCGGATGTGGACCCATTTTGAACCCTTACAGGCATGTTAGAGAAATTTCGGACGCATTCCGGATGGTTGTTCGCTCTGTCACTCTTTTTCGGTGATTTAACTTAGCATCTTTGATCCCACCTGATGGCTGCTGATGCGGGGTATACTGAGTCTGATTAGTATCAAAACAGATGTGGACCCATTTGGAAGCCTTATAAGGGATGCTGAAGAATTTTCAGACATATTCTGGATGGTTGTTCGCTCTATCACTTTTTTTTGACGATTCGGCATACCGTCTCTGATCCCACCTGTTTGCTGCTGATGCCGGGGATATTGAGTCTGATTGATATCGAAACGGATGTGGACCCATTTTAAACCCTTATAGGGATGTCATAGAAATTTCAGACGCATTCTGGGTGGTTCTTCCCTCTGTAACTCTTTTTCAGCGATTTATCCTAGGATCTCTAATCCGGGTATGTTGAGTCCAGTTGGTATCGAAGCGGATGTGGACCCGTTTTGAACCCTTATAGGGATGCCGGAGAAATTTTGGATGCATTCCGGGTGGTTGTACAATCTGTCACTCTTTTTTAACGATTTAGCTTAGGATCTCCAATCCCTTCTGATGGGTGCCGATGCCAGGTATACTTAGTCTGATTGGTATCGAAGTGGACGTGGACCCATTTTGAACCCTTACAGGCATGCCAGAGAAATTTCAGACGCATTCCGAATGGTTGTTCGTTTTGTCAATCTTTTTCGGTGATTTAACTTAGCATCTTTGATTCCACCTGATGGTTGTCGATGCCGGGTATACTGAGTCCGATTAGTATCGAAACGGACGTGGATCCATTTGAAAGCCTTATAGGGATGTTGAAGAATTTTCGGACATATTCTGGATGGTTGTTCGCTCTGTCACTCTTTTTCGATGATTCGACATGCTGTCTCTAATCCCACTTGATGGCTGCCGATGCCGGGTATACTGAGTTCGATTAGTATCGAAACGGACGTGGACTCCTTACCAACCCTTATATTAATTCTAGAGAAGTTTCGAACGGATTCCATATGTTTATTTGTGCCTTCACTCTTTTCTTTCGATTGTACCTATGATCTCTATTCCCTCTCGATTACATCCGATGCCAGGTATACCGAGTCTGATTGGGATCAAAACTGATGTAGACCCTTTTTTAAGCCTCTACAAGCATGTCAGAGAAATTTCAGACGGCTTTTCAACCTAGGGATTCTGATCCCACTTGAAAGGGATGTGGACCCTTAGTGTGAGCCCACCTTGATGATCGATTCGTACATCCACCTTCTACATCTGTTATTCCAGCACATTTTGATGGCTTGAGATTGATCAAATACAAATTTCAGGCGGACCACATCATTTTATAACTTCTATGACCCATAACAAGTCTTTCTAATAATCATAATTTGATGATTCAAGTGGTATGGTCCAATTGAGATTTGGATCATCATAATGTTGGGCTCATGTCCTATAGTGGTAGGGAAAACATATGGATGGAGGAAGTGGATGTACCGGAAACACTCCAAGGTGGGACACCAGGCTCAGAAATATCTTTGTGCCTGTTGCTGTGTGGGGTCCACAGAGATGTTCTTGAAAAAATCCACTCTGTCCATCTGTTTTTAAAGGCCACAATATGATAGTATTCTAAAAACTAAGCAGATCCAAAACTCATACGGGCCATAACACACGAAACAGTAGGGATTGATCACCTGACAGTCACATAAGTTTTGTATCCGAATGATATTTGTTCCTGGAGTTAATCTGATTGGTACTAATTCTATGAACCGTTTGGATGAATATAAACAACATGGTAAGATCCAGGAAGGTTTTAATGATGGACGTTGTTGTTCCCACTGTTTTGTTAATATGGCCCACCTGAGTTTTGCATTTGCTTAGTTTTTAGAATACTATCCCATTGTGGTATTTAAAAACATTTAGACAGAGTGAATTTTTCAATAACAACTTTGTGGACCTCACACAGCCACGGCTATAGAGACATCTTTGTGCCCAAGGTCACAGGCAATCCACTCATGCTTAAATCTGGGTCTCATCACTATATCAAAATAATTAATCCTATCCACCTGAAATTTGTAGATGGTTTTTTTTTTTTTTTTAATGAACAAACCATTAAATGTGTTTGTATTTTCAGATGGACGGCGTGGATAAACCACTACCATTCAAGGTGGGCCAAATAAAGTTTAGATCGTATGATAGTAGAAGTGGACCACAGAGTATACTCCGTATGATAAAAAAATGAGAGGGAAAATGATCATCTACAGGCGGGAAAAATAATTCCTGTAATGGTGTAGATGTATACACTTTTGGTTTTGGTAGTGCCGAGCTCTCTTGGATATCAATGACAATCTATTCTGTTGATCTGTTTTAAAATATCAAAGTACATTATATAATTAAAAGAATCAGTCATATATAGTACGTAATTGGGACACACTAAAGAAATAGTAAGAAACACCAAACTTGATGACATTTTTTTTGTGGTTTATTCCACTTTAACTTAGGATCATCTTTCAGACGGCTTTTATGATATTGAAATATTATGGCCATTCAAAACATATAGACAGGTTAGATATGTCACAGAAGTACTTAAATGATCACACAACGAGAATGACCACACTTATATAATTTCAACGGTAAAATACCAAATATTTATAGATTGATAGCTATCCAAGTAAAGATATACCCGATTGTGTGACTTCGCAGGACTACTATCTTAAGTGGTACCCCTGAGTATGGGACTGTTAATGTTACATTTTTTCTTAAATCCACACCATTGAAAAAGGTCACATAGAGTGAATTCAAGGTTATGTGGCCTACTAGAAAATAGTAAATGTCAATCACCAGTTTTTTTTGTACTTTGAACAATGTCAGATTTGATCTGCTCACTTCTGGTAGATCATTCTTTAAAAAGAGTTTTATCAGTAATGTTTACTTTCATCCAAACTTTTCATAAGATCATAGGGACTGGATTAAGTAAAAACACAAATATCAGCTTCGTCTAGAACTTTCGTGTCCCCAATAATAAATCAACTGTTGAAATTCAGTTCATTGTTTTCCTATGGTGTGGTCCACCAGAGCTTTTGATATGTTAAATCCATCAACATCAATTTTTCTCCTGTGACAAAAGTAGGAAAAAAAGGATAAATGGTATAGATTGATGAGTTTGATGATGATGGTCTTATGAAGGTTGGATGAAAACGGATGAACTGTCAAGTTCAGTAGGTAATCCGCCTTGACTGAGATACCCACGCACAACGGGATTTTTACTATATTAGCCCCGAGGTGTGGCCATTTTAACTAAAACTTCAATTTCTCATACAAAGTTTCCAAATTGGCCTTTTCACGAGAAATTGAAAATTTTGTGGTCGGTTTTGCCCCTTTGACCAGCTGCTCACGTACGGAGTTGCTTTTCGCACAAGTTTTTTTCAAGGGGATTGTGGGGCCCACAAAATTAACGACTTTGGCCATCGGATGGCCAATTTGATCCGCTCACAATAAATGGAGCATTTTCAAACCCACGTGAGAGGTTTTTACAAATCCAACAGAGGCTGTGTGTGACCCAGAATAGCGTTAACGATTCTCATTACTACAAATTCTTTGCACCGGCGTGGCCCACCAGTATTGACACTTTCCTTAAAATTTTCGACAATGACTCCTAATTAAAAAACTTTTTATATGAATGGATTTGATTTGTCTTCTCACATCCAAATTGCCCCACATAAGATCACGTTTGTAAATGGTGGGGCCATTGACGCAATGCCTGGCGAAATGGGATCCATAAATCTTCCTGTGAAACACGTTGTATGGGATCCACCACATTCTTCATACAAAAGTGAAAAAGTTGGGTTTGGAGGTCCCACCAAGGCAATGCATGCTATCCGTTCATCAACGACGTCGATGGACCGTTCTCCTTCCCTCTTCGTCTGACTTTGGTGGTTATCATCCGATTTTCCATGATGCACGTCCAAGATAATGGCTGTAGTAGATTGTAACAGAAAAGAAAGGTTGGGCCTACAATAATAGTCCGCTAAATGAAAATAGGAAAACCATCTCTTTAACTGATTCTCGATATAAATGTTAATGTGGATGGTAATGTGCATGGTGAAATGGAAAAGTGTAATGGGTGGAGGCTCAAATGTGGGTTGGATTTTCACTGAGTACTCAAAACTCCGTGTGCTAACTGGATTCCCACTGAGTATTGTGGAATCCCCATGGAACTGGGGATTCCCACTGGGCATAGTGGATTCCCACTGAACACTGTGGATTTCCCCTGACACTGCGGATTCCCACTGGCCACTGTGGATTCCCGCTGAACACCGTTGATTCCCCTGGGCATAGTGGATTCCCACCGAACAACGTGGATTCCCCCCTGGCACTGCGGATTCCTATTGGCCCCTATGGATTCCCACTGGGCATTGGGGATTCTCACTGGGCATAGTGGATTCCCATTGAACACTTTGTATTTAACCTGGCACCGCTAATTCGCAGTGGCCACTCAGGATTCCCGCTGAGCACTGCAGATTCCCCTGGGCATAGTGGATTTCCACCGAACAACGTGGATTTCCACTTGGCACTGCGAATTCCTACTGGCCACTGTGGATTCCCACTAAGCACTATGGAATCGTATTGGGCATTGTGGATTCCCCCTGGGCATTGGGGATTCCCACTGGGCATAATGGATATCCCCTAGGCTCAGTGGATTCCCACCGAGCAATGTGGATTCCCACTGAGAAAGGTAAATACAAACGGACAAGGTCCACCGCCATTTGACGTTTTAGTTATGACATGCTCTTTTCGAAGCTGTCAAAACAAGGCCCTAATGGGTGCTATAACAAAAATGATACTCTATATTGGGCTATCAAAACAAGTTATCTCGTGCATCTCGACAGTGCGAATCCACATTGGCATGGGGAATCCTTTGTTTCAATTGTATAGTTCTTAGTTCTCCCAAACATGCATCTCAACATCTTCATCTCTACAACACTCAATTCATAAATGTATCTTTTAAGGCTTACAACCAAGCTTTCTCGTTCCAGGCACAAGAATCGTTGAATATGACAGTTACGCAGCCCATATGCTGTCATTATGATGATGAGCTAGTAAACGAACGAGGAAGGTGGAGATACAATGGTGGCGATTCTTAGTTTATCATGGTGAGCAATGAAATAAGATATGAGGATCTTATATATAAAATTCACAATGTTATCGGCACTACACATTCGGAATATGAGCTTAGAATATAGTTCGTCTACCCATCGCCTAACTCCATATCACTTCGTCCACAACTGATCAGATATGATGATGATGTGGAGGCATATATGTTTATTTTCGCTCAGAACCTGAAAATTCATATACCTATGTTTGTGGAGAAAGTCAGACATAAACATGTATTTCATGATCATGTGGTGGTGCATTTAAATGAGCCTATACCAACTGTTAATATGTCCGTATATAAAGAAGACAACAGTCCGTGAAGACGTCATTGGTTCATTAAGCGGGGCACGTTCAAAACTTCCCCATACGGGCAGTTTCGAGACACCGGAGCCAATAGCATGTGCAGTTATACGTACTCCATCGAGTGGGGCATATCAAGAAGATCCGAGTTTGGATAGTTTCGATACGCTATTGTTCCGAATCATTCATAGCTAAGAGAACGCGCACATTCCTTCACTGGCTAGTACAGATATTCGTCATCGACCATCGAGTGATGCAATTCAAGAAGATCTAAGGCTGGACAGTTTCGAAGCGCCATCGTTCCGACTCATTCATAGCCAAGATTACGCGCACATTCCTTCAGCGGCTAGTGCAGATATCCCTACTCCATCGAGTGATGCACATCAAGATGATCCTCCTTTCAATAGTTTCGATGCGACATTGTTCCAACATATTCATAGCCAAGCTTACGAGCACGTACCTTCATCGACTAGTGCAGATATCTTGAGTCCATCGAGTGATGCACTTCGGGAAGATCCGAGTTTGAACAATTTTGATGCGCCATCGTTCCGACTCATTCATAGCGAAGACTATGCGCACGGTCCTTCCAGGGCTCATGCTTACATCCCATGTCCAACCACCAGTGTCCGTAATCGCCTTTTAGAGGTTCTTGAGACTTTAATGGATGTCATGTTTGAGCGAGATGAAATAACTCCACTGGAGATACTTGACCTCGATGCGGCATCAATGTACGTGAATTATCCGGTATATCATGATTTTGTTGATGACCCAAGTGAGTTAGCTGTTGGACAAATGTACAGAGACAAGGCTCGGCTACAGTTAATGCTTTGTAAGTTTGCGATACGAAATCATTTCCAATATTAGGTATTAAAATCAAACAAACAAAGGTACACGATTAAGTGTCTAATTGATAGTTGTGGTTGGAGGTTGCATGCATCGTTGTTGGACAATGGTGGTGCTTTTAAAATAAAGACATATCGATCAGAACACACATGTAGCCAATCCTTCGATGCAATCAGTTATCTCTATGCAAGTTTTGCGGATGGTAGTCGTGGTAAACGTAATGCAGCTTATGGAGGTACAGGAAGACATCATCGTCAAGCAACGATTAAGATATGTACCAAGATTGCTGCAGAGTGTATGAGAAAGGGCACAACATGTAGGCCACAAGATGTACAATTTGGAATAGAAAAAGAATTCAATGTTGAGGTCAGTTATATGAAAGCGCATAAAGGTATCGTAGCTGCAAGTAGTGTGATTATGTAGTCATTTGAAGATTCGTACAAAGTACTCGCTGCCTATCTCGAATTAATCAAGGCAAATCAGGGTACGATAACGGACTTACAACTAGACAGCGAAACGAATTGCTTTCAGAGACGCTTCATTGCGCTAGGACAATGTATTCGAAGCTTCCGGTTGTATTTTTGAAAAGTTTTATGCTTGGATGAGGCTCACTTAAAAGGGAGGTATAAAGGTCTACTGTTCACCGCAACAGCATTGGACAGAAATAATCGCATTCTCACGGTAGCATATGGGGTTGGTGAGTCAGAGAATAACAATAGTTAGCTTTGGTTCCTTCAAAACTTGAAGCGGGCAATTGAGCCTCTCCCGGAGGAGATAGTTATTATATCGGATCGTCATGCAGGCATAATCAACGGGGTGAAATCAGTATTCCCTAATGCAGCTCATGGTTATTGTGCACACCATCTCCTCTCAAATATGATGCATCACCACAAGGATGAGTCTTTGAAGAAGTACTTTTGGGCGGCTGCTAAAACGTGCCGAAAAAGCAATTTTAATGATCTCATGCACATCATATCAATGGCCAACCCTGCCACATATGAATGGCTCAATAGTGTAGATAAAGAAAGATGGGCTTCTGTATTTTTCCCGGACAAGAGATACAACATGATAATGACAAACATTGCTGAGAGCGAAAATGTACTATGGAAAAAACCAAGAGAATACCTGATCGTGAAAGTTCTCGATAGTGTCAGGAGCAAGATTCAAAAATTCTTCTTGAAAAGGAGAGAAGATGCGAAAGTGGTTTTAGGAAAAGCAACACCCTGGGCAGAAACACATATGAGAGAGTTATCAGACCAGGCGAGGATGACAAGCTGCATAGCGATATCTGTGGATGAATATGAAGTTAATGGGGGTGAGTATACCGATATAGTGAAACTAAGTGAAGCGAAATGTGGATGTGGCGAGTTCAGCGTGCTAATGTTACCTTGTCTACATGCAATCGCCGCATGTGACAAGTATGAGCTCGATTATTACAATTATTGTTCCCCCTTCTACTCAACAGCAGTTTACAAAGTGATGTATCGCGATTCCATATACCCAGTCCCTGATGTGAGTCAATGGGACACACCTGAAGATGTAAGGGTGATATGCGATAAAATTCGTCACCCGAATGAAAGGAAAATTGTAGGAAGACGAAAGAAAATGAGAATTACAAGCCTAGGTGAGGAGAGACCAACCGTCAAGTGTTCCAGGTGTAGACGAACGGGTCACAATCGGATGACATGCACCTACCTTCCGGCCATTAGCTAAAATTTATTACTACGTGTTGCGCTGGTTACTTTTTGCATACGCAAAGCCTCACTTTGTATTTAATTTTTTACGTATCTTTTTGTAAATCCACACTATGTCATATAAACATTTTGTCTACGTAATTTACTACTTGAATGGAGAAAGGCATGTGTGTATGTATATTTAACGCATGTCGCTATCATAGTTTTCCGTGCTAAAACATAAAATCAAACAAATGTATTTACCTGCGCCATTACAAAAAAAAGGGAGTGATAGATAACGTTGAAAGAAAAAATTAGTTTTAGAGATCACGGGATTCACAGAATACATCTGACTAAAGTGACATGTGAAGATGAGATGTGACTGGTGAAGATTAGATTAATAGGGTATAGGTAAGTACAGTCACGGGTGAAGAAGATGTGTGATCACGTGGGATTCCATGTGCCCCTTATCCAGTCCCTACACTTCTTGAATCCTCCCATTCACAGTCTCGAATCTGTTAAAAAAATGTCACGAAATGGTCATGGCCGGTATCATCCCAACCTACGTCCACCTCCTGGAAACTCCTACTGTATGCAGGAAAGGAGGGCCAAGTGGGATCGTGAAATATGCAAGCTAGAATAATGGACGACTATTTGTAGGAGATACAATCTTCTAGTGCCTAGACGACAGTCATTGAACATGAGGCGTGATACGTTGGCAGAAATTGATACGGCATTGAGAAGGCTGAGAAGGGAGATCGGAAGGATGGTAAGTCGTGTGGCGAGAGTGTGGATGGATGGTGTGACGACGGATCTCCAGAATGCATCCGAATCGGATATTTCAAATGAAAGTGACTGGAATTTATCGGATTTTGAAGATAAATAGTCATTGCTTTCCTATAGACAGCTTTTTTAACTTGTGCTTGTTCTTCGGTATGTTGCTATCATATGTGTTTACCGTTTTTGTTTCATATTAACTTTGGCTAGAACTAAAATATATACCTGCTGTTGTTAAAATATATTTGGGCTCGAGGATATCATAAATTCACTTGCAACAAAATAAAATATATACCTGCTGCTAAAGCATCTAAGCGAGGGTCTAAGATAGGTGGATACTTCACATTTATGGAATGATAGAGCTTCAATTTGACGAAAACATGATGTATCTGCAAAAACATGTCGTTAAAATTGTAATGAGAAGGCATGCTAATTGTCTGATAGAAGGTTTACACAAAGCAGTCAATATATACATAGATTACATTCTTCTGTGGGCAGTCCTACATTATTTGTATCCAAAGTGATCAGGCGAAAAAGTTATACCTGTGAACTCAATCCTGGCAATAGCTCACTTTCATACAAATGAAAAACTGAAATGAATTTGGATTGAAGCAAGACTGATCAGCTAGCCATGCTCATGGCTGATTGAAATCATTCAAGAAGTCCCACCATGACCATGAATAGCCATGTTGATTTGTCACAAAAAAAACATCATCCTTCCTTCTGAAGTTGACCTTACATTAATCCTCATGGCTATAGTTTCACTTTAGTGGTTAAAAGACACCCGCCTTCACCTTTTCACTAAAAAATTGTTACTCTACATCCACAAGCACTCCATGAAATGTACAGAGAGGTGAATGGCCAATACCCAACATAAACATGTGGCCCATCTGATGAGTAAAAATATTTGAGGACAGGGTTCTCTTTTCATTCACAAACGCTATTGATTTTTCTTCTAGTTTATATCGTTCACCACCAATGCAGCCCCCATAGTCCTGCATCGGGCTGTTTTGGGTCGATGCATATGTATTATTCATGGCGATGCTGGACTCATGTATTAGATGGCCCGAGACTATCAGGAACAAAGTGGCCATTTAGTTCCCATGAACATTATATCACAACTTACCTCAACCAGTGTCATGAGAACTGAATGGCCATTCTCAAATAAAATGCTAACAGATACTCAAGTGGGCCACACCAAAAGTTACAGCAAGGAGGGGACGCCCACAACAAAAACCAGTTTCCTGGATCCACCGATCCTTTCATCAGGTGAGACCCACTAGGGTGAGTATAGTTACTAAAACTCAGGTGGGCAATATGAAGTGACTTTTAAGGATTTTGGCGTGGTTTTACAAGTTTCCCGTGGCGTTGCCCCCAATGATCAATCATCTGTTCTTGAGTATTTGGACAAAGTTGTATTGATTTTTCTTTTCCACTTTCAGCTAGACCTATTTGTTAATTGCTACAGGTCTGGGTCCATGAATAAACCCAGTTGCTAAACAGGTACGGGTATGGTTTCCTTTATAATAGGCCTGACCCGACCTGCCCATTTAGTAAAAGGGTCTGGGTCTAACATTTGGTCCTACACCCATTTAGTAAATGGGCTGGTCTGGTTTTGGCAAAACTCACATGTAAAAGGTTTGGTTTTGGCAAAACAGGTCAGACCCTACACTTATTATATCATGTAAAAGGAGCTGGCTAGATCAAAGCATGGCATCTAGTCCGACCTTCGCCTATAGCAAAAAGTCAGGCCTTCGCAAAAATCAGGTGTTGCAGCCCACACATGCACTCATACATCATTATATACATAAATCAATATACGAAGATCCCAAAATGGGAACAATTCATTTAAACATTCCATCCCATGTCGTTAAATTGTTCCCCCAGCTAAAACACATAAGAAAACAAAAGCATTTATCCAACACTTACAATAAAACAAACCAGCAAAAGAAAGAAAACTGAACTAGGATCCTAATGATCTAAAGAAGCCGGGGATGGAGGTGGTGCGTCCTCCTTCTTGATGCAGCAAATGATCTCCTACATCTTCCTATAGAGCCATTTATTCCAACGCTCCTGACGCTCTGCCCCATCCGCCACCGCTCGCTCTAAGGCTACAATACGTTTTTCTAAGCCGGCAGTGGGCTGATAGTCTACATCTTCATCTTCTACCATATCCTTTTCGTCCTCTGCTTCATCTTCTTCTTCGCTCCTTGACTCATCTACAAGTCTAGCATTCGAAGGTCCTGCCCTAGGACTTTGTGGTACATTATCCTTCAAACGTCCCACATTCTTTTTATTGATCTCATTAAAGTCAATTAGGCGCGAAGTAGCGGTAGCAAGTCCAAACTGCTTCGCCAACTGACATGCCAAGCTCCCAAATGGCAAATTCAGGGGTCGTGATGTGGAAATGGGCTTCAGCATTTGGGTCAGAACAATAGAGCGTAGGCATACCATCTCCTGCTTACCCACTCTATACAACACCTCAACCATGTAAGGTGTCAACTCAGTGTGGTGCCCCGCTCGCGGATAAACATTGTGGACAAAAATGTGATGCAGCTTACGGAACACTGGCAACAGATTGGACGACCTCAAACAATTTTCTTTCTCCCACTCCACGTAATTGCCACATAGAAACTTCGTATGTGTGCCTCTCATATTCCTCCGGTCCGAGTCACCCTCCTTCACCACGACTCGACCACATGACACCCTAATGGCTGTAGCAATAACATTAACGACAACTCGGCGTAATATCCTGTTAACCTCTACATCAAACATCGGAGGATTTGATCGTGGATTCCTGGAAGCGGAATATAATTCGTCTACCGTTATGTCGTTGGTGATCGAGGTGGGATGGAAGATGGGATCCCATCCCAGGGTTGTAAGCTATTCCCCCATCGTTGAATCTTAAAAAATGCCCGGAATGTCAACCCTAGCCTCAAATGTTATCTTCCTGCGTGAATACTTATTCCAACCTTTTGTACGAGGCCCACGCTCGGAAGTTGCCTCACCTCTTCGAGGCCCATGAGAGGACGCCACACCAGCGTCATGATTCTTCTTCTTACGTTCAAGGCGGCTAGGGCCTACCCTACTCGAAGAAGCCTTTCGTTTAGCCATCATAGCAACCAAGAAAGGAAGAAGGACAAAAGATGCAACTGAAGAAAGGAAACCGGCCATAGTAGCTTCTTCAAACTTCGAAACTCACAAATCTTAATGGGGAACCCAAATCGAGATCTTTCTCAAACCTCAAATCCGTGCAATGCTTCAAGTGTTTTAGCCGTTAAGTGCTGTTCAGAGCCAATCTACTGGAAAAGAATGGTTGGAAGAGGTGTAGTTCGTCTAGGGGAGATAGGTATTTTGAGAGGGAGAACGAAAAGCCGTTGGAAGTAGGGTCGGTTTCATTTTTTAGCCCTTTTTTAAAAAAGCATTTCGTGGCCATCGGTGGACCGAAGTCGTATTCGACGTGCCGAAGGTTGAAGACATAAACTTAGGTAAAAACTGAATACCTTCGGCCCGAACCGAAGTACGCTGGACGAATCGTTGGTGGACCGACGGTATTCCTCGGTTAACCGAAGAAGTGACTGTAATCCACCTTCGGCACGATCTCGTGTTATCGGTTGGAACCGACGGATACATTCGGCGGGCCGAAGGTGTTCATCGGTGGACCGACGACTTCTCCACTTGTTGCTCATAACAATTGTGATTTTCAAGCATTTTAACACATGTCAATCCCACAAAGCACTATGGGATTCCACAGAAAACTTGTCCATATTGCTCTGTGGGATTTGACAGTGCTCTGTGGGATTCTATAGTATTCTGTGGGATTCCATACTACTCAGTGGGATTCCATATTGGTCTGTGGGATTTCATATTGCTCTGTGGGATTCCACAGTGCTCTGTGGGATTCCTTAGTGTTCTGTGCGATAACATAATTAACACAGTACATGCATAGCTCACCACGTGAATGGACTACTCTAATTATAGTGTGGACTACTCCATATTGTTCTGTGGGATTCCATAGTACCTTGTGGGATTCCATAGTGCTCTGTGGGATTTAACAGTGCACTGTGGGAATCCATAGTGCTCTGTGGGATTCCATAGTGCCCTGTGGGATTCCAAGTGCTCTGTGGGATTCCTTATTGTTCTCTGGGATTCCATAGTGCTATGTGGGAATCCATAGTGCTCTGTGGGATTCCTTATTGTTCTCTGGGATTCCATAGTGCTCTGTGGGAATCCATATTGTTCTGTGGGATTCCATATTGGTCTGTGAGATTCCACAATGCTCTGTGGGATTCCATATTGGTCTGTGGGATTTGATAGTGCTCTGTGGGAATCCATAGTGCTCTGTGGGATTCCATAATGCCCTGTGGGATTCCATAATGCCCTGTGGGATTCCAAGTGCTCTGTGGGATTCCTTATTGTTCTCTGGGATTCCATAGTGCTCTATGGGAATACATAGTGCTCTGTGGGATTCCATAGTGCTCTGTGGGAATCCATAGTGCTCTGTGGGATTCCATATTGGTCTGTGGGATTCCATAGTGCCCTGTGGGAATCCATATTGGTTTGTGGGATTCCATAGTGCTCTGTGGGAATCCATAGTACTCTGTGGGATTCCATATTGGTCTGTGGGATTCCATAGTGCCCTGTGAGAATCCATATTAGTCTGTGGGATTCCATAGTGCGCTGTGGGAATCCATAGTGCTCTGTGGGATTCCATAGTGCCCTGTGGGATTCCAAGTGCTCTGTGGGATTCCACAGTGCTCTGTGGGATTCTATATTGGTCTGTGGGATTCCATAGTGCCCTGTGGGATTCCATATTGTTCTGTGGGATACCTTATTATTCTCTGGGATTCCATAGTGCTCTGTGGGATTTCATATTGGTCTGTGGGATTCCATAGTGCTTTGTGGGAATCCATAGTGCTCTGTGGGATTCCATATTGGTATGTGGGATTCCATAGTGCCCTGTGAAAATCCATATTGGTCTGTGGGATTCCGTAGTGCTCTGTGGGAATCCATAGTGCTCTGTGGGATTCCATATTGGTCTGTGGGATTCTATAGTGCCCTATGGGATTCCATATTGTTCTGTGGGATTCTATATTGTTCTGTGGGATTCCATATTGGTCTGTGGGATTCCACAGTACTCTGTGGGATTCCATATTGGTCTGTGGGATTTGATAGTGCTCTGTGGGAATCCATAGTGCTATGTGGGATTCCATAGTGCCCTGTGGGATTCCAAGTGCTCTGTGGGATTCCTTATTGTTCTCTGGGATTCCATATTGGTCTGTGGGATTCCATTGTGCTCTGTGGGATTCCATAGTGCTTTGTGGGAATCCATAGTGCTCTGTGGGATTCTATAGTGCTCTGTGGGATTCCATAGTGCTCTTTGGGAATCCATAGTGCTCTGTGGGAATCCATAGTGCTCTGTGGGATTCCATATTGGTCTATGGGATTCCATATTGTTCTATGGGATTCCATATTGGTCTGTGGGATTCGATAATGGATGTTGTACGGTAAAAAAATGCATGTGCAGATTACAAGTAATCCAGTCTTTAGTATGTATTTTTTCAAAGTACAAAGTGAATTACTTTTCTTCTGAAAAAAGAAAAATAATGTATTATCCTTAATACAAATGGGCTGTACAAAGTGAATTATATATGTACTAGTTCAAAATTTATTCCAACGCACGCTCTCTTCCATGGTAAGATGTTTTTGTCCGCGGCTTCTTTGGAATATCTCTCGCTGCAGGTATACCATTCTTTGTTATTGATGGACCACTTTCGATGACTTCTACAATATCTTCATGTAAAGATATATGTACCGGTCTTGTCATTCCTGTCACGCCCTGAAATCCGGACTCAGAGTGTGCACCCTCCGGCCCAGTTTACAGGGTACAACTGGTGCACTAAATGCATTTATAACGTTAAACAACTTTAAGAGGCATAAAATAATGAAATACTAAGTTATCATTTATTCATGAAGTATTCAACCATAAACTAAGTCCACCCATTTGGGACTTTATTAAATATCTACTAATTATTGAAAATAATAAAATAACATAAACTAGTCTAAACGTCTTGGTTTAGGGCCGCCACTTCTTCCTTGGTTAAATTAGGCCAATAGTCTTGTGGTTCCTCTAGTGGTCCCATCTCATTATCAGGGGCATTCTCTGAAGGTTCAACGTCCACATCATCTGTATATTTTCAATCCACAACGTCAGTTGGAAAGCCCAGTGAGTAACCCAATACGGTTCACATGCATTTCAATTAAACATGATAAACACATGCCATCAAATATAGGTAACATATAATTAATGCAAGAATGAATGAAATGATGCATCAAGTGGGCATATATTCAGTCTTCCACTTGCTTCGATTGGATCCCATCAATCGGCTCCCCCTTCCTTGTAGGGCGGACTTCCACATATTAGTGGGCTTCCAGGATGGTCCCTGGGTAACCGGGTACCTAAGTACCTACCGGTCTTCCAGAGTCGAACTCTAGGCACAATAATTCATAATGCATGCAATAATTTACAGTCATACAATAATTCACGTCCGTACATTTCATCTCTCATTTTGAGAGGTAATATTTCATGACATTTATAAATAGAAATTATTTAAATAATATTTAAATAAGCATGAATTAATCAATATCACATATTGCATCCATCACACAACTTAATTAAAATGACTAGGAAACGTGTTGGGATGTACTCACTTGTTGATAGTGGCGATTACTTTGTTAATTTTGTCACGTCTTGAGTAGAATCGGTCCTGAATTTACAATAAATGTAATTTATATTTATAAATCACCAATCTAACCTTAATATACTTATTTTCAATTTAGATTATACTTTATTGAGTTTTGGTTCCTTAATGGACGGTCCAGATTCGATTATTGTGACCCACGTTTCCAAAAGGAATGACCCTTTTTTTCTATTTTCTGATGGTACAGCCCACTTGACTGGTGGGTCATCCTATACTTGGTCACAAGTTCCCTAATGGTACACTACCAAATATGGTTGATTATATTTTGTAAGGATTTTGTCGTAGGATATCCTAAAATGATTCATTTATAAGAATCCATACCGTACCTCCCCACTATTTCACTTGGCATGGCCCACTTGGAACTCTGATTGGGCTGATTTTTTTTGTCACAAAACTAATAATTCATTGCTCTAGAGATTGGGAGGATCGAATTTTCCAACAACTATACAGTGGGGCCCACAAGCTCCCAACCACTGGACAGGTGTTGTCCCCACTGTTTGTCTTGGTATGGCCCACTAGAATATCCTATACGGGCCATTTTTGGTCCTTAACCAGAAAACTTATTTATTAAGATATTGGACGGATTAGATTTCTCAAAATGTCATCAAATGGGTCCCAAAAGTGGACAACAATGCAAAATCGGATTGCCTCAATTATGTGTGTTGTTATCATTAATATTTTAAGTGGTGTGGGCCACTTGAGATTCGGATTTATCTGATTTTTGGACCCAAGCTGTAAAACATTATAATACAACATATGGTCGGCTTGGATCTATTGATTTCATCACAATGGGGTCCACGAGTGGACCGCTGTCCACGCCCAGAATTTCTATCTTTTTAAATTTCATTTTTATTTTATAAGTTTTCACCATTAGTTTGTTTCAGGTGGTGTGGCCCACTCGGACCTCAGTTTGGGTCCAAATTCGGACACTCATCCTAAAATGAGATAGAGCAATAAATGGGCGGAGTGGATGTACAAAATACATCAAGGTGGGTCCCATGAGTGGAGCCCCCACGTCACGTTCAAATCTAGTTAACGCTGGACATTCCAGCGTCAGAGACGCTGGACGTTCCAACAACTTCCTTTTTCTTTTTCTTTTTCTTTTTCTTTTTTCTTATTTATTTATTTATTATTATTATTATTAGTATTATTAGTATTATTATTATTATTATTTATATTAGGCTATATATGATGGTTTACATGAGATCTGGTCCGACCATTGTGTAGGCCACCTCATTGTGGCCCAATAATGTTTTGGAATAAAATAATTTATCATAATTAATTTAATAATTAAAAAAATAATAATAAACGAATTTTAAAGGCTATCATTCATTCAATCGATGTGGCCCATCTGAAGGTTCATTCGATCTGAATTTTGTGGCCCATGTACATTTTGGCCATATGGTCATTATGACCCGTCCAAATCGATTCCTGGCCCACCCAAATGGTCCCCACCAATCATGATCACATATTCAAGGGTTAAGATAAACATAAGGTCCCTAGATCCGTACAATGAATGGACGGACGATCCAACCCGTTTATTGGCTGGATCTGGCCTACTTAAATGAAACAGAAAGAACACCTACTTGATTTAGCCGCAAGATCCCTCCGTTCCTCTTCCTTTCTCTCCTTTTCTTTCCTTTCTTTTACGATGGATGAAATACCATCTCGTTATTTCTCTTTTTAAAGAGAAGTTTGTTGGAATTTGTTGCGGATAAAATGGGTTGGTTGAGATAAGATAAGATTAATTTTGAATTTCAAAATTCGTATTTAGACCAAAAAAAGAAAATTAAATTCTTGTTAGTGATAGGACTCGATCCTTGGTCTTCCCTCTCGCTTAAGAGGGCTTTAACCAATCAGTCCATGCTTTTCTTTTATTTATCATCTTAAATTTATTTAGCTAAACCCATTTTTGTTCCTAAAAGAAAATTTTCCTACCGGAATTTTAGGGTTGTTACAATTCCTTTCAACTTAAACGGAAGTAAGTCGAAGGCTATTGTTTGCCTGAAATTAGGGACTTCTTCCTGTGATTGAAAATACAACGTAATGAGTAAATAGCGGTTGAAGGACATGATGATTAGACTTTCGGACAATGTAACCTTACCGGAGTAAACTGTACATCCAACCCGCTGCATAGGAAGTCCATAGCTTTCATAACGTATACCCCACAGTCATCACTATTTGTTTGTTTTGGGGTCCCATCGACTATATCAAAATGCCATTCAACTTTCCAGAAAGGATTTCCATCATCACATATATGAAATAACCATCGAAGCCCATATGTGAATCCATGTGCATACAATTTGAAATTTCTCTTCCAAGTGGTGGCTATACTGTCGATCAATCATACTTGTATCTTCATTGGATACGCTACTATTAAAGTTCAGTGCGATTCGTGAACATGGACATGAAAGTAGACCTACAAAGTACATGAAAACTATTATAAGCAAATATGTCTACCATGCGCATTCCATCAAAAGCACATACATAATCGTAGACAAACCGTCTCGTATTGCCACATGGGCTTTGCCGACCGAGTAAGGAGGGTCACAACCAATGGATTAAGTCCATTCAGCATCGTCTCCCTATTATTGTGGTCACCTACAGCATATTTACATATGTTGTTGACATCTTTCTGGAACAATACCTGTTTAAGTACGATAAGAGAAAACTATAAATTTCAGGCAGAATGATTACTACATATGATCATATCAAACTGTTCTTATTACGAATATTTACCCAGAACCAAGTGGACACAAATAAGCAATCCTGGGGGTACGCAACAGGATAATGTGCTTTGCGATCCGTCAGAAAATCCATGTACGCGTTAATGCACTGTGTAAAGAAATATTGATCAGTAAACATCGACAGTCAATGAAAGAGTTATCTACAATGAAACCTACATTGAACTGCAGCTTACCCCATCATCAACCCATACGTTATCCCATATATAATGCAACCAATAATGGTTACCGAAATCGTAAGTGGCTTTGACAATACTGTATTCATCAGGCGATAGCTGTCTCGAAGGGTTCATAAATCCAGGTACGTCGGTGAAGCCGAATTCGGACTCGGTGCGAGGTTCCGTGAACGGGCTGCGTTGGAACCTTGAAGGTTGTCGGTCACGAACGGGCTTCATATTATCATCTCCCGCTACCCCGCACATGAAATGAGGGGGTGTCACAAATTTTAAATGACCCCCAAAATACACGACAAGGGTAGTGCAAACCTCCACATCATCCACGTTATGATAACCGTATGCATCCGGAGTATGCTGAATTGAATGAGGCTCTACTTCCTCTCCATCCCGTTCATCCGCCGCGCGTTTTCCCTGAAGACACACGATATATACTTGATTAGTATCTAAATCGCATTGTAAATTACCAGTGCTGCACAATTAGAATTGAAAATACCTTCACCGCCTCCAATTCGGCTTCAAGACGAGAAACTTTTTCACCTAATTTCTTATTTTCCTCCTTCACTTCGGCCACTTCGGTCGCATATTTAGTTACCTTATTCAATAATATCTTATACAATTTCTTCCATCTAAGCTTTTCATCTAATTTTACGGGCCTCTTTGTGCTCACTCCCCCTTTACATTTGTATTCATTACTGTCTTATTTGGCCCTATAGATTTAATCTCAATAGCTTCTTGTCGTCTATCCATGTTTCTCTTTGACTTCTTCTCACTTATTAACGTCGTGTTTCCAACAAGTCTTTGAACTTCTATAACAGCGTCGCGTTCCTCCTCATCTGTGGTGGGAATGAGGGCCCCGGTGCTCACAAACTACACGATGAACATGAATGCAATTATTAGAACATAAAAGTAATGTTAAAACTACAAAATCTATCGTCATACTACATTCCATGCATATTACTGATTCTTTTTCAAAGGTTTTAGAAACGCTCGTAGACCGCACTATCATGTTCATTTTTCAGTTGAGAAATCGCGGAATATGGATAACAGTCATTCTCGAAGCCCAGCGATGTGAGCCGGTTAGAGATGGGAATGACTCGTATGCCCAAACCTGTTGAGTCAAGAATACAAAAGGAAATGAATAATATAAGGTAATATATCGTGTATTTGGAGTGTACAAATTTATAGAATACAATACTAAATTTACCTGAAGGGCAAATGTGTTTCCGCAAAAAATGTACGTATCAGGATAGTGTGCCTTTATTGCCATGTTGGCATGTATTAAGCTCTTAATTATGCATATTCTAACCCCAATTCATCACTCATTATACAAGATTTTCATGATTTAAAGACTAATCAAATACATGTTTTGTGATTGTAGGGATGAGAGCGGACTTCACTCAATTAGAGACAAAAAAGGGGCCATTTGGAGCCTTTGATGAAGGCCCAAGGTGGACCAAAGAAAGAAGAAAGCAAAAAGAGAGAGGAAGGAGAGAAGAAAAGAAAGAAGAAAAACAAGCAAAACTGGGTCCGACCGGTCAAGACCGGTCGACCAAGAAGGCCCGACCGGTCATGACCGGTCGGATGCACTCCCTAGAGCAAGGCCAGCCTTGTCCGACCGGTCATGACCGGTCGGCCAGCCCTGTCCGACCGGTTGTGACCGGTCGGCCATGCAAGTTTTAGATTCCAGATTGCATACAACAGGCCATTCCCGTTTCTGGTTTTTCGGACCACTTTTCTGAAGCCATCTTGATGATATTTGGAAATCCAACACATCCATGTTGAAGAGGAGCTCGACGCCGAACTAACCCAAGTGGTTTCGTGTCAATCGGAGCTACGGATTGATCGTGGTGGCCAAAACAATCGAGCTGTCCAGAAAGTTCCAGATTCTGCCTACTCCACTCTGGGCCGGTCCCGGTGGCCCATCATTGACGATATGAGGAATGTACTTTGACCATCTTTTAGACCACATCCATATATGAATAACCACAAAGTTTCAGATCAAAAGGATGTGTGGTTTGATCGTACCGGTTGAAGAAAGATGGACCATCCAGAAAGATCCAACTGCGCAGAGTTTATAAAAGCCCTAATTGTTCTAATTTTCGGACCACATTCTGAGATTGTTTTGGACAATCTAATCCATCTATCATGTAGAGGAGGAAGTTTTCTACAATTTTCAAAATTTGGGATCAATCCGACATCTGTACACTCCGGAGCGTTGAAAGCAAGATGACTGGTTCTGAAGGTACCCAAAGTGCGCGATTTTGAGAGGCGGTCGGTGATGTGATTGGTGGGCCCATTCAGAAGATAATCTTTGAAATCTAAATCATCTATGAGGAAGATCACATTACAAGGAAACTATAAACTAAATTTGAAGGCAATCCGACCATTGGTTAAGCCGTACCAAGCGAAACAAATTCTGCTATGTTGCTGTACTATTGCTGCACTATAAAAGGAGGTGCTCTCTTCTATTCCAGGGCAACCAAGGACGTGGGGAGCAAGGAGTTCAAGTCATAGGAGGCTTCCTAGCCTCCTCCAACTAGTTTTTCTTCCTTTTCTCAGTTCTAGTTTTATTTTTTAATATGCTTTTCATTAGCTAATCTCTTAGCTAGAGCTAAGAGGTGAACCTTATAGTTTTCTTAGATTGTTTAATTCGTTTTATTGGTTTTAAAGTTGGAATTCATGATTATGAACTAAGGTTTGAAGTTTATACAAGCTTTTGAGTAGTTTTTCTTAGTCTTATGATGACTCATGGATGTTTGGGAGAATTACTTAATTGCTTAATTGGTTTGTAACGGTCTAGACCTGTATGATCCGAGGAATCGGAGTGCGCTCTAGTACTATGATCTTCATAAAGGAACTTCCTACCAAAGTTCTATTTTTCTGTTTTTCTGGAATATGTATGAACTGTGCATGTGATTTGAATCCAGTTCAAATCCTGATCTAGCCTTGTCTTGTAACAGGACTTGAGGATGGTTATGATTGTGAACTAGACCTTTTAAAAAGGGGAATGACCTATGCAATTGAGCATGCTCAGATCAGCCTGCATTGAGTGAATCTTATGCATAGAACTTATATATTACAGATTGTTTGGTTTAACAGTTCTATCATCCGGCTAGATAGATCTTAATATCGATTCTAGTTGAGAAAGTGAGAAACCATAGCGAATTATACATCTAAGGAAAGCTATAAGTGGATCCTTGATGCTCTAGTTATCTTTCTATTATCAGATTTTCTATTTTATGTTAAAAATCAATTTCACAAACCTTTTTGATTCTAGTTATTAGGATAGTTGGAATTGTTTACTTCCTTCCCTGTGGATCGACCTCGGTCTTACCGAGTTTATTACTACATCGCGACCCTACACTTGGGGAAGCGAACAGCATGGTACTTCAAGATTTCGTAGCCAACTCGACCCCAAGGATAGTTATTAAAATCATCGATACTATTTTCTAAACTAATATATTCCTCCACACATTTATTCTTTCCAGGCAATCCAACAATTAAATTCTCCACGCATAATACTAGGGCAAATTTCACGACATGCGAATGTCTTTTCGACCCTACAAGACTTTCAAAAGTTTTCATTAAGTCTTTCTTTGTAATATGTTCGTAATTCTTAAAGTACCGGTCTCGTAAGTCGTTCTTGACTTTTTTTGGCTTGTATGGTGCCCACTTCAATCCCATAATTAATGTGTATTCCATCTCACCAAAACGGATGATGGAATCATGGATGTTGAACCGTAGATCACCGAGATGTCTTTGCATCAACGCATGGATGATTGGTCCATGAAATATGAATTCTCTTTCGTTAAACTCTAGCAAATATTCAAAGTAAGTTGATCGGAATAAATCTCTACAATTTTTACACCCATCAAATGCAGCCTTCAATGGAGTTAAAAATTCAACTGAACATTTTGCTGCCACCTTCTTAATAAAATAATCTGGGCAAGGACCCGGCTTTCTCTCATTCATGCCACCTGTGGATATGTGTTGAAACAATTAGTACAATGAATAATGTATAATAAGTTGAAATACATGAATTAACCATAAACATATAATAAATACACATTCGAGGGTAATTGGCGCATAGAGGTGGGAAACGATCCGAGCCGGGCGGAGTTAGCCCTACTTTGCTTTGGTTTGTTTTTATGCTACCCCGGTTTGTGGATTGACTTGGTTTGTATATATGTATTATATGTATTATGTATTATGTATTATTCATGTTATCCATGTAAGAGGCTGTTCGAAACAAAAGTTCAGGAGCATAATTTTACAACTGCATGGGAACAGCATGCATCCTTGTATATGTGTTATGTATTATGTATTATTCATGTCATCATGTATATGTATTATCCATGCCATCCATCTTTACATATCATTTTAGGACATGATCTTAAAATCATAACCAAAGCTCAAGTGGATCACACCACAGGAAATAATGTACTTACGATCTACGAGCAGAATTAAGCAGAATCAAACCAAGCTAAATTGAACCGAGGTTCGAGCCATATGGACCCGGTATTACCCTACTTTGAGCTTGCTTTTGTTTTTTGTTTTTTTTTTAAGGAGCTTGACTATGAGGCTTGGTTTAGTTTTCGAGCTGGCTTGGTTTGTGCCCACCTCTATTGGCGCCATTGAAATGTTTATTTTAGAATCCAACCAAAGGTTATCGGGGCCCTTCAAATGGTGCACCTTGATGGATGTAACACATACTGCTTAGGGGGAATCCACAATGCAAGCCGAATTCCACAGTACTCATTGGGAATCCACTATGCTAGGGGGACTTCACATTGCTCAGTGGGAATCCACAATGCCTAAGGATTCCACAGTGCTTTAGTGGGAATCCACACTGCCTGGGGGATTCGACAGTGGTCACTGAGAATCCATAGTGCTCAAGGGGATTCCACAGTGCCTAGGGGATTCCACGGTGATTAGTACGAATCCAGAGTTATCAGGGGGATCCCATAGTGCCAGGGGGATTCCACAGTGCTCAATACGAATCCATAATGCCAGGGGGATTCCACAGTGCTCAATACGAATCCACAATGCCAGGGGGATTCCACAATGCTCAGTGGGAATCCACAGTGCTCAGGTGGATTCCACAGTACCTGGGGGATTCCACAGTGATCAGTGGGAATCCACAAAACTCATGGGGATTCCACACTGCTCTGTGGGAATCCACAGTGCTTAGGGGGATTCCATAGTGCTTAGGGGGAATCCACAGTACCTGAGGGATTCAAGACTGCTCAGTGGGAATCCACAGTGCCTGGGGGATTCCACACTGCTCAGTGGGAATCCATAGTGCTTAGGGGGATTCCACAGTGATCAGTAGGAATCCACAGTTACCAAGGGAATTCCACAGTGCTCGAGGGATCCAAGGAAGACTTTCAAAAAATACACAGAAGAAATAATTAAAATAATACACATTATTACCTCTACACGCCATATCAGTCGCAATGAGAGAAGATTTGAGGTGTCGATGTGGGTCCCACGGAAGAAGGAGCAACGGTCTTAACCACCTTCTCCAGTTGGAGGTCGTTTTCTTAGAAAATGAGTTGACGGCAGTGGTCCCCTACGTCGTGCCTGGTGGTGGTCCCTTGTGATGACGACGGTGGAGGTTTCTGCCTTTTAAAATTCTAAGTAAATGGCTACGAGCCAACGGCCCCACCCTTTACAAACTGAAAACTGTTCGTATGTGGGGCCCATTGGATGGTGGCAGAAGAAATCGAATTCGTTCGTACAAGAAGGATTTTAAACTACTGTATCGTTAGAAAATTTGAAGCTAAAATTTAGTATGGGTGGACCACACCATTAGAAAAGAATTTAGAAAGAAGGAGAAACGTCAAGACTTTTGTTGACCACACATCGTCTAAAAATGAATGCAAAAACACTTTCCGTGATTTTCGAAATTAATCCTCTCATATGAGCGGATCAGATTGGCCATCCGATGGCCAAAATCGTTGATTTTGTGGGCCCTACAATCCCCTTGAAAAAAACTTGTGCGAAAAGCAACTCCGTACGTGAGTAGCTGGTCAGAGGGGCAAAACTGAACACAAAATTTTCAATTTCTCGTGAAAAGGCCAATTTGAAAACTTTGTATGAGAAATTAAAGTTTTAGTTAAAATAGCCACACCTCGGGGCTAATATAGTAAAGATCCCACGCCCAACAACAACATGACAGATATCCATATGCATCAGGATTGGTGCATCCCTACCTGTGGGGCTTACTATGATGTAAGTTGCATACATCAATACCGTTCATCTACTTTCACACCTCATTTTATAGCATTATCCAAAAAATTATTCATTTCCAGATATTAGATGGAACATGGATACAATGAAAGGTTTTAAATGAATTCCACACGTCAAAAACTTCACTAGGGCCACAACAAAATTTATTTTCTGGCAAAACTGACATGAATAAATGGAAGGCCGGCTTAGATTTACAAAATCTAAGTCAAGAATGAACATATACTGTGAGTGTCACAGCAACTATGATTTTATCCAATTGACGCTGGACCCAAAACCTGTCAATCCACTATGTCCAAGGTATGTATGGCTCATAGATTTTTTTATATGTGATTTGTTCCATCCAATTAATTCAACAGGTTAAAATAAGACATGCGTAAAAAAATTAGAACTATCCCATGAACAGGTGTACAATAGATTTGTTATTTCGTATCATTTTTCTTAAGGTTCTAAAATTAATTCACAGTTGGAAACAAAATACTGCTTGTTTTAAAGTTATTTTCCCTCCCATGACAAAAAATGACATGGTAAATAATTTGGACGACTTTGATCTATGGAGATCATGATTGTGGGCCCTATGAAAATTGTGTCACAGTAAGTAACTGTCCAATTGTCATTAATGACTCTTACCAATGATGTGGTCCACCTAATATTTAGAATTATCTAATAGTTGGGATTCTATACATAAATGTAATGGAAAAATAGATGGGCTGTTTTGATTTACAAACTATAGATCATGGAGGACCACAGGCGGTTAGCATCCCACACAAAACGGTGTCACCGGATTAATACTGAAACTAAATAAAAAAAAAACTAGTAGGTGGCTGATTTAAAGCTATGTATGGCCCACAATTTTTTTTATTTGATCTCTTCCGTCCAATCAATTCAACAGGTTAAAATAAGACATTTTTAAATAAAATCATAAACTGCCGGGTGGTCGGTTTGAAGGCACATATGGCCCACTGTTCTTTTTTATGTGATCTGTTCCGTCCAAACAATTTAACAGGTTAAAATAAGACATTTAAAAATAATTTAAAAGATCCCGCGAACAAGTGGACCACACCAAAATGATTTCAAATCATTTTGTTTAAGGGTCTAAAATTAATCCACCATTGGGGCGAAAATACTACTCATCTCTACCTCAATTTTTTTTTATGATAAACAGTAATGATACAAAAAAAAACTGATGGACAATGTTGATCAATGCAATTCAGGATGTTGGGCCCCAATTTACCCTTGTATAGGCGTTTCCAGAATTCGAGGGTAGAGTTATAATAATCGTAATGATGAGGGGCAATTTCAACTGTGAATAGGATATATTTTGGTGCGAGCGGGATATATTTCGGAGTGAGTACTTTGTCTTTTTGGGAAAAAGACACAAATACCCCCTTTGTAGTTTTAGCCTATCCTACCATCCTTTGTATTAGAACCGGCCTCTTCAAACAAACCATGAAACAACACAAGCAGAAGGAAACTTCATTCCACATTGAATTAGGAAAAAGGATAAATTCCATTGCGAAATTTCATCTGAAAATTGTATTATTTCACTCTCATTGCAGGAAAAGAAACAGAACAAACATGGTCAATCATCTCAACGATGCCACTTCTACTCGTCCGTTCACTAAATGCGCCCAAAGTTCTTACCATTCTTATGACGCATGGAGGGTCCTTCAAAAGAGTGAGGGGCGTTATTAATAGAAACCGGACCATCAGGAAGTACGGTGTAAACCGCAAGTGGGCTTCTCACGACATGAAAGCCGTCCTTCCATGCAATGTAGCCAGAGATTATGGGCTGCTGACTAATGACTCCTCCACTCACCTTAACTGTAAATGTTTTTGTTTCACCCTTCGATGAGAAAGAAAGGACGTTCGGTTCGACAGACACTTGGAGGGATGGTGCATAGATAGTTGCATAATAGGTAGAGTTTGAAGATCCGACGTTGGTTACTTTCCTCTGGAAGGTGCCCTGGATGGATTGGCCATCTGGTATGGACAGTGCGAAGGATGGGTAGTTGAGGTCCCAAGCATTGCCTGTATTGTTGCCAGAGCATGTGCTTGAATCGCCAGTCACGAGCCTCAATGTGGTGGTGTTGTAGCCCGAATTGCAGAGGAATTCGATGTAGTCTTGCTCGGATGCGTCATATACTAGCCCAGGATCTAGGGCTGCCATGGGGTTGATGTGGCCAGATCCGTAAGCGAATTCTGCATCTTCATTCTTCCTGGCATCCATGATGTAAGCTGTCGAAGATGAAATGGCAGCAGGTGAAAGTGGTTCATTAGTAAAACTAAACAAACTTGTACAATGAGCCCAATGAGCTCTTTATGACTAATGGGGGTTACGATGTTGAATCCTAGTGGTATGTATATTTTATTGTGAATCAGGCTTTTCATCAGGTGGGCCCCACAACAGGTAAGCTCAGTTGCTGTCTGTTGAGACACATGGTTTTTTCTAACCGTTCATTTCTTTCACACAGGCATGAACCTGATGACCATGCCAACTTGACTTATTTTCGGATCACAGCTCAAACCCGCCTAACAAATGGCCTGAAACACATGGGGAAGAGGGATTCATTTAGATCACCTGTAGTCATGAGTGCAGATTTGATCGCAGCAGGGGACCAGCTGGGATAAGCAGATTTGATGAAGGCGGCAGCACCGCTCACATGCGGGCAAGACATCGATGTGCCCGAGATTATGTTGTACTTGACTCTGTCTGTATCTGCATAGTAGATGGAAGGAGGCGCTACTGGTGACCAAGCGGCAAGGATGTCTACGCCCGGGGCTGTCAGATCCGGCTGTCCATTCATTTAAAGTATTGTATATTAGAGGTTTCTCCAAACTGTATACTAATCAAGGGAAGCATCCAATAATCCACGTCACCTTGAGAATATCTGGAGTGATTGGGTTGGGTCCTCTGGAAGAGAAGGAGACGATACGGGGAGCGGATGCATCTTTCCATGTCTCACCGGCGAGGATTGTTCCAATGGGGTTGCTGAAACCATGGAGTTTCATGTTTAGAAGATTCTAAAGCTAATGGTGCCTTTAGATACAAAATCGAGATGAACCACAATTTATTCCAAAATAAATTGACACCATTTTAATCCATAGTGAACACAGTCATAATTCAATTTGAATCAATATCCAAATGCAATTAAATAAAAAATAAAAATAAATAAATAAATTAGAAAGAAATCTGCTACTGACATCCTGGTGGAACAGAGATGATTTGGGTAGTACTTACTCAGTAGATTGAATGTAGTCCAATACTTTTGCACCATCTTCTATACTGAGAAGAGTACTTGGCAACGGATAAGAGAAGGCGAAATCAGAGTATTCGCTGTCAGCCATGATATTGCCCAATCCTTCAGCCTCCATGACCCCGGAACCATCAAAGATGTAGTCACAGAGGACGATCTTCCCTTGCACTTTGTATGAGTTGAGAGATCCAACATCGCAGGTTCTTGAAATATCAGCTGAAGCAAGGGCTGATACGTTTGGAGCGGATCCTCCATATATCATCGGGTATGATGTACCATTGAGGTGAAATGGATTGATGGCGTTTCCCTGCCAGCAAAGGGAGGAGTGACATCAGGCAAAATCAGATTGAAAAACTTCATCCCCACCATACACATGGTGGCAAACATGTATACTGATCAGAACATCTAATATGATGGGTCACCATCTCGATGGGCCGTAGGCCAAAATTCCCCATGATTGGGCAATTTCAACCATCCGATTGTGGTGATTTTTGTAGATTGAATGTGAGACGATGATCATTTCTATTTCAATCATCTCTTTTCCCGGCCATCGAGGGATTAAAAGTCCATATGGATTGTTTTTTCAGACGTGGCCTCTACATACCAATTCAAAGATCCTGGTCACTGGACATGAATTAATTATTAATGTGCTTTCATGGAGTAATCCACTTGACTTACAGTGTAGGTCTGTCCATTGCCAAGCACCACTTGGGACACAAACTTCCGGTCGATTGTGCTTGCAGCCACTGTCAAAGTCCAAGGTGCGTAGTTGGAGACGGATCCTGGATACGGGCCAGAGTTTCCAGCAGAATTTGAGGTCAAGATCCCATACTTCATCGCATGGAATGCTCCAATTGCAATGGGGTCATCAAAGTATGGTGCTGGGTAACCCGATCCAAGGGAAACCGATATGATGTCGACGCCATCCGCCACTGCATCATCAAAAGCAGCCAGGATATCAGCCAGGCCACATCCCGATGACCAGCATACCTTGTACACCGCAATTCTTGCTTGTGGGACTGCGCCTCTTGCAATGCCTTTGGCTAACCCATGGTAGCTTGCTCCAGGCACAGCTCGGCCTGCTGCGGTGGAAGCAGTATGGGTCCCATGTCCTTCTGAGTCTCTCGGAGATTTGAAGTCCGTATCATCGTAGTAGTTGTCACTGTTGTAGTAACGGGCTCCGATGAGCTTGCTGTAAATCCAAAAATTCGATTAAAATATCTAACAATGAACATGAAGAAGCATTAACTTGAAGAGAGAATATAAATTTTATCCAATATTTGCTTGGCCAATGAATTTTATATATGTGGCCCATGTTTGGTGATCCAAATCACCACCGTGTGCCCGACGTGAGTGGGAGTGCCGTTAAATCTTTCCCATTGGTGGATCCTAACCATCCAGTATGGCACTCTTTAAATGCACGCCATTGCTTTATTTGTTCATTTTCATTGAATGGCTAGGATCATCTAAAAGGGGAGATATTAAGGCATGGCTCCCATAATGGTGGAGAGAAAGAGAGAGAGAGAGAGTAAAATCACTTGTTGCAGGTGAAGTTATCTGCAGTCTGGCAAATCCCTTTCCATTTTGCCGGAGGAGCGCCGAACCCATCATCGCTGAAGCTCTTGGACTCAGGCCAGACTCCTATGGACACCAAAAACACACTTCAAATACTTAAAATTGTAGTATTTTATGATTAACCAGTCTAATTTGGAACAAAATTTCATGATATATAATGAAATTTGGTGCATAGTTTTTGAGGGTGTGTTTGGTTGACCCAAATTTCACTGCACATGCAAACAAACGCACCCTTAAAAGCTATGCTAATCTTGATTTTTAATCATAAGATTTAAATCAGTTTCTAGAAGGATTAAGTATAGTAATTCAAGTAATGCATATACCTGTATCTAACAATCCCACGATAACGTCTCCTTCATGAGGAAAGTACAATTGATTCTGCGGCAAGCCCATGAAATCCCATGATCTTGTAGTGTGGAGCTGTAGCTTGGTGTTAGGGAGCACCGAAACGACTCCTTCCATCTCTGTAATCACAATCAACTGTTAAAATTTCCATTCTTTCTGATCACCAGTTGGATCCTCTTCGTTGATTTCATCTCACCTGAAAACATGGCTACCTCTTCCTCTGATAATTTAGCAGCGAATCCATTGAAACTCTTCCCATAGCTATAGATTAATGACTCTTTGGCCTTGGAGCTACTGCATACATACAATTTCAAAAGAAAACTCCCATTAATTTGGGTGTATGTTGAGAAACAAGACCATTATTTGACCTCATCAGTTGTTTCTCCTGACAATATATATTTATTTACTAGGGCTCAATTTCAGTACTGCACACAATATTGTATACCACATATTTCACCATCCCATGATGGCAGGCAGGAATCCCGACATGCATTTTGAAATTGGGTTTTTCAAAATGCATGTTGGGATAATCCCATTTCACAACTTGCTCCGGAATTGCATCGAGCAGCAGCTGGATGGTGGGAGGTACTCAGTGACACAAGTTGTTATGATCAATAGACATTGTGTATAATTCTTCCTTCTCATGTTATCATCGTCGTGGTCATCGCTGCTATTGGAAGTGGTAATAGAAATAGTAGTGGCATTCGTAATATAAAATGAGTAACCTTCCAAGAACTTCTTCCAACATGGTGTGGTGCGATGCCACGGATACTCCTTCCTTGGGAATATTTCCCATGTATACGACATGAACCTGTACAAAATGCCCATTTTAGTTCTCAATGATCCTTTGTGTGAAAATTATGAAATAAGTATAGAGAAATGAATGTGGAGTTGTACCTTTCTTTCCTGGCAATGGCAAGTGAGCGCAATTACGGCGAACAAGAGGGGGTAGAAAAGGGAATGGAAGTTGGCCATTTTCCCTCTTCACTCCCTCTTGCTAGCTAATACTGACTGCAAGAATGAGTTGCAGCTTAAGGCAGATGTTGCAGCTATTTATAGCCAATTTTTTTTTTTTTTTTTTTTTCCTTTGGGACGGGTAATACGTCCATTGCTGGCTCTGGTTAGTTATCATCGCCCCATTTCTAGTTTGAAAAAGACAGCCTTCAATCATCAAGCTCGTGTATCTTTTCTTGTGGTTGGTTGCTGGTATGGGTGATGGATTTTCTTAATCAAATTGCATTTGCATGGGTGCAAGCATGCCAATGTGGCACACGTTTGCCACATCCAAGTCTTTATCACATGGGCCCTGTAATGTGGATGGGCTGGTCTGATCATGAGATGGACAACACATGTTTGGAAAGAACGGACGGTTATAAAAGGTCCATATTCAGCATACATGTTCAACCCCTCCTGATGATCGGACTGATCTTGTTTTCAGGCCAGGACATAAACAAGTGGTTCCCACCTGATTCATGGCTTGGATGTTAGACACGCTTGCCACATTGGTACGTGTGGCCACGTGTTGATGGGTGTGCAGGAGGAGCAAGGTTCTGGTACGGTACTTTGCATAGAATCTAAAAATGGCAGTTTTGGGAAATACAGGGTCTGCCTGGGATGTCTAGTAGTGTGGAAGGAGACCGGCCTGGCGGACGCGATTCTCCTGCAAGCTATGTTGCTCGTGCACAAATGAGATTTACGAACCCACCATGATGTGTCGGTGACATCCATAATCCATTCCATCCATCATTTGGGTCAGCTCATGTTAGTTGATGAGACAAAAATTCAGGCTGATCCAAAACTCAAGTGACCCACAACACACAGGAAAGTAGGGATGGAATGTCTACCATTGAAACCAAAGCTTGGGATCGAGTTGATATTTGGATCATTTAAAAAAAAAAAAAAAAAAGCAACTTATGAACTGTTTGGATGGCATATAAACATCAAGGTAGTCCCCAAAAGGAATTCAACATTGGGGAGGCGTCACGTCTCCAATTTTTCCCCGTGTTATGGCCCACTTGAGTTTTGGAGCTGTCCCATTTTGGACTTAACGTCCTAATTAGCTAATGCAAACCATGGACGGAGCAGATGTGACAGACACATCACAATGGGTCTCACAAAGTTTGTTTGTTTGTTTTTTTTTTTTTTTTACCGAATTTGGTCCGGCCTCAAGATCTTCTTCGAATGATCCGTCATAGGAGGCAAGGGGATACAGACAAGCGAGAAAGCTGAGTTAGTGTTACGTTGGTTTTAACAATGTCAAAATGTATTTTTCCAAGCTCAACTTTAATCTCCTGTGACCCTAAGCAATGTAGTAACCACCTTATAAACGTTTTATACCCGCTTCATCCATTCCATTAGCTTGTTTTAGTACGGCAGCCCAAACATGAGTAGATCAGATCTGAAGTAGGTGTCACCACAGGAAACATTCGAGATGGAAATGTCCACCGTCTAAATCTTTCCGGGTTCCAATCTCCAGTGCCAAGTCTAAATCTTTCTTAAGTCTATTGTGACATTGTTCAGGTCAGAAAAAACTGGATTTGAAAATAAAAAAACAGTTTTTATTAATTTGTATTGTAATTTTGTTGTGGGTTTAATTTCATATTGAAAAGGAGAACTTAAGCCTTTACATTAGGAATCGGATTGCATGCGGAGTAACTCCGCACGCTCTTATCGTGCGGAGTAAACTCAGTTGGGCCCACCTAGAATGTATGTGCTTTATCTATTCCGTCCATATGTTTTTCCAGCTCATTTTAGTGGTTGAGCCCAAAATTTAAGCATATCCAAATCTCAAGTGGACCATGCCACGGGAAACAGTGGGAATAGTGATTTCCACCGTTGAAACCTTCCCAGGCACTACAGTGATGTTTATTTGTCATCCAACCTGTTCATAAGATCACATGGATATGGATGAAGGGAAAACACAAATATCAGCTTGATCCAAAACTTCTGTGTCCTACTAGAATTTTTCAATGGTAGACATGCAGTTCACACATTTCTTGCGGTGTGGTCCACTTTAGATTTTGGTATGCTTCATTTTTTTGCACCATACCTAAAATTTTCTGTTAAGATGGATGGACGGAGTGGATAAAATACATAAATCACCGTGGGCTCCACAGAGTTTACTCCGCACGCTAGCGTGCGGAGTTACTCAGTACGCAATCCGCTTCCTTTACATTAGGAGTCAGGTTCTACTACAAGTGTAAGTGGGTTAAGCCTACATTGCAAATCAAGTCGGGGCATTAAGGTCTTTTGCGTGGAAAAAGCATACTCACTGCAATGCAAGTGTACTTATGTCCTTGAGAGTATACTCACATTTGGCATTGCCAAAGAGAAAAAATGAAAGGTTGAAATGGCCACTAGTTTGGTCCTTTTTTTACCATTAAATGAATAGACTACAAATTGATGCTATTGTGGTCCACCTGATCATTATAAATGTCTCATTTTTTTATTTTTTTTACGCAAGTCACATTTTAATTATTTCGGTTGAATGGACGGAGTAGATCATTATAAAAACACTTATGGGCCATACATGTATCAATGTCAATGAGTTTCTAGGTTACACTAAGTCCAGTGTTACCCGGGTAACACCACAATTGGTGTTCCCCTCACCATGTGTGATCTTCATGATGTATTTTTTGTAGATCTAAACCATCTGTCCATTTTTGCATATTATTTAAGTACTTATTAAGAAATATTAACTTGATAAATATCTTTGGTGAACCACACCATTAGAAACAATTATTAATAGCCATTTAAACGTGGACTTGACCTGACATTCATGGGGCCATAGTCATCAATCACATCGATTAAGACCGTCCATCTGTTTTCTGGAGCCTCTATTTTTCACGGGAGCAAAATTGAGGTCGATACGATTAGTAGGTTGGTCCCAGAAGTGGATTCATGTTAGACCATTAAACGAATATACTATGAAATGATGTTACTGTGATCCACATGATCATTATATATGTCCCATCTTGTATATAAGTCATAGTTTAATCCGTGTAGTTGATTGGACGGAACAGATGATCAGAAAAACGCTTGATGGCCATACATGCCTCAAGGACAGCGAGTTGCTAGGTGTTACCTGGTAACACCACAGTTGGTGTTCTCCTCACCACGCGGTCGTTCATGTTGTATTTTTTGTAGATCTAAACCGTTTGTCCATTTTTGCATCTTATTTAAATACTTATTACGAAATATTAAATCGATTGATATCTTGGTGGACCACACCATTAGGAACAATTGTTAATGGCCATTTAATGATGGATATGACCCATCATTCATGTGGCCCATCTGCATCTCCTCACTATGCTTGGTTGTCCATGTCGTATTTTCTATATATCTAAATCGTTCATCTATTTTTGCAGGCTATGGGCTGCATGGATCCAAAACTATCAGATTGATCCAAAACTGTTGTGGCTAGCAAAAAGTTTTAATAGTCAATCACCATTATTTCCTATGGTGTGGTCCACATAAGATTTAGATATGTTTTATTTTTGCTACACTGCCGTAAAATGATCTTTCAAAACCTATGGGCAGTGTGGCTTTAAGGTAAGTACATCAAGATGGTCCCCACAATCAGGCATACAATGGCGTGGATTTAAGGCACGTACATCTGAGTTGCACCTACGCGGTGCTGTTTGGCGACTCATTTCCTCTCACGCGGACGCGGATTAGCTACTGACTAGTTGAGTAGCGAGACCCGCTACTGAAGTGATGTCACCATGTTTTGGGGGACCCACCATGATGTATGTATTGTATTCACACCATTCATCTATTTGGAGAGATAATTTTAGGGCATAGGCCACAGAATGAGTCAGATCCAAAGCTGGAGTGTACTCCACTACAGAAAACAGTGGAGATATATTGAATGCCTACCATTAAAAACTTCTAAGGGTTATAGAAGTTTTAGATCAAGCTGATATTTATTTTTTCTCCCTTCGTTAATGTTTGTGTTAGCTTATGAACGAGTTGGATCTCAAATCAACATTATGGTGGACCCTAGGAAGGTTTCAACGGTGGGAGTCATGACTCTCCACACTGTTTTATGTGGTGGGGTCCATGTGAGCTTTTCATCTGCCTCATTCTTTGTCTTATTCCCTGAAATGATCTCTCCAAATGGATGGACAATGTGGATACACCAGATACATCATGGTGGTCCCAAAAAAATGGTGACATCACTTCAGTAGCGAGTCACGCTACTCAACCTGGTGGATCTCTCCAATGCTATACACCAGATATCATGGTGGATCTCTCCAATGCTCAAGTGGACCATATCAGAGGAGGCGCTTAGGATAATTACACCCACCGTTGAAACCTTCTTAAGGCCCATCATCATGTTTGCTTGCCATCCAACCTGGTCATAAGGTTAAACAGACATAGGATGAAGGGAAAACAAAAATATCATCTCGATCCAAAATTTATGTGGCCTCAGGAAGTTTTCAATGGTAGACATTCAATCCATTGTTTCCCATGGTGTGGTCCACTTGAGCTTTTTGATTTATCTCATTCTTAGATTCATGCACTAAAATGATATGAAAAAATGAATCGATGACATGGATGAAAAACATACATCATTGTAGGGCCCACTTCAGATGCATCATTTGGGGTTTTAGCCCCACTTGAGGTGCACTATATGGGTAATCAGTAACCGTTCTAGAGATCGGCCTGCAATGGATAGACCATCAGCCGGATCTTTATTGCCACAAATCATACTAACCCTTTGAACAGTGAACATGAATGTAATGGTTTGGCCGCTCTATGCTTTCAACCATCTATTGTTCGAATTATCCGTTGGGAGAGATTTTGCACAGAATCCATCTCTCATTTAAACAAACCATGAAACACCACAAGTAGAAGGAAGCTTCATCCACATTGAATTAGAAAAAAAGAATACATTTCGTTGCCAAATGCCATCGGGCAATTGCATTATTTCACTATCATTGCAGGAAAAGAAACAATACAAAAACATGGCAAATCATCCCAGCAATACCACATTAATACCTTCTGTGCTTCCATTCACCTCCACTCTACACTTCCATTCACTAAAAAAAACTGCTTCTGACATCTCCTGGAATAGAATTGATTTGGGTACTGCTTGCTTAGTAGGTTGAGTGTAGTCCAATATGTAAGACTCCATTGGGTGGGCCACACATGATCATCGGTTTAGATCATGACCGTTGGATTATTCAGATTGAGCGATTCAGTGGGCCCCACTACAGTTGTGATCATTGCAAATAGGTTTGGGGCGGGACGCTTGAACCGTGGCCCCTATGCGCGGTTATTAAGCCAGATATGGAAACCTACGGTGTGGAGACCTTAGAGGAGAGAAGTGTGATGGGTAAGCTTCTCTGGCCCTCTTTCCTATAAATATACGTCTTGATCCCCTCACCAACACACAAGAGAAAACCCTAGTCCCCATTGAGAGGTTCTCCTAAAGGTGTTAGGTGCGGAAGACCAAGTGTTCTTCTCGGCAACACGACGGCATCGGGAATGTCTTCCCAATCAGGTATGGCTTTAAGATTACAGTATGGAATCTCCATTATTCGATGCATAGACGATCCGATTATTCCGCATTAAGATTAAGTTTCACAGTTGGAATCAGAGCATACTATGCATCAATCGTGGTGGATTCATAAAACCCTCATCTTGGAGATGAGAGATGATTTCGTTTTGACACAATCAGCCATGGCCGTCCAACCTCATACAGCACGGCTGCTGCCCTGCAATCAGATGTATATGGCGGCTGTTATTCGTGTCCTATGATCTGGAGGATCCAATCTGGACAATCTAAACATTCCGTGGTTTTCCCAATCAGCAGTACAATCTATACCCATTTAGAAAATAGTTTTGGGCGTATGATTTGTATCAGACTATTTTTGGATCTTAAAATACAATACTTGCTAGGGAGACATGGTTCTTGGAGATGTCTGGATCTCTCGTGAAATCCCATCGCACATCTGCAGTCAGGTCTAGTGACAACCATGGTAGTGGTTATCCATCCATGGTTGATCATAATCAGTGATCATCGGCCAGCAATGGTTGACGGTGGTGACACCCTGCCCATCTCCATCATCTGCCATGGCTGCTGCTCACCATTGCTGATTGAAGACAATCATTGAAATAGACGGTGGTGGGTCGATTCCGGCATGTAGGTCGTCGGATTTGGGGTGCCCAGACCTCCGATGGCCATGGTTGTCATGGAAGAAATTAAAATGGCGGTGGCCAAGGTCTCGTCCGGTTGAGGTAGGGTTTGCGGCGACAGTTATGGCAGTAACATTCTCCCATCGCCATCACCGTGAGATTGATCATCACCGTGAGATTGATGGCCGTCAGACCTTGCCTCATGCCCGTGAGAGCTAACCACCATTGGTGATGGCGCTTGATTTTGGCAAGGGTTTGATGTTTTAGAAACATCGGATATCATTGTTGTTGCCGGAAGATGGAGATGATGAAAAGCAAAATGGTTCCGGTGGCCGATTCCATGCATTCCGCCTGTCTATTGCTGTTTTGGGCGATGGTAGAGCCTGTGGCGGTTAGGTTTTTTGCTGTCTAAAAAAAAAGGGGGGGGGGGGGGGGGGGGGGAATGGAAACTGCTATTTTTTTTTTTTTGTTGTTGGAAATTAGGCAGAGGACATCTGTATCTGACCGAATCGGAAATTTGAAATTGCTATGATTGTCTTTCGGGCTGACGAGCTTATCTTTTGGGCCGTTGGGCCTATCATTGTGTCCAGCCATGGGCTTAGTTCTGGGCTCATTTAGGCAGCCCTTAGGCCGGTGTACTTTGATGATAATTTTGGGGCCCATTTGGTAAATGGTTTTGAGCCTTATTTTAGGCCCATACCTTGTTGAATCCAGCACAGTTTAAGGCCCATTAGATGCTTGTTCTGAAGCCCAACCTTTAGGCATATTGTCATGTTATTTCTTTTGGACTTTGAGGGCCCCACTTTAGGTACTCGGGCCCATTGTTCAAGATGAAGTAAATCATTGTGTTTGTATACCTGGGTCGTCTTTTAGATTCAAATAAAACCCAATATATGTTTATGGTTGGTGGGTTTTACTTTGTGGATGGCCTAGGTAATCAAATCATTTTGGTTATAACCGTTGAACTTTGGTTTGGCCTAAAATAGGGCCATTACCCATATGTTTAAGGCTGATATTTAGTTGTTGACCATTAAGTATATGAACCAACCATCACTTTAGAAGATGTCAACGTCAGCCATATTTTAGGCCGAATCAGAAATTTTGCAATATGGTCTGTTGTGGGCAAGACCATTTAGCAATCCTTGAGTCTAAGAGTGGGATTGGAGCTGGTTGTGTTAGCCACCAAAGTGACCTCAATTGGCAAAGATTTCTACTTCTAGACTTCTGTATATGGAATAGACTTCTGTATATGGAATTCAGTGACCCTCCATTATAGGATTGCATTCAGTTGCGTTCATATTCAAGCAAGCGGTGGTCAGAACAAAGAAGTATCATCGTTTGGCTGGATGTGAGCGGGATGAAGTGGTTGGTGATGGTGATATAGATCTGAGAGATTCATTTCACCTAAAGGTGATGAGCGTCTTAGATTTATTTCACCAACATTGGTCAGCTTCATGATTCAGTAGAGCCTCCTGTATGTTATAATTTCGCCCAAAGGAGGAATTGTAATGATACGTTGGGCTCTTGCCAGATTTTGATGATTATGGCCCATCATCATTCTGGGTCATTTGATTGAAGGCCCAAATCAATCGAATGAACATACATGCATGATATTTGTGGTTTATGGTTATGCATTGTTATATGGGACTTGTTTATTAATGTGAGTTTTTATGCCTTGAATGTCCAGCTATGACTGTTTCCAATATTCCAACACAATTCAATTCCATACCTTTGCTTACTGGGTCCAACTATTCCAAATGGAAGTCGTCCGTTGAAATAGTCTTAGGTGCATGGACTTGGACTTGGCCCTGGAGGAAGTAGAGCCTCCTACTCCAACTGATTCTAGTACGGATTCAGCAAAGGCTCACTACAAGGCCTGGACCAAGTCAAATAAGATGTGTCTCAAGATCATAAAGAACTCGATTTCTGAGACCATGCAGGGTGTCATGCCCGACACTGAGAAAGCTAAAGATTTCCTGACTGAAATAGGAAAACGATTTCAGAAATCGGATAAAGCTGAGCTGAGTTCACTTTTACATAAATTGATTCAAGCCACCTATAACGGTCAAGAAAATATCAGGGAGTACATTGGTGGATTATCTGATGTTGTGGCTAAAATCCGCGCATTAGACCTTAAGATTGAGGATGAACTCCTGATTTTCTTGGTTCTGAACTTCCTCCCTCCACAATTTAGTCAATTTCAAATCAGCTACAATACTCAAAAGGAAAAGTGGACATTGAACGAACTGATATCTCAGTGCGTTCAGGAGGAAGAGAGACTCAGAAGGTCGAGCAAGACACAAAGTGCACACCTAGTGACATCTGGTCAAGGACGAAAAGGAAATAAGAAAAGAAAGCACACTTCAGGAAAAGGTTCTACGGGTCCTGCGGGTGGCAATCAGCCTAAGTCTGGAAAGACATTTAAGAAGAAAAGGAAGGGTCCTAATGATGGCTGCTTCTTCTGCAAGAAGCCTGGTCATCAGAAGAAGGATTGTGAAGATTTTAAAGCATGGCTCGTTTCTAAGGGTAAAGACCATATTTTAGTCTGTTTTGAATCAAATTTAGCTGATATGTCCACAGACTCCTGGTGGATAGATTCTGGTGCAACTATTCACATTTGTAATTCCATGCAGGATATGCTCCAAAGCCGGACGCCAACTGATGCAGAGAGATCAGTCTATATGGGGAACGACATTAGAGCAAACGTGGAAGCTATTGGAGTCTGTAGGCTTAGGTTATCGTCAGGACACTTTCTTGATCTAGTAGATACTGTTTGTGTGCCTTCTATAAGGCGCAATTTGGTTTCCATTTCTCGTTTGGACAAATTTGGTTATGAGTTTAAATTTGCAAATGGAAAATTAAGCATTTACTATGATTCAGTTGTGATTGGTTCTGGCACTTTAGTTAATAACCTTTATCAGCTAGATTTGGATGTTTCACATGTATACAGCGTTAACTCATCACATGGAAACATTAAAGGCATCAACCGAAGTTTAGATTGTGAAAATTCCTCCATGCTATGGCACAGGCGATTAGGCCATATCTCTCGTGAGAGATTGGAAAGGCTTGTACGTGAAGGAATTCTTCACTCCCTAGACTTCTCAGACTTTGGGGTTTGTATTGATTGTATTAAAGGTAAACAGACTAGAATAAGGAAAAAGGGTGCCACTAGGAGCGTAGGACTCTTAGAAGTGATTCATACAGACATCTGCGGACCGTTCCCTACAGCATCCTGGAATGGGCAGAAGTATTTTATCACTTTTATAGATGACTATTCTCGTTATGGGTACTTATACCTTATTAACGAAAAATCAGACGCCTTGGATACATTTAAGATCTATAAAGCTGAAGTCAAGAATCAACTCGACAGGAAGATCAAAGTCGTTAGATCCGACCGTGGTGGTGAGTACTACGGAAGGTATGACGAATCTGGGCGTAATCCAGGTCCATTCGCTAGATACCTACAAGATTGTGGCATCGTCGCCCAGTACACCATGCCTGGTACTCCAGAGCAGAATGGTGTAGCTGAAAGGCGTAATCGCACCCTAAAGGACATGGTGCGATCTATGATTAGTCATTCTACGTTGCCAGAATCTTTGTGGGGTGATGCGTTGAAAACAGCTGTGCATATCCTTAATATGGTCCCAAGTAAGGCTGTAATAAAAACTTCATATGAATTGTGAACAGGGCGAAAGCCTAGTCTACGATATTTTCATGTATGGGGTTGTCCTGCAGAAGCCAAACTGTATAACCCGCATGAAAGAAAACTTGACCCTAGAACTGTTAGTTGCTTCTTTATTGGATACCCAGAAATATCAAAAGGATTCAGATTTTATTGTCCATCATATTCCATGAGAGTCATTGAGACTGCGAATGTTAGGTTTATTGAGAACACTGGAGATAGTGGGAGTATAAATTTAAGAGATATTGTATTTGAGGAAGAGCGGATTGTGGTTCCCACCACAATCATTCAGAGTAGCATGGTTGTCCGTCCAGCAGTGGACCCTGAGATCCCTATGGACGACCATGTACAACCTCAAATACAACCCACTGATGAGGAAATTGAAAACTCAATTCAGAATAATGAGCCATTAAGGCGATCACACAGAGAGAGAAGATCTGCAATACCAGACGATTACGTCGTCTATTTGCAGGAGCATGAGTTTGACATTGGGGTTGAAAAGGATCCTGTATCCCTTTCACAGGTCGAACAAAGTGCGGATTCTTCTCATTGGTTCGATGCCATGAAGGATGAATTGAAATCCATGAAGGACAACAAAGTTTGGGACCTTGTTGAATTGCCCGAAGGGATTAGGCCGATTGGTTGCAAATGGGTATTTAAAACCAAACGGGACTCTAAGGGCAATATCGAAAGGTATAAATCTAGGCTAGTTGCAAAGGGTTTCACTCAGCGTGAGGGCATTGACTTTAAGGAGACTTTCTCACCTGTATCTAAGAAAGACTCCTTTAGGATCATTATGGCTCTTGTGGCTCATATGGATTTGGATCTACATCAAATGGACGTGAAAACTGCGTTTCTCAATGGAAATCTAATGGAAAACGTATATATGTTGCAGCCAGAAGGTTTTAAAGCCAAAGGCTCAGAACATCTGGTCTGCAAACTTAAGAAGTCCATTTATAGGTTGAAACAGGCATCACGACAGTGTTACCTAAAGTTTCATGAAGTTGTTTCCTCATATGGTTTCATTGAAAACACTGCAGATGAGTGCATATATGTGAAAATCAGTGGGAGTAAGTTTATCATTTTGGTCTTGTATGTTGACGACATTTTATTGGCCAGTAGTGATATTGGATTGTTGCGTGAGACTAAGAAATTTCTTTCTCAAAATTTTGAGATGAAAGATCTTGGTGATGCCTCCTTTGTCATCGGCATTCAGATTAGCCGGGACAGATCACGTGGATTACTTGGCCTGTCGCAGAGGGCCTATATTGATAGGGTTCTCGAAAGGTTTGGCATGTAAGGTTGTGCTCCTGGCCAAGCACCTATTGTAAAAGGTGACAAATTTGGTCAATTTCAGTGTCCTAAGAATGACCTAGAGAAGGACAAGATGAAAGCTATTCCGTATGTGTCAGCAGTAGGGAGCATCATGTATGCTCAGGTCTGTACGCGTCCGGATATTGCTTTTGTGGTTGGAATGTTGGGCAGGTACCTTAGCAATCCAGGAATGAATCATTGGATAGCTGTAAAGAAAGTGTTGCGCTACTTGCAAAGGACAAAGGACTTCGAACTCACATACAGGAGATCCGACCATTTGGAGTTGGTAGGATATACAGATGCAGATTTTGCTGGTTGTCTCGACAGCAAGAAGTCCACCTCGGGCTATGTATTCATGATGGTTGGTGGAGCCATATCATGGAAAAGCATGAAACAGTCGATTACGGCATCATCTACCATGGAAGCAGAGTATGTAGCTTGTCATGAAGCCACGAATCAGGCGGTCTGGCTTCAAAGCTTTTTCTCTGGTTTACGGGTTGTGCAGATGATCCCAAAACCATTGAAAATCTATTGTGATAGTTCAGCTGCAGTTAACTTCTCCAACAACAACAAGCATTCATCGAGGTCAAAGCACATTGACATCAAATATCTTGTTGTGAAGGAGAGAGTTCAGAATCGTCAAGTGTCTGTGGAACTCATCGGCACAAGGCAGATGATAGCGGATCCTCTCACTAAAGGCCTTCCTATCACGCTCTTTAAGGAGCATGTGACATCTATGGGAGTTGTTGATCCCAAGGATGTATTTCAGTAGTGGGAGTTTTCATGTATGATCCGATTATGTCCAGACATTTTTTGAGATATCTTTTATGCATTGATGATTCTGTTTTTCAGTTTATATCTTGCTTCTCCTTCAGTGTGCACATTTAGTTTTGAGTAAGCAAGACTTTAGTTTGTGTCTTGGAGACACGTTCAGTAGGACCACTTGAAGATAAACACGTATGATCACATGAGACGTGTAATCTTCATACCACGCCCCATATCATTGATCCATGTCGTTAAGGCTATTGTATTTGTGATCGTGATTCGTCACACTTCGAAAATATGAAATGTTGTGTTGACTACCATGATTCAATATCAGTGGTCTTGATGGACCGGATCTGATAAGCGTTGCTCATAATTATCCAACGGTATTGTTTTGAAATCAGTAGGGCGCCCATTAGGAACTTTTGAAACAAACATGTTTTATGAAATGTTTTTCACAAAAATAAAAAAAATGTTTTGTTTTCCTTCTGAGATCAGTGTAGCCCAAGTGGGAGAATGTAAGACTTCATTGGGTGGGCCACACATGATCATCGGTTTAGATCATGACCGTTGGATTATTCAGATTGAGCGATTCAGTGGGCCCCACACTACGCCAAAATCGCATTTTTGCGACGGATTTTACGACGAATATTGACCGTCGCAAAAATTGCTTGGTTTAACGACGGACCTGGTCCGTCGTATTTTAAAATATTCCGTCGCTTTTACGAAATTAAGGCGGGATTTCGTCGCGGGATTTCGCAAAATTTTAATTTCCGACGGACTTAGTTCGTCGCTATTTAACGACGGATTTGGCCCGTCGCTAATCCCAGCCCGAAGAGATGCCCCCAAATAAGGTCCGTCGGAAAATAAAATTTAAGAAAAATGAGATATTGAAAAAAACTGATATTTTTTAAAAATTAAAAAATTTGATATTTAAAATAACAGATTTAGTAATTTGAAAGAAAATGTTAAGAGATTTTAAAAACAAAATTGAGAAATTTGAATAAAATTAATATGCTTTGAAATTTCTTTTCAAATTTTCACAAAATTAAACATTTTGAAAAAGAAAATTGTGAAGTTAAAAAAGAAATTTGTGATTTTCAAACAAAAAAAGTTGAGAGGTTTGAAAATAAATTAACAATTTTTTAGTAAAATTGAGATTTAGAAAAATAATAAGATTCAAAAAATAAAGATTTTAAAAAAAATGACCATTTGAAAAAAGTTGAGAAGTTCGAATAAAATTGATAAGTTCGTAAAAAAATTGAAATTTTTAAAGAAATTAAGATTTTGTATTTCGAAAAAATTAAGAAGTTTGATTAAAAAAATGATATTTTCAAAAGAAATAAAAGTTGAGATATTTGATAAAAAAAAGAAGAGATTTTACCGGTTTTGAAAAAAAATGTTGGAAAAAAATTGTGGGTTAAATAAAAGCGAGAAATTTGAAATGAGTGGGCCAAATTTATTGGTGGACATTTATTGGATAGTTGAAAATGAAAAATTACACTCATTCAGTTAACTGGTTATCAGATTGGTTTATGCATACATACATGTTCATTGGTGCAAAAAATGAAGGCCCTAATATAATGATGTTAATTAATTGCAAGGAAAATTTATAATGATGAGATTGATCAAATTCTATGATCAAGTCATCCTAAACTTGATCTGAATGGTCAGATATGTTTAGAACGTGGTAATTATTATTGAAAACAAAATTAAGCCCGAATCATATCCGTATAAAAGACTCTTTAAATGTGTACAATCAGTTTGTCTAGAGCTAGACAAATTTTGGACGATCTGATTGGTCCAAATTGAAAAGTAAATGACTTTAGATGTTTAGATTAAATTTCACTCAAATCTAATGGTTAGGTTACAAGATATGGCCCATCATTGATCAATTTTATCTATTTAGTATCTTTCTCATCTTAAACTTGATCAGGGCAAGTGACCAGTCAAATCAAAGTTATTGATGAATATAATAGAGTGAATGGATTAGATTTCCAAATTAGGCCAAATTTTTAGGTCCAAATTGCGCTATAACTTGTTGACCTCATGAAAACCTAATAAATGTATAGTCATTGGACCCCAAACTCTAATCTAGCCATTGAGAATTTGATCTTTTCTAATATTTTCTATTGCATCTTAAAATGATATAAAAGAACAGATGAATGGATTAGATATACATAAAATATATCAGATGGATTGGTTAGTGACCCTGCCACCAGTCAATGCCAAGTGATCGATGCTCTGTGGGCCCCACCATGATGAATGTGTTTCATTCACTCTATCCATACATTTTCGTAGATCATTTTATGGTATGAGCCCAAATTTGAGGTAGATCCAAATCTCAAGTGGACCACATCACAAGAAACAATTTTAATTGAACACCCACTGTTAAAAACTTATTGAGGGCCACGGAAGTTTTGGAACAAGCTGATATTTGTTTTTTACCTACATCCAGGTCTGTATGACCTAATTAAGAGGTTGGATGTCAAATAATTAATATAGTGGGCCCTACGAGGTTTTTAATGGTGGACATTCAATCAATACTATTTTCCTGTGGTGTGGTCCACCTGAGATTTAGATTTGACTCATTTATTGGATCAAGCACTAAAACAATCTTCAGAAATGACTACACAGCGTGGATAAAACACATACGTCATGGAGGGGCCCACAAAGCACCGTCCAGTGGCCCCATAGCCAAGGGGTGCGAATTAGGTGTTACCCCATGAACAGCTTAGTGGGTGTTACCCTAACCGTGTGGGGCCCATCTTGTTGTAGTTTTTATATATCAACACCATCTATCTCTTTTTTCATATCATTTTAGGATGTGATCCAAAATCCTAAGAAGATCCAAATCTTAGGTGGACCATATCACTAGAAACAATGATGTATAACCATTAAAAACGTTTCGTGGGCCACAAAAGTTTTGGATCAATCTGATCTTTATATTTTCCCTTCATCAAGACTTTATTGACATTATCAAGAGCTTGGATTGCAAATAAACATTACAAAAACCTTACGATGGGCTCTTTGGAATTTTTAATTGCAAGCCACTCAATCACACTATTTCTAGTGTTATGGTCCACTTGAAATTTGGATTTACATAATTTTTGGAAAGTCATCCTAAAATGGGCTGTAGAAACAGATGGACGGCATGGATATACAAATATCATCCATGTGGGCCATATGGTGGGGGTAACACCCACTAAGCTGTTCCCGGGTAACACCTAATTCACGCCCCGCCTGGAAGCAGATTGCGTACTGGTAACTCCGCACGTGTGGAGTAAACTTTTGTGGGGCCCACAGTGAGTTACGTATTTAATCCACTCCGTCCATCCATCTTAACAGAAAATTTTAGGTATGGTGCAAAAAAATGAAGCATATCAAAATCTAAAGTGGACCACACCACAAGAAATGTGTGAACTGAATGTCTACCATTGAAAAATTCTTGGCGGACACAGAAGTTTTGGATCAAGCTGATATTTGTGTTTTCCCTTCATGCATATCCATGTGATCTAATGAACAGGTTGGATGACAAATAAACATCACTGTAGGGCCTGGGAAGGTTTCAACGGTGGAAATCATTATTCCCACTGTTTCCCGTGGCATGGTCCACTTGAGATTTGGATATGCTTAAATTTTGGGCTCAACCACTAAAATGAGCTGGAAAAACTTATGGACGGAATAGATAAAGCACATACATTCTAGGTGGGCCCAACTGAGTTTACTCCCGCACGATAAGAGCGTGCAATCCGATTCCCCGTCCCCTTACTTTGAAAAACCCCCCAAATCCCTCATTCCCTCTCACTCTCTGCCGTCTCCCGCCCCTCCTGTCTCTCTCTCTCTCTCTCTCTCTCTCTCTCTCTCTCTCTCCAAAAATCCAATGAGCAACAAGCAGGGTATTCAGTTTTTTTCTGGTTTAGGCTAATAAAAATCCTAATATTTTTATTAGGATTTTAATTTAGGCTTTCTGCTTTGAGTTTTCTTGATGGATTGGTATTTAGTTCAGGCTTTTGATTAGGTTTTTGGTATGGATATCCTTCATTGTTGGGTTATATGTTCGGTATTTGTGTTTGCAGGTAAGCAAGGTGCATGCACTCTGTCACTTTGATAAGTCATGTTCCATTTTCTAATTGGATTGTTGAAATTTTCTTAAGGTTGCTTCTGGTAGAGGATTTTACTTTTCTTTAAATGACTACGGACTGGTTCAAATGTGTTTGATGAAATTCCAATGAGCAACAAGCAGGCCACGTGTTTGATGAAATTTCTGAAACAAATGTGTGTAATTTCATTATCCCGTGAACAACAAGCATGTCACATGTTTGATGAAATTCCTGAAACAAATGTGTAATTTCATTACCTAGTGAGCAACAAGCATGGCACATGTTTGATGAGATTCCTGAAATAAATGTGTGAAATTTAAGACTTAGAAGGTTCAAGATTAGGGACCTGTGTCTTTGATGGACCACAGATCTTGAATTGGTTGTATCTGTAATACCATCCTTTATGCGTGAGGGTTTTATTGGCGTTTCTCCCTACATGCAACGGAGTGTAATTCTGGAACCTTAAACTGTGGCTTTCTTGTTTATGTTTTCCTGTTTTGGTATATCTCAGTTATTGTATTTCCCGTTTTCAGTTTTTTTCTGGTTTTGGATTTTCTTTTTGGATGTTGTACTGCTTCCTCTTAGAATTCCTACCTATTGGCTTTCTCTTTGATCATTCCTTTTTGTTTCTTTTGGACACCAAGGTTCCATGCCAAACATGGGAACCTTCTGTTTCTATGAGTTCTATGGTTCTTGATTAGATTCATCTGCAATTTCTTTGTTAAGAGGGGGTTTTGATGGTCATGGGTATGATCTCGCCTTTTGAGATCAGTCATGGTTATAGATATCTATTGTTATAACTTGAAGTTGCTTTCTAATCCAGATTGATTCTCTTGCAAACCCGAGGCTTCTCAATGCAAATAAGGTATTATTATGGGAATTGTGGGAGTGCGAAGGATGCCTCTCATGTGTTTGATAGAATGCCTGTACGGCACATGGATTTGGCATTTGATGATAAGTGGGTTTGTTATTTATGTGTTGATTTCGTTGGAATTTTGCTTTGTTTGTGATATAGATTTATCTGTTTTGGTGAGAAAGGGGCTTGATTAGATTTGGTGGTCTGAAAAGACCCACACACAGTTGGTGGACCCCACAGAGATGGGGCCACACAAGATCCATTAGAACAGATTTTCAGTTTTCATCTTGTGCAGAAATTAGCCGGGCCCATTTTTGGGTCCGATTCATGATCACATGGGGTCCACTCTGGGCGAGAGGATGTGACCTTTTGATAGCCCTATATATGGGCATCAAAACCCCTAAGGTGGGGCCCACTGAAAGTGTGCCTAGAATTTATGGTGCAAGGCCCAATATGGGTACTTGGAATTTCTGCACAGTTTCTGCACAACTATTGCTGGTCCCATTTTGGGTGTTGTTCACTGATCACATGGGTTATCAACGAGCTAAAAGAACTATGGTCCATGGCGTTGCCGATCACAGCCATGAACTTGGTCATCTATGTCCGGGCTATGCTCTCAGTCTTCTGTTTAGGACGGCTCGAAAGCTTAGAACTCGCCGGTGGGGCCTTCGCAATCGGTTTCACAAACATCACCGGATATTCGGTCCTTTTTGGACTTGCTTCTGGACTCGAACCCGTCTGCAGCCAAGCATATGGGTCCAAGAACTGGGACCTAATCACCCTGTCATTGCATCGAATGATTGTGATCCTACTTATTGCAAGCATACCCATCAGCTTGTTATGGTTAAATATCACGAAGATCATGGTTTTGGTGGGCCAGGACCGTGAAATCATGGCGATTGCTGCTACTTACTGTGTGTACTCTTTACCTGATCTAGTGATCAATGCATTTTTTTATCAAGTTTGTGCAAATTCAAGTTCAGTCAAGGCGAAATGACCAAATTTTGTACAGTTAGATTGGAAGACTTCTAAGTTACTGTATTTGACTTTTACAGGATTCCTATGCCACTCAGAGCTTTGAGCTTGGTATTGCTGCTCGCAATGGTGGTGCCTTTGCATGGGAAATAGTTCCGGTTAGAATTCTAGTTCTATGGTAAATTGGTAATTATAAGAAAGGGTTTTGATTTATAAGGATTTTTTTAATTTAATTACGATTACTTTTTTTAATCATGCAGGTTGAAGTTTCTGGGGGGAGAGGAAAGCCATCAGTGCTTGTTGATAAAGATGAAGGCCTAGAAAAAGTAATGACAGAAGATGATTGTGGAAGTAAATGTATTTTGGTTATGTTTCCATGCTTTCAACATTTTGGAGTCATGGAACTGTACTCTTCACATTTATTAAGGCATCAGTCTATAAAATTCTAGACAGTATATATATTCTAGTTGAGATTGTATGTCCTTTGATTCTTTCTGCATAGCTTTCTGTGCTGAAAGGATTTAATTATGTTTTTGTTTATTTCTTTATTACTATTGTTATTCAACAAGTCAGTTTAAGTGTTTAGATGTAAAATATTTTACAGAAGATGGGCATGTTGATGTGGAGTTTCTCAGCATATATTTTCTAGTTGCTTTTATAATTTTTAGAAGCTCAACTAATAATAATATACTGTGTTTGTCTGGCCAGTTTGATCCTGTAAAACTAAGGAAGCTCCGGCCAAATTTTAAGGAGAATGGAGGTTCCGTTACCGCCGGCAATGCCTCTAGTATAAGGTCTACTTTCATCTCCTGTGCTTGCTATTTGTGCGCTTTTGATATTGTTGCTGGCTGATGTCATGAGTGCGAATTGCACAAGTTGTCTGTGTTCTAGACAAGTTGTTTGTGTCCTAGACTGGTTTTACCTGGGTTGCTGGTCATAGGTGCTGAAGCCTGGTCATGGGACACGATCTTGGGTCCATTTCCAAATATTATAGATGGTTACATATTCTAAAATGAGATGATGTTTGTTATTATTATTATTATTATTATTATTATTATTATTATTATTTTTTAAAGGCTGTTCAGTCATTTCAACTTGACAATGCGAATGCTGAAACATCTAAGCATCTGGGCAAAATTGACAGACTGCACTCGAAATTCTGTAGTGGATAAAATAGCCCCTTAAACTATATTTAGAAATGGTCCCTATATTTTGTTTAAGACCTCTCTATGACTTTGTATTATTGCATCATTATTTTCAAATTCAGGCCATTCTTAATTCTCATTAGATGAAGGGTGATCCTCTCCCATCCTTTTGCAATATGCTAGATACTTTTCCCATCTCCTGGTTCCATTCTGAGTCTCAGATGTTCTTTATTTATTCTTCAGTATGGTGAGTGATGTGACTGATAACTGATAAGAGGTGCAAGTTCAATTTTTTTTGCTAGTATTTCACATCGATTTGCATTCGAAGCTTTATTATTATTATTTTCCTTTGGACAGTGATGGTGCTGCTGCATTAGTGTTAGTGAGTGGAGAAAAGGCACTTGAACTAGGACTGCAAGTGATTGCAAAGATCTCAGGATATGCTGATGCAGCTCAGGTATTTTGTTAATGATTACTAAAGCTCTCTCTCTGGAAAATGTCACAAACCATCTGAACACCAGAAAGTGATGGAAATTTTCCTGAGTCCATTTGAAAGTACTTATGGCATGGCAGTTCTCATGATTATTATGCTAAACAAAGGACATTTCCTTTCAGAGGAATCAGGCATTGCCATTCTGTAACCTAGGAACTTCTGGTTAATTTCAATCTCTTCTGCTTTCTTTCTTTCTTTCTTTCTTCTTTTCTTTTGGGAGGGGTAGATTGGCTTTAGGAAGTCCAACTGGATGCTGAAATAGGATTCTCCATGCAGGCACCTAAGTTATTTACGACTGCTCCAGCACTTGCAATACCGAAAGCCATTTCAAATGCTGGCCTGGAAGCTTCTCAAATTGATTACTATGAAATAAATGAGGCATTTGCTGTATGTTTTCATGCTTTGATTATCAATTTCAGAATCATATGCTTCTCATTCAGCTTCAAGTGGAATCATATTTATAAATTTCATGATCATGTTTAAGCAAAACCTTTTCTGCAGGTTGTGTCTGTCGCAAATTAGAAGCTGCTTGGAATTCATCCTGTGAGTATTCCAAATTCCAATTACCTTAAGAATATGCTTTTTGAATATCATACTCATTATCTTTCTAACCAGGGTGATGCACTGCTCCCAGTCCACTTTAGGATATCAAAATCTAGATGCTCAGGGTCTTAAAGTAGCTTATTCTACACCTTTTATTCCTTTCTATCCTGTCCTGTCTATTCCCATCGTAGAGCCCTCTGAACCAGTTACGCCATGCAAGCGGAATGTCCAAAATTTGTTTTATTTAGCTGTTTGGTTTTCAAATACCAGAAGTTTGGATATCCTAGTTTCCATTTAGCTGTAGAAGAATTCTAAATTTATTTTTTGCCATGTGCCTGTCAAAATTGATATTTAAATCAATTATGGGTATGCGGCACCCATGCCCATAAAACTTTTGTCATAATCTAAACTGGAGGAGAATGGACAGGTTATGAGTCTTGTGACGTAGTTGGAATTGAGTACTGTGAATCAGGAATTCTAGTTGGCTGCTGAACCATTTTGCTCAAGAGGGATATTTGTCTGGTGCCTGTTATCGCATGCTATAATGTGTAGTAACTGGCAAGAACAAAAAAGAAATATATTTGAAGGGGTCTCCTGTCCTAGGGAGCAGCTATTTGAGAAAATCAAATCAAATATGGCCTCCTAGGGTCCTTGCAGCCAAACGTCTCTCGGTGCCAAGGTATCCACCATAAACCTTTCCTCGTTTGAACCTCGCCATTAACGTTAAGGCTATGCCATCCTAAGGTGCTGCTAAATGGAAGGATCTTATCAACATCCATGAATGATAAATCATAGATCGGACTGCCGAATTGGAACAATTGGGTGCTATCCTGTACCTTTGTATTGGCTAAGGTAACGAGCTGGAGATAAGCGGACTCGAACTGCTGACATCCACCACAGGGTAAACCACTGCCTCTCGGGCCTCCCCGACTGATTCTACCATAGAAGCCAATGATAGACAATAAATTTTGTGGAGTCTCTCCTTTGGACCTCTTGAGGAAGTGGGTGGAGACCATACATGATTTGAGCAGAAAGCCCAAGGTCTGTGTGCGTGGAGCACTGGTGGAAGTTAAACACCAATGGGTGTTCTCTTGGTAACCCAGGGCAGTCATGCATTGATGGGGTTGCTATCTTCTGGGCCTCCACCTCTTGCAAGCCTGCTTAGAAAAGATGGTTTGTCCTGTCTCGCTGTTGGAGATGTTGATGAATGGTCATGAAATCTTGGCCGTCCATGTGGTACCATGGACAACCCATTTATTGAAAACCACACCAATTGGAAGATCCTAGCCAATCTTGTGAATGGAATTTTGTTTTTGATTGTGTCCCGTCCATTAATTTGAAGGCTGTAGATAGATAGGATAGGATTGCTCGAACGATGTGATTTTTCTACTGAGGGAAATTCAACCCCACCTGGTGGATGGTTTGGATTCACCAACTGTACTGCAGCCACATGTACAGTGGTGAATCTTGGTGAACCAAGATGAGTTCATCACAGAGGCAGAGACATCTATTAGAATAGAATTGTACAAAAGAATGTGATCCAACAACATTCAGCGGCCTTTTTGTTGATTGGATGATGAAAGGTCACAAATCAGGACAGGTCATCATCCCTAATTGTGTAAAAAATGATATTGTCTTATGATCTATGATCTGATTTATTCTACTTTTTGAGTTTCCCAATAGCTCTATGCCAACCTTGTCTCAATTGCAATAGTGTTTCGCCCACTTGATATCAAATCAGACCATTCACCATTCCTTTTTGTTTATTGGATGATGAACAGTCACAAATCAGGATCAATCATCATCCCTGATTGTGAATAAATGATATTATGTTATGATCTATGATCTGATTTGATGATTCGATTATTCAACTTTTTGAGAACATTGATCATAGAAATTCTCATTTGAGTTCAGAAATGATCTATGCCAGCCTTTTCCTCAATTGTGATTGTCTTTTGCCCACTAGATGTTAAATCCAGACCGTTCATCATTTTGTATTGTTTGGATGAGGAAAGGTCACCAAATCGGGACTAGTCATCATCCCTGATTGTGAAACAATGATAGTTTCTTATGATCTATGATCTGATATTCTAATTTGACTATTAAACTTTTTCGGAAAATTGGACATAGAAACTCTGTTTTGACTTTGGCAATAGCTCTATGCCATCTTTGCCTCAATTGCAGTAGTCTTTTGTCCACTATATATCAAATCCAGACTGTTCATTGTTCCGTTTTGTTTGTCGAATGATGAACGGTCACAAATCAGGACCGGCTATCATCCTTGATTGTGAAAAAAGAAAAAGAATAGGATCTTGTGATCTATGATCTTATTTTTTATTTGATTATTCAACTTCTTTTAAAAGATTGGTCATAGAAAGTCTTTTACCTACTGGATATCAAATCCTATATATATATTACAGACATATACTTACAATAGTTTTGTCACTCCACTAACGAAATACTCGGTGTTTGAGATTTTTAATTTTTAATTTTAACTTGCCCGATTCTAAATATTCCAGGATATGCTTGTGTGTGCCCAAACGGGACTATAGGCGATGTTTTTAAACTGAGAAATGGATGTCATAAGCCATTTCCACTGCCCCAAGCTATCCTAGGTTAGAGATAACTCCCATTCCTTCTAATTAATCATCGCTGTGAGGATTTAACCAAGTAAATAGAATTGGAGGCCGTATACAAGGTGCATGCTGATTGACGTTTTCCAAATGGCATCTATCCTACTCACAAGATTGACAAATATGTTGATCAATCTGGACCCAACAACTAACAGACCACCCCATGGAGAAGCCAATGGTAAAAGTGCAGCAGGAGTTGGCTTTTCTGGACATTCAGCCCCAATAGCTACTTTTCAGACCATTGCTTTAAAATTTTCTCAAATATTCGAAAGTGGGAGGTGGGTAAAAGAGATATGAACTTAAAATCAGTGCAATTTTGGGGATTTTGTTCTTCTGATAGTTGGTTCACTAATCAGACACTCCAGATCCATCACCAAAGTGTACAAATCAGAGTGAGCACACAAGACATTAAACTTAAGAATTTTGGTAAATTAGGAGAAGCCTTAGTAGCCCAGTATTATAGATTCATATTCACAACCAGATGTTGCGCTTCAAGCGTCCATCTTGAATGGACTTCCAAGAACATGCTCTTGCTGTGAGTAGCGAGCACCCCCTCCTTGTGGGATACTCACCATGCAGTTCGAATTTAAGTTTATCTCAAATCACCAATTTGCAGAATCCCATTTGTACAACCACTTAACACACTCGATGATCTTCTTTTCTTCTTCCCTTGCAGCAACCTCCGCATTTATTGTGTTTTGGATACCATGTCTCACTTTTTCGTACTGGGTTCGCAAGAAGAACAACGAAACAAAGCTCAAAGGCAAGTATACTATCAACAAAATGGAGGCTTCTTGTTAAAAGAATGTTTCTTTTCTAGCACGGGTACCTCTAGGAAAAGCACTAAGAGCTACAAATACAAATTTATGATTATCTTTTTCACTACACGGAGATCAAGGAAAGCCCGATTAAGATTTTGATTCTTAATCACATATGTGAAGAAAACATTATGTATGTTTCATATAATACTGATACTCTTTATGTTTTATATTCTGGATTTTGCAGGTGGACCAGTTGATGGATTTGCTAACGTATGAGGTGGAAGTAGCTACACAGGAAAGATTAGAAATGAAGACTAGCTTCACGTATGGTCAAGAGATTGGTTTCAATATTGGGAACAAAATAAAGCCTAGTTGCTCATTCTATGGAGAATGGTTCACTTCAATGTGTAGATTTGTAACAAATATTAATATTATTTTTCACTAGAAATGTAAGGACTTTAAGTTTCATATATGATATAATTATGATTTGTTAGGTTTTAAATTTTTTTTTGTTTTAAATAATTTGGATGACTATCAGGTGCAATAGATTCAAAAATAAATTCAAACGTAATAGGTGTGCGTTCAGAAAACTTAGCGACGGACCAAACCCGTCGCTAAAATTCCTAAATAAATGTCGCCCATAAATTTAACGACGGACCAATTTACGTGGCAACAATTTTGTACGACGGACCGATGTCCGTCGCTAAATCCGTCGCTTTACATAATTTAGCGACGGGTGTAATCCGTCGTTTAAAAGCGACGAACATAATCCGTCGTTTAAAATTTGCCACATAGAAAACTGCGACGGCCCATGCGACGGACCAAGTCCGTCGCTATTATCGATTTGCGACGGACTTGGTCCGTCGCAAAAATGCAATTTTGGCGTAGTGCCACTACAGTTGTGATCATTGCAAATAGGTTTGGGGCGGGACGCTTGAACCGTGGCCCCTATGCGCAGTCATTAAGCCAGATATGGAAACCTACAGTGTGGAGACCTTAGAGGAGAGAAGTGTGATGGGTAAGCTTCTCTGGCCCTCTTTCCTATAAATATACGTCTTGGTCCCCTAACCAACACACAAGAGAAAACCCTAGTCCCCATTGAGAGGTTCTCCTAAAGGTGTTAGGTGCGGAAGACCAAGTGTTCTTCTCGGCAACACGACGGCATCGGGAATGTCTTCCCAATCAGGTATGGCTTTAAGATTACAGTATGGAATCTACATTATTTGATGCATAGACGATCCGATTATTCCGCATTAAGATTAAGTTTCACACAATACCTTTACACCATCTTCTATGCGGTACTCTGGCAATGGATGAGAGAAGGCGAAATCAGAGTATCCACTGTCGGCCATGATGTTACCCAATCCATCAGCCTCCATAACCCTGGAACCATCCTTGATGCCGTCACAGGGGACAATTTCCCTCGCGCTTTGTATGAATTGAGAGATCTTGCATGGCAGGTTCTTGAAATATCAGCAGAATCACAAGCCGATACGTTTGGAGCAGATCCTCCACAGATCATTGGGAACGATGAACCATTGAGGTCGAATGGATTGATGGTGTTTCCCTACCATTGGTGGCGGATGGGGTTGACGTCATATCAGTGTCCCATCCGCCACCAATGGTAGGGAAATGCCATCAATCCATTCGACCTCAATGGTACGTCATCTCGTTGATCCATGGAGGATCTGCTCCAAAGGTATCGGCCAGTGCTTCTGCTGATATGTCAAGATCCTGCCATGCTGGATCTCTCAATTCATACAAAGTGCAAGGAAAGATTGTCCTCTATGGCGGCGTCAAGGACGGTTCCGAGGTTATGGAGGCTGATGGATTGGGCAACATCATGGCTGACAGCAGATACTCTGATTTGGCCTTCTCTTATCCATTGCGAGAGTACTTTTCTCAGTATAGAAGATGGTGTAAAAGTATTAGACTACATTCAATCTAATAAGAAAGCAATACCCAAATCATTTTTATTCCAGGGATGTCAAAAGCAGTTATTTATTTATTAGGCCGCATTTGGATATTGAATCGAATTGAATTGCGATTTTGTTCATTACCACTTTGGAATAAATCACGATTCATTTTCGATGCTGCATCCAAACGCACCATTAGCCACTGCATTGTCAAAAGCAGCCAAGATATCAGTCAGGGCATATCCGGATAACCGGCATACTTTGTACACGGCGATTCTTTCTTATAGGACTCCGCCTCTTGCAATTCCTTGGGCTAACCCAAGTTAGTTTGGTCCAGCCACATCACAGCCTGCTGCGGTGAAAGTAGTATGGGTCCTATGTCCTTCTGAGTCTCCTGGAGATTTGAAGTCCATAACTCCGTAGAAGTCATGACAGATGTAGTGGGCTCCAACGAGCTTTCTGTAAATCCAAAAATTCATCGAAGAATGAACATGACGAAGAAACATCAACTTGGAGAGTATAAATTTTAGGGATTTATCCTTATAACCATCTACCTTTCAGGCTATTCCCAAATAACTGCATGCTTTCAAAATATTTAAAGTAAAACACTTAAGGTTGGCATAGTTGGACATCTATGAATTATATTTCTTAAAATGACAAAACTACCCTCATTCAATCACCACAGTTTTCCTGTGGTGTGGTCCACCAGAGACTTTCATCTCCCTCATTTTTGGCTTCATGCCCTAAATTGATATGGAGAAATGGATGGATAGCATGGATAAAAATATACATCATGGAGGGGCCCACAGAGAACTGTCCAGTAGCGATGTGTCTGCTGGAGAAAGCGGATTGCATAGTGTACCAGGTACGCGGATTTCCGAAAGGCTTGAGCAGGAAGTTACTGCGCTGGGAACTAGGTAGGGGCCACTGTGATATTTGTGAGAAATCTACTCATTCATCCATTTTTTGAGATCATTTTAGGACATGCGACCAAAATGAGCCAGATCCAAGACTAAAGTGGGCCATAAGAGAGGGAAAAGTGTGGAAATGAACTGTTAAAACCTCCGTGGGCTCCACCTTGATGTTTATATCCCATTCAAACCGTTTAGAAGGTCATTCCCACTGAACTGATCCAAAACAACAGTGGGCGCTACAAGGTTTTAATGGTGGGTACCCTCATCTAGGGGTGCCAAATGACCTGGTGCACCCAATGGGTACCACCCAAACTAACATGGGCTGGGTATGGGTGTAGCTAAACAAGTGTGGGTGTAGGTATCATTTTTAGCTTGATTAATAAAATGGGTCAGAGGTGGGTATGCACCAACACATACTCAAACCCAATTATATATAAATAAACAATAAATTATATACACACACATATTTCATGGATTGAAATATTGAACCATCTAAAAGAAACCCATAATCCATCTGCATGAGACCCGTGATATATGTATTATAGCCAGCTGTGAGGGGAGTGGATTATGTGCGGTCCGGACTCACCCAAGATGGTGCGGCCCTTATTATAGGGCCCACCTTAATATATGTATTATACAGCATGCGGTCCATCTGTTTCTCATATTATTTTAGGGCATGAGCCCAAAAGTGAAGCAGATCCAATTCTCAGGTGGACCATACCATATGTAATAGTGGTGACTGAATGCCCTATCATTAAAAACTTCCTATGGCCCACTGTAATGTTTGTTTTCCATCCAACCTGTTGGTAAGCTCACATAAACTCGGATGAAGGTAAAAAACAAATACTAGCTTTATCCAAAACCTTTGTGGCCCATTAATGGTCAATCACCACTGTTTCCTATGTTATGGTCCAGTTGAGAATTGGATCTACATTTTTGTGCTCATGCCCTAAAATGATCTTTCAAAATGGATGGACCACGTGGATATAGAATACATACATCAAGGTGGGCCCAAGATAAGGGCCGTATCGTCTTGGGTCAGCTTTGATTTGTAGATGGCTCCGAACTCATTCACATATGTCACGTTTATGATCTTATGGTTTTGGAGTGGACGGCACAGTTTGGGTTTTCATTACGTGCAAGTGGGGCCAAGTGGAGTCGTGATCCCATTATCCAAACAGTTGATATAATTGTCCCACTGAGGATGGCCCAGCCAGCAAAAAATGGCCTGTACAAGGAGGAAATCTCACCCTTGGATAGGTAATTAACGGACAGATGATGAGGAGAGACGCAGCAATGGTTCAGATTCAACCAAGAAAAAAACAAATATTATACAGCTAAAATATTCCATATTGGGAGATTTTTAGAATCATAACCAATCCATGATGATCTCTGGCAAATAGATGGATCAAATTGTTGATTTGACCTACAACTGTGTAAATAATCTTGGCTGTCCATATTAAAGACCATTCATCGAATGGTTAATACTTGTCGAATCGGTGTGACGCTTTAGTGGTTATCTATGAAGTGTTCCTTGGACCCAATGAACAATACAGATTAATGGATTGGTCAGTCTAAGCTCCCCATTGCAAGTAAAGGCCTGGAAGGATTTCCTATGAAAATAAGACATGAGACATTGCTGCCTTTGGGCACTCCCATAAAACAAGTGTTAAGCTTCGGTTTTAGAAATCTCAGATTATACCTATTCAAACCTTCGATCATTTTACCCTCTAATAGGCCAGTCCTGGACTGGGTCGGCTGTGTAGGGTGAGGGTCAAGGCTAAGGCTTTTAGCCCAATTAGGGTTAGTACCAGGGCTGGCTTGGGCCAACCCTGGCCCATTGCCACCCTACTCTGAATTTTGTAAGCAAAATCTCTAGGAACGAGCAACTGAAGTATGACTACATCTCTTTATTGGCAGCCCGGTTCCTCTTGCTAGCTACTATTGAGTAGGAAAAACGAGTTGAACCTCAAGCAGATGCTGCAGCTACTACTGTGTGGCTGCTAAAAAAACAGCCACACGTGTTTTAAAATTGAATGTGCACTGTTCATCATTTTCTCTCGTACACTTGTCACCTCTCTGATCAGTTGACTGCCCTTACTTTCATACCAGGGAATGTTTATACGGTGGGCCCCACATGATGAATTTCTCGGATCTCACACAGATATATGCATGTCACATTCGCACGTATGAGGAGAGTCGTATTTGAACGGCTATTCTCGTGAGTAGCCATGTCCCTCATTTGGTCTCACATAAGGGCGTGTAGGGCCCAGGGCATGTTGTTATCACCACTAGGGGTATAAATGAACTGAGTCGAACTGAATACCAACGTGTTTGATTTGAGTTTGATAACTAAAACTCAAATTTGAGTTTGGGTTTGGTTTGTTTACTAATCAAACAAACTCAAACGAGATTTAATTGATCTGAACTCAAACCATTCATGAATAGTTTTTTTCATTAACCACCCCTATATACAACATTTTAAACGCCTGTGTAAATGCGATATTGCACCTTCAGAGTTCATTGTAGGTTGGACGGCGTGATATGGTCCACTTGAGCTTTGGATAGGCTTATTGTGGGGCCCACCTTGCAACATATAGTTCACATCCAAGAAAGTCAAGACGGTGAGGCTCTTACTGTGGGGCTCACCTTGATGCATATATTCCATATATATATTTCATCAAATCATTTAATGACAGGAGCTAAAAAATGAAGCAAATGCAAATCTCAGGTGGACCATATTATAGGAAACAATGCTTTTCAGCTATAAACGAACCCTATTGAGCCTAACTGAACCGAACACGTGCATGTTGAGTTTGGTTTGATTACTAATCGAACCTAAAAACAAGGTTTGAGTTTGGTTTATTTACTAATCAAACGAACTCAAACAAGCTTTGATCGAACGAAACTCAAAACCATTCACGAATAGTTTAGCTCATTAACCAACCTTAATCACCACCCCACAAGAACAACGGCCAAAATGGTTCGATTGCCAAACGATAGGACCCCAACATATATATATATATATATATATATATATATATATATATATATATATATATATATATATATATATATATATATGTTCACCAGCGAACCATCTCTCGCGGGAGCTCCTGAGAGATTTTTGAAGACTCATTACACGTGATGTGTCCCCAAAAACTAAGCTATCCATGTGATGCAGCACTCCAAAAAACCTCCGAGGCCTTACTTTCAACCTGATTCAGAAATCTGATGGGCCATAGAAGAGAGAGAGAGGCAAATCAAGGAAGGAAACTATTTCCTTTTTCTATGGCCCACCAAATTTGTGAACCAGGTTGAAAATCAGGCCCTGGGTGTTTTTCAGGGTGCCGCATCACATGGACAGCTCAGATTTTAGGGACACATCACATGCGATGAGTCCCTAAAAGTCTCTCACGAGTTCCACCGAGAGACGGCGAGAGACGGCTCCCTGAGGAGCATTCCTTATCTATATATATATATATATATATAAGATGATCCTCTGCTATCAGTCTCTGAATTCCACACCTTTGGAGATGTATGAAGGAAGAACAACCCAAATGTTATAGAACCATGTTGCTGCACTAGACGGTGGAGATATTTTCAATCAGGACTGACCATCTGGTGGACCCATTAAAGATGAAAATTGATTTGAGATACACATAAATTAGATGATCCCAGCCATAAGTAGTTTCCACCGCTTACGCCAATTTTATAAATGACTGTCCATTCGAAAGTCCCTTTGGAGTTATTTTCAACTACAGGAACATGTAGAAGGCCCACCATATGCACTGTCCTGATTAATCACACACCTCCTTATGTTATCATCATCACAGTCGTTGTTAGTGGCAGTTGTAATAGAAATTGCAGCGAGAGAGTCGTAGAAGATAATGAGTTACCTTCCAAGAACAGCTTCCAGCATGGTGTGGTGGGACGCCATCGACACTCCTTTGGGAAGATTTCCCATGTATACAATGTGAATCTGCACAAAAACCCATTTTAGTTATTTGTTGATGATGAAAATTATGAAATGTATGAAGAGAAATTAGTGCATTTTACCTTCCTTGCCATTACGGCTAACAAAAGCCAGCTGTAGAGAATAGAACGGAATTTCGCCATTTTTCTCTCCTCTTACTCTTGCTAGCTACTACTGAAGTGGAAGGAGGAGGAGTGGCACCTCAACGAAGACGCTGCCAGCCATTTTATGTCCTTTATTTTATTTTAGTTTTGCTCCGCCAAGCGGATTGCGTGGTGGCCTACACACTACCGACCTCGGTGGTGTGTTGATGTCATCGAGTTCTGTTGGGCCCACCATGGGATTTGTCACGGAAGCGGTTTGCGTACTAAAGTTACTCAGTACGCTTAAAATACTGTGGGGTCCACCATGGATGTATGTTATGTTATCCACGCCGTAAATCCGTTTTTTTTAGATCGTTTTAGGGCATGTTCCTAAAATTGAATCATGTGCGAGGGTCGATTTTTCAAAAACATTGAGGTGGGTCCGACGACAGATCGGCCTGGATTTTGGGATTAGGAGTGGGCTTTAAGGGGAAACAGGTTATGGATGAAGTGGATTTTGGGCACTACATGTTGCTGGGCCCAAACATGTAGCTATAGAACAACCGTTCATGTAATGCTTTCTTAACATATTAACCTCTTGAGTCAGAGGTTTCCGGTGCCATCATCTTGTTATTATTAAAAAAAAAAAAAAAAAAAGGGCTACAAATGCTATAAAAACGGCCCTCTATGAAATCGGTAGTCACCCTATGTTAAACCATTGGAATAAATGACATATCCGGTGAAAAAGGAGATGGGCTTGTTTATAGCAGTGGCAATGGGCAGGCCAGGCTAATACCGGCCCCAGCCCAAACCCTCCAAGGACCTAGCACAGCGTCCCAAGTCCGGACCTGATCTGACCCAAAACTTGGACAAAGTTCCCTATTTCCGACTTCAATGTTCCTAATCCATCCATTAATCATTATCATGGTGCAATGCACACACCATGATGGATCCCGCATCTGAGACCTGTGACGCCAAGGCGTCTTCCAGCTTGGCTAGCAGGTGGACACAACGGGTAGGATCATCTCATTTCTGTTAATTTTTTTGTTTTATGCTACCATCAACAATGAGGCCCACCATTTGGATGCATGCCACGTGTACATCTGATGTGTGGCACATCTATCATTCCGCTTCTGAATCGCCACCACATCCACATCCCACGCGAGACCTTTATTGCTGCCCGTCGTCATTTATTTTAGCCATGATACTAACATCCGATAACGATAGCCTAGTCTATTTATACTTGTACGAGTGAGATGCAAGCCAGGTGGCACACACGCCAACAAGAAACATGTGTACAAGACCTGGTCCCGAGATCCAAACCATCCATCAAAATCACACCAATATATTGATGCTACATCCCAGGAATCAAGTTTATCTACTAGTCAGGTGGGCCACAGTTTGCGAAACAAACCTATAGCTGAAAAACTTGGCTGAAGTTTTGCAACCCATCTAGCTGTTTTCAATATTGGGGCCCACATGTTGAATTGACCAAGATTTACTTTTGGGAAAACAAATAAAAATAGCACAAATGTGATGGATGGATTGGACCTGGCACTCATGTACCATGCCTGCACATGAGTTTTATTAGGAAGGAGACGCTTGTAGACATCACACATTTTTATATAAAGTTGGGTGGTCCTATAACAGCCGCTACCCAAAAAAAATAAAAAGTCCATTCTGCCCAGCCCACCCATTACCTTTTATAGAAAATAAGACTGTAAGGACACCATCACTACCATTAAATGCCTTGTGTCCAACTGCTGATTTTATTGTATCATGTCCGTTCAATGTAATGGCCAGTAGATGGACTGTTTATAGCAGTATATATGGGCCAGGCCAGGCTACTACTGTGCCCAGTCCGATTCTTAAGGTCCAAAAGTCAAACCTGGACCAAACCCTCCAAGGCCTAGCACAGCAGCTAGGCCTGACCTGACCCAAAACTTGACAAAATCCCTATTTCCTACTTTGATCATCCTAATCCATCCATCGATCCAGTGCAACGTGCATGCCCAAAGAAATGAAACCAACGGTCTACATTCATGATGGATGGGTCGCATTACTGAGGATTGGAATGATACATGCATGTACATAAATTTGGGTGGGCCGACCCACTAAGTAGGTCAGGCTAAAATTACTCGAGACTAGGCTTGACCCCAAAATTGATCTGGCCATGCATATGAGGCCAAAGCCTGGTGGCCTCGTGGAGTTGGATGGTCTCTCTGGCCAATTGCCACCCTTAATTTCCATTGTTTACATGTTCACAGATTCCGTGGTCCCCTGTGTGATGGGTTTTTGCCATAGATCACAGCCGTTCTTTCCATCCATATTGAGTTGAAACTTCTCCACAGGAATGTGTGTGTGTGTGTTTATTTATTTATTTTATTATTACTATTATTTACACAGTCACTCACAAGCACACCCAAATTGGGTACCTGAACCAATGACCTCTGTTTTGAAACTAGAGCTGTAAACAAGTCGAGTAAGCTCGAAAAATTCGCTCAGTTAAAAAATGCTTGACTTGGCTTAGATCGAAGTGAATTTGAGCCGAGTCGAGTTATTTTTTAAGTGCTCGAATGAGTTCGAGCCGAGCACCAAGCATGGCCACACTTGATTCGGCTTGACTCAAATATTTGCTTGAAATTGACTCGGCTTGGCTCGGCTCATTGACTCAGAGTATAAATACAAAAAAAAAAAAAGAAAAAAAAAGAAAAAAAAAAAACCCTAATCTCATTTCTAATTTACTCGCCTGAGTGCCCATCTCTCTCTCTCTCTCTCTCTCTCTCTCTCTCTCCGACTCTCCCTAAACCTAACCCTCCCTCATTGAGCTCGATGACCAGCCACACCGGCTCTCTCTCTCTCTCTCTCCGACTCTCCCTAAACCTAACCCTCCCTCATTGAGCTCGATGACCAGCCACACCGGCCCCACTCCCTCTCTTCTGATCTCTTTCTTAGCTCGATGATCGACCACCCCTGAGCTGCCTTGAGACGCTGACCCGCTGCACACTGCCTGTATGTTCACCCACCGCCACTGGCCACGCTTGAGCTACTTTGTCAACTTGAATCCCTGATCTCTCCTCCTTCCATTTTTTTTTTCTTGTCCGGTAAGATCCCTCTTCCTTCCATTATTTTTTTCTTGTCCAGTAAGATCTCTCCTCCTTTCATTTTTTTCGTCCTTTTTTCTTGAACTCCGTCTTAAGCCATTTCATTTTTATTTTTTAATTTTGGCCGTTCAACCGGCAATCGGCTTGAAAGACTCTAACTTGGACTCTGCTCGAAAACTCGGACTAGACTCAAACTCAAGCTCGACTTGAACTTGCTCGGTCTGCTAATCAAGTGGGTCCACGCTTGACTCGACCGAGTTGAGTTGAGTCGAGCAATGAGTATGGGCCGGGTAGTTCGAGCCTAGCAACAAGCAGGGTAAAGCTCGACTCGACTCGGCTCGTGTACAGTTCTATTTGAAGCTCTTGTGAGTCGACAATTGAGGCATGAGCGGGACCCTTTCCATAGGCATGTGTTAGGGCTACGTATGGTCCGAGCATGTCTCTTAATAGCTCATAAACTACAGAAGCTAGCTGGTGGGGGTCAATAGTAGATGCAGGATAGGACGAAAAAAGAAAAAGACAATAATAATTAAAAAAATCATACCCATCATCATGTGGTCTCAATTGGTGGCCTGCAAATGGACACTCAAAAACAAGAAAAACGAACGGTTGGCATTGAAGTGCCGGCAGCCCACCCTTTTAGAGGGCAAGGGATTGTAAGGTTATGAACTTCTGCTTTGGCCAATCTAAGATGAACTTACCATAGATTATGTATGACTGAACACAGTATCTTTGACCCTTGTGTTTAGATGGAAATCGGATTGCGTACTGAGTTACTCAGTTTGTCCCACCATGAATGTATATGGTTTATCCACACCGTCCATCCGATTTTTCAAATCATTTTAGGCGTTGAGACAAAGGGGTCTATGAATGTATATGGTTTATCCACACCGTACATCCGATTTTTCAGATCATTTTAGGCCTTGAGACAAAATTAAAGTATATCCAAAGGTCAACTGAACCATACCACAGGAAATAGAGAGAATAATGATTTCAACCATTGGTAAATTTCTAGGGCCCACAATGATGCTTATATGTCATCCAACTTGTTCATAAGATTAAAAAGACATGGATGAAGGGGAAATAAAAATATCAGCTTGATCCAAAACTTCTATAGCCCTCAAGAATTTTTGAACGATAGAAGTTCAATTCACACTATTTAATTCCTGTGGTGTGATCCACTTTTAAGTTTTTTATATACTTCATTTTTGTAATAAATCCCTAAACTTATCTGAAAAATGTATAGACCGAGTGGATAAAATATATAAATCATGGTGGACCCCACAGAGTTTACACAGTAGGCTTAGGGTACTGATTTACTCATACTGCAATCGGCTTTCGTTTTGATGAGGGCAGCGATAGTGATATTTGTGAAGTTCTAACTATGTCGAAAACAGATTTTCTCTGTGATGAGTGGCTCGTGGACTCCGGGGCTTCGTATCACATGTGCTATGACCGGAGTGCCTTTAATTCTTATAGGGAACATGAGGGTGGCTCAATGTTCTTAGTCGATGACTACGCCTGTAAAGTTGTAGGGATTGGTACGGTGGGTATCAAGATGTTCGATGGGATCGAATGTATTTTGACGGAAGTGCGCCATGTTCTTAAGTTGAAAAAGAGTCTTATCTCTCTCAGTACACTTGAGGCTATGGGCCGGGTGTAAATTCATCGGATTTAATCGGTGTTGCAAGGTTTCAAAGGGGGCCCTAGTCATTATAAAGGGACAGAAGCATGAAAACCTTTACAAATTGATTGATAGTATTTCATTAGTTGGAGCCGCAACTATTGTAGTTGATTTCATGTCTGCACGTGTGTGGCATGCACGTTTGGGGCACATAAGCGAGCAGGGTATGAAGGTACTTTCTGATTGTTCTTAATTAATTCTTAATTTTAAAAGCATAGACTTAAATATGTGTGAGCATTGCATGTATGGTAAATAGTATAGGCAATCTTTTCAAACCGAAAAATATGTTTGTAAAGGGGTACTTGAGTATGTTCACTGAAATGTATGGGGGCCGTCGCCCTTTATTTCTATTGGGGGTCATTGTGGTTCGTGTCTTTTATTGATGACTACAGTAGGAAGGTGTAGGTTTATTTTTTGAAAAGTAAATCTGATATTTTTACCACTTTCAAGCATTAAAAAGTGGTGGTGGCAAAAATTAAAATTGCTGAGAACCGATAACGGTGGAGAGTTCACTTCTAGAGAGTTCAATTGGTATTGCAAAGAGGAAATGATCGTGAGGCACAATAAAGTGTGTCACACACCAAAACAGAATGGTGTGGCTAAGCGGATGAACCATACTCTTTTGAAAAGAGCCTGGTTCATGCTCAGTAATGCTGAGTTGGGCAAAGGGCTATGGACTGAGGCAGTTAACACTACTTGTTACCTAATGAATCGGTCCCCTTTTACTACTATAGATTGTAAAATTCTAGAGGAGGTGTGGAGTGTTCGGTCATTAGACTACTTAAGTCTGCGTGTGATTGGTTGTGAAGCTTATTCTCATGTACTGTCAGTTGAAAGAGATAAGCTAGACCAAAGGGCTAAAAATGTATCTTTATTAGATATGATGATGGAATGAAGGGTTACAAACTGTACGACTCTGTCACTCGTAAAATCACTGTGAGCCGTGATGTCAGGTTTGATGAGGGTTCTTTGTTCCAAAAGGATGTGCCAAAGGAACCAGAAAAATCAGAGGTTGTTGACATCTAGGTTGACAGATATGAGACATGGGCCGCTACTGAGACGCGGTCAGAGGTACAGGATCAGGTGGAGTAGCCACATGTGCGAAGAAATCTACTTAGGGATCGCAAGATACTGGCAAGGTATATAGATGATTTGAACGTTGCATTCACCCTTATTACAGATGAGGGGGATCCGTCTAACTTTGAGGAGGCACTACAGGATATAGATGCTGAAAAGTGGAACGTGGCAATGCAAGACGAGATGGACTCTCTATACAAGAATGAAACTTGGGAGCTAGTGAAGCTTCCTGTGGGCCAAAAAGCAATCAGGTGTAAGTGGATTTTTAGAAGAAACATGATAGGTATAAGGCTAGATTGGTAGCGAAGGGATATGCTCAGCGTGAAGGTGTGGACTTCAGTGAGATCTTTGCGCCGGTTGTGAAGCAGATATTTATCAAGTTCGTGTTGGTTCTGGTTTCCCAATATGATCTCGAGATGGAATAGATGGATGTGAAGACTACTTTCCTACATAGGGAATTGGATGAGCAGGTTTATCAGTGAAAGGAGCTGAGAATAAGGTTTGCAGGTTGATAAGATCATTGTATGGTTTCAAACAGTCACTTAGGCGGTGGTACAAGAAGTTTGATTCCTTCATGATGAGTTAGGGCTTTTCCAAGAGTGAGTACGATCATTGTGTCTACTTCAAGACATTGAGTAATAAAATTTTCTCATATTGGTATTATATGTCGATGACATGCTTATTGTCAGTCATAACATGTATGGCATCAATGTGTTGAAGACTTAACTTTCAGGGACATTCAGTCATAGTAGCTTATGAGTAGTGATTAAAATGCTGACTTTTAGCCTCGGTTCTTTAGCAATAGTGGGTAAAAGTTGACCTTTAGTCTTGGTTCCTTTGTAATAGTGGCCAAAAGCTAACTTTTACCCTTGGTTCAACCATGGTTAAAAGCATACTTTTACCCTCAGTTCCTTAGCAACCGATGCTTAAAAGCTCATTTTTAATCTCGGTTACTTAATAACCAAGGCTAAAAGAGTTACTTAGTAACCATCAGTAAAAGCTAACTTTTACCCTCAGTTACTTAGTAACTATGGCTAAAAGCTAACTTTTACCATCAGTTCATTAGCAACTGAGGCTAAAAATGGAATTTTAGCCTCTGGTTGTAACTAGTCGTGGCTAAAAATTGACTTTTAGCTTTAGTTCCTTAGTAATCATGGCTAAAATTTGACTTTTACCCTCGATTCCATGCCAACCATGGCTAAAAGTTGATTTTTACCCCTGGTTCCTTAGCAACCAAGGCTAAATAGCATATTTAGTCTCAGCTTTTTGTACTGTGGCTAAAAAACTGTGGGTAAAGGCCTTTTCCTTGTAGTGACATTCATTATTAGTCAAGTGGATTACTCCATGAAAGCACATTATTAATCTAGTGTAATATGCAAATGTAAAAAGGTTCAAGCAAGAGTTCACTTCTGATACACTGAAATCTGAAAACTCAACAAGGTATAGAGTATACAATCAAGGGTTGCTTCGATTATAGCTGGGGGTGTGGGATAGGAGAGATGTAATTTTTTTTAAAGAAAAAGGATGGACGGCTGAATTGCCACATGTACATGTAGAGATGTGGGAGAAGGAAAGGAGAGCTAGGACAATAATTATAAGATGAGATTATCCTAGATCTCAGATCCCAACCCTCATCTGTCAATCTTGAACCCTAGAGTTGGCTTGAATGCTTATATGGGTTGAGTTGAAAGATTTAGGTGAATGGGACACACTCTCACTTTTCTCTACTATTTACTGCACCCTCACTACTACTACTCTTATTCTAACAAGAATCTCTCCTTGCAACTGTGTTACTCTCCTCTTTTATGCTTTTGTATCTCTGTGTCCCTTCTTCTTTTGAAATGAGAGGGGTGGGTCCCTATTTATAGAGGTTGGCTTGGTAATATGATAATTTATAGCAATTTGGAGGGCAAACTTACCATGTTTCATGATTTGATCAATGGTTGGAGGACATGTGTCATCATGGATTTGATTTGACAAGTGGTAAAATAGGTAATTTCACCCTTAGGGATGGTAAAATGGTTGTTTTACCCTGATGTGACAATTGATTTGCCGCCATGCTGTTGAATTTTCCTTATCGCTATCCGAAAAAATCTTAGGACAGATACTGAGATCTGTCCAATTTTGTAAAGATCGAGTGGCAATATCATTGCCTCCAGTATACAGTTTTTGCACTTTTGGTCCCAACAACTTTGGGGGCTTAATAATGGCATGGTCTTGTTAACATGGACCTTACTGGCAACATTATTGTCACTTGTATGCCTATTACAATTTCATGATGCACTATTATCCTCATTGATGGCACAAGCTAGTCTTATTATCGCCACAAGGGTTGGGTTTGCTATCCAAATTTACGTATGAAGCTTAGTGGCCCAATGGTTCCCATGGCCTTATTGTGCACTGAGTTTTGTGTTGGTTGATCTTATAATTGATCTTAAACCAAACTTACTTATCTCAAATATTAAGTTACTTATTTACTGCTTCAAGTAGAAAGAGTAATTTATTTGGTGGTATCCAAATGGGCCCCTAGTTGGATAAATTAAAAATCCCCAATTTTAAAAATCCCCTAAAATACTAAAATCATCAAATCCTTAATTTGTAAAATCAGAAAAACTCCAATTCGGTCCACATTCAAATATATATAAGCCCTAAAATCCCCAAATCCCCAAATGAGGGTCCACATTCAAATCGAAAATCAACAAATATTAAATACCCAAATTTCTAAATCAGCATGAGATTGATAGAGATGGAGAGAGAAAAATACCTCATGAGCATGAATATGAGAAAACCCGAGCTTCAAAGAGAGAGAGAGAGAGAGAGAGAGAGAGAGAGGGCATGCGTGAGAGAGGGAGGGAGAGAGGCGCCGACCGAGAATTTTTTTTTTTTTTTGGGGGGGGGGGGGTCCTGTCATGCCCCCAACTCAGGGACCCGGGCTCACTAAATTTTTAGCCGCTGAATCCAATGGTCGACAGCCTCCGTAGTACCCCATTCTCGGGTCCTAACTTCCATACGTCAGGTTTCGATCCTGGGATTCTACAAGGAGGATTTACAAGGTGAACGTTTTTTTTCTTTATTGATGAGCATAACCACAAGTGTACCAAACCAAAAGTATTACATCACATATCCACTAAGATAAGCTTTTAAGTACAGTGTTGCAAAAAGGGAAATATAATGCATAACTAAAAAGCTTAAAAATCAAGCGTGCGCCCCTGTCTCACTGTTGTTGCGCTATAGCATGTCCTGCATGTAAACAACATGCATAAGCTTACTATGAAGCTTCGAGAGTGCGTGGTGTGTGCACAATGCATATGACAGGTATACAAATATCAGAGTAAGCGGAAATGATGGAGGGCTACACTACCAAGTCTATAAGTGCTATCATCCATCCCGAGGTTATGCAATGCAAGGGCCTATATGGCCGAGTGTCATATGCGAAAGATGCAATGTGCGCATGTCAATCCTCAACTGCCATATATAATAACGGTTTAGAACTGGAACATCACTAGGGTCTAGTACACTCCTGACATTGGTTGCCGCCCATCGCGCGTATAACTAAGCGAGTGGAAGAGACCTCATTATCCGCCTCGTCAAGTGGCATACAAAAATCCATCCGGCTCGTCGATAGCGAACCCATTCATGAGCTGGTCAGACTCAACCTAGTATATAGCCCTCTGCAGCCAGGTGGGTAAGGTCACACCTCCTTCCAATCGACTCCGACATAGTGGGAGACGCGGCCTACTGATATTTGGCCCTCGTGCGCTCATAAATCTACTTGGTCTAGACATTGGAGTATCCTACTGGTACCATAGGGTTTAGGGACTTTCACCCAAGGACATCTTTGGCGCCTAAGTGCTAGAACATATTTTCGATGTCCATTTCTACCATTCACGATGTGACCATAGTGGCCACAACCCTGATGCCGCTGGGGTGTGAAGCTGATTGTGACATACATAATGCGAGATGCATGAGTCATACTATCAAAGTCATGCACCAAACCTGCGTATACCGGGCGATCATGTGGGGTGACCCTATCTCGTACAGGTCCCCTAAGTACCTCAAGCCATAAGGTATATGTTATTATTAATCATCATCCATGACAAGCATACAGATGGTGCGTATGCATGGGCGTATGAATGGGCATGGTATGCATTACACTAAGCACGTTATCCGTGTGTCCTATCAAGTTAACTACATTGGCATATTATCAAACATATCATGTGGTAGTTGACCTTAAATGGCCTAATATATGTAGAAAGACCCGATCGATGGGCCCCAATAGTAATGTAAATGTCTATGTGGTCTGGCCGACTTGAGACTACAATCGGCCCCATACTTAGGCATACACACAAAGAATGAGCTTGTGCGAACAATCACCATTATTCCTAGGGTTAGGTTGACCTAGAATCAGGTCCCACGCCCCTCCCAAGATGGACAACAAGATAGCTGGTACGTCCATAAGATGAGACCCTTAAACGAGTCCCACAACCCCTAGTGGGTTGGAAATTAAACATTAAGTCCTAAGAAATGTTTTAATGGTGGGCATCACTATCTCCATTATTTCCTTTAGTGCGGCCACTGAGCTTCAAATCAGCCTTATCATTGGGCTCAGGCCCTAAAATAATCTTACAAGGGGGTGGATGGTGTGGGTTAAACACCCACATCAAGGTGGGTCCCACGAGGTGGGCCCCCTGCTGATCAGTGTGCCAAGGCACTCTCCCATGTAACGGGTTCCCCCAAGTGGGCCCCAGACATTATGGTTCAACCTAACATTTGTGTTTTGCCCTGCCCAGTTCCAAGTGACCTTATGAGCAAGTTGGAGGGGAAATAAGCATTATGGTGGGGCCTACATATGTTTCAATGATGGACATCACTACTTCCACTATTTTCTATGGTATGGCCCACCTGTGCAATCTGAATCTACCTCAAATTTGGGCCCATGGCCTAGGAAGATATGGTAAACAGGATTGGACGGTGTGGATAGGATAGATACATCATGGTGGGACCCCATAGGGTGGGCCACCTGCTAGACAGGCTTGGAACCCACTTGGGGTCACAAAAGTTCTGGATAAAGCTTGATATTTTTGTCCTCACTTCACCCAGGACCTGTGCCACAGGTCTGAGGGCAAATAAACATCATATGGGCCTTAGGAAGGTTTCAACGGTGGACATCATTGTCCCCACTATTTTCAGTTAGTGTGGCCCACCTGGATTTGTATCTGACTCATTTTTAGGCCCATGCCCTGAAATGATATAGCAAAATGTAACACCCCGAGATTTCGGCTCTCGTGTATAACACGACAGTCGAATTCCCAAGGTTACTTAGAATATGTGAGAGTTATACCCCTTACATATTTACTCACAAATATACACATTTTACATAATTTGGTAACCATGAGCAAGATGACAGAAACATTCTTCTTATTTATTAACTAAACTAATTCATCGAATACAATTACCATTTAATAGATCAAATATTAATCATGTTTATAACTATGTCCCCCGATACTAGGACTATTATAAATTCGAAACTTCTAATAAATGATAATTCAACTAATATCTAGCTATGTAGCCTCATCTTCTACCATCTACTCCCACAAGCCTTCGTAGTCGTCTCCTTGAGGCTCAGATTCCTGTGGATCGTTACCGGCATGTTCTATATTGTTTTCCACAAATTAAAAGAAATTGTCAAAGCGGTTATAGTGAAGATCTTCTTCAAGGGTTAGCATAATAATTACATGAAAACATAACAAAACAGATACAATACTTTTTAATACAATGTATGATATACATGACATGGCGTAGGATTCCTTGAAACAAGCCACCAGAGTTTCTGGGACACGTAAGCCATCGTTTTGCACGATTAAGTGAAAAGTGAGACACTCATAGCCCAAATCTCACGAGACAGTGTACGGGAGAAGTAAGACGCTTTAGCCTATTTTAATTCTGTACACTCGCATTGAGCCAAGTGTATGTATGATATTAGTCCATCCTTTTTATTATTACAGGTTTACACACAATCAATTAATATGCAACCACCTCTAGGCATCACCATACCATCCCCATGGTTCATCATCCACCAAAGTGGGCATACTCAACACATCACCACTACAGATGGCGGGCCTTACCACCAAGGTTCATGACAACACATGCATACTCATAGGTTCATGAAGATCCATAAACAAAAAAAGAAAAAGGGAAATGATTTATCAACCACTTAATCGGGCAGTCTGATATCACCACCACAGGTTAGGGTGACCACTTAACCGGATAGTCTAATAGCGCCCTCTAGGTTAGGGCAACCTCTTAACCGGGCAGTCTTGATATTCACCACCACAGATCAGGGTTCATCCATGATACTACAATAAAATAATAAAAAGGATCTTCATTAGGCTATACAAATTAACTTTCATCATTACATTGAAGTGATGGTGGTTCCTTCAAAGGTGATTACACAACCCCATATGTGTACAATCATTCCATTATTTTGTCCATTTTTCATTTTCAATATACGATCACATCATCGAGTGATGTGCATAAGGCATTCTAAACCATTTATGTAACTATGTGAGAAGAAAAAGAATATTTGAGAATAATAACATACATGAACACAACACACAATAACCAAGACATGTAACCATTATAGTAAAATTAAAGAAGTCCTTACCTATTTGACGTGTTTGGAGGAAGTATGGGTTGTTGGAGAATCGAAAAATCCACCAAGGCGCGTCTCTTTCACTCTCTCTCCTTCTTTCTTTTCCTTCTTCTCTTTCCTTTTCTCTTTCTTTTCTTTCCTCTCTTGCTGAGATGAGATGGGCAACAACAATAGTGCCCTTCTCTCTCTCTCTCTCTCTCTCTCTCTCTCTCTCTCTCTCTCTCTCTCTCACCAAAATGTGAATGGTTTTCATTCCTTTGCTATGGGATTTATATAGGGGTGAGGAGACATTTCTATATTGGAGGAAGAAGCCATGCATGCACACACACATGCATATGGATGTGTAACAGAATGTCTTAAAGTGAGTTTTGGGCTGATTTTGGAAAGTGCACACAAGATGGATGGCTGAGATATTTTAGAGGTTAGGTATACCATTGGCCGGCCATAATGATGAGTGGCCCATATCCAAGGCCGGCCCTGCATGATGGACGGCCCACATTAGAGGTGGGTCCCACATTTGGGACGATCTACATTAAAGGTGGCTCCACATGATGGGCAGTGGATATTGATGGATGACTAACATCAAACGTGGGCCCTACAGGCTCCGGTATTGAGTAAATCCAAATCAAGCCGTCGTTCTTGAATTAAGGGGTTATCCGTGGCTATTTTTATTTGAGTCGAATTCATAATTGTTCGAATTGTGTAATCGCTAATTACTGACATTGGTAACCGACCCAAAGCAATTTGACACTTATTGACTAATCATCGTTGAAATGCATGTCATATTTTTCTTAG
>PVNU02000565.1:0-33912 GCA_003013855.2 Liriodendron chinense
TACAAATTCGTGGATCCGATATTCTCTCTCCCAATTCCCACATAGCATTGATGACATCACTCAGTCAGGTATAAAAATCCATGAATGTCTTATGCTCTTCCATTTTCATATTTTCAAATTGAGTAGTTAAGAGCTGGAGTTTTGACCTTTTGACTGCACTAGTCCCTTCATGGCTAGTTTCCAAAATGTCCCAAGCTTCCTTAGCAGTTGTACAATTACATATTCTTTTGAATTCATTTGCTGATACGGCACAAAAAATAGCATTGAGTGCCTTTGCATTGCCTATGTACCTTAATTTTTCAAGGTTAGTTCATAAGTCATCTGCTTTGATTGAAGTGGTGGTGACCCCATCTATGACAGCATTCAAGAGAAGTATTTCAAGTTTTATTTCTACAGACTTCCATGTTGCATGATCCAATGATTGTAAGAAAATTCTCATTCTTGCTTTCCAATATGCATAATTTGATCCATCAAAGTATGAAGGTTTAGAAATTGTACTAGAATCCCATTTTAACATGATTTCAAGCTTCCAGAAATGGATCACACTCCGGACGGTGACACCTTTAAGGAGGAACCCGCTCTGATACCAATTGAAATTGCAGTATAAGTTTACTACCGCACTTCTAGAAGCAAGAAACTTGATTCTTTATCTTAGAGGGAGGTGAATAGGACACTTTTTAAATTAACAATTTAAACATTCATAAGCATACAAGTGATATAAGAAGATACATATGAGAATAAAGATTTGCATACATAGAAGCATTTCCACAAACACTTGATATGTTATGTTCTATCTATATGAAACATACATGAGATGAGTGCTAGTAATATCAAACATGTAATCATTAATTTTTCTCAAATATGGAAAGAGTAAATCAGTTGCAGGCATATAGATAGAAATCATTCACCACATACAAGAGATTTATTAATGGTTTAGTTATGTACCCACTCCACTCCCGGCTGATCCACTCACCTTTGAGTGGCCGGATTTTACTATCACAATGGTTTTAAATGAGGTTTATTATAAACCTTTACAACCTACTAAAGGTCTAGACTTCAATACATAATTTCGTCCATCCTTAGGGCGAATCCATCAAACACCTGTCCTACACAAGGACTCACTCGAGTTTGAGTCTTCAAACACTGAAACCCAAATCTCACAACATGAGGAGGTTTTTTGAACTCGAAAGACTAAAAGTACTTAGCCGATTGAGCCCCTTGACATCGCCTTGGATGAAGAAGCTTCGACTTGCACAAACGACTCCTTCTTCAGCTCCCTCAATCAGCAACCTTGTCTTGAATGCTTGCTTGTAGCTTCCAATGAGAGGGAATAGGGTTTGGTTTTAAAACTCTCTAAGGGTTAAGGCTTAAATGATAGAGAGGGGTTTCACCAAGATCTTCATTAATGACATTTATGACAAGAGAATGTAGCAAATAAAGATTAGGTCCAGATCCATTAATGAGGGCTTGAGTTCATGTTTCAATCCAAGCTATGAATGCTCATTAATGTTGCTAAAATCAACATGGATTGAACAATGAACTCAATGAATCAAGACTTGGGAAGAAGGGATGAGTAGCAAAGCACCTAACCAAGCTCTTGAGGATTCTCAACTTGTGTCTGACCAAGATCTAGCAAAGGAATGATATAGACAAGCTTGCAACGGCTAGAAAACGGTCTTAAAACGGCCACTTCGATCGGATCGGAATAAGTTCGATCGATCGGATCAACTTGTCCAGCGGATTTTTTAGTATTGCTGAACAAACGATTCCGATCGATTGAATAGTGTTCCAATTGATTGGAGTTTTTGTCCAAGGAGATTTGGCACTTGCTAGATAGATCTTCCGATCGATCGGAGTTTTTGTCCAGGGAGATTTGGCACTTGCTGGACAGATCTTTCGATTAGTGTTCCAATCGATTGATAATCCTTTCCGATCTATTGGAAAATCTTTTCCGATTGAATAAGGTCTAAATGAGTTCTGTTTTCTTCTGTGAGTTTTGTTTTTCTTCTAGAAGACCTTGAAAGGATCCAAGGTTGATCTTCTTGGATTATGAGCTTCCCTAAAGGACTAGAAGATGTTCAAAAAGGATCAAGGCACTTAGGGACAAGGAGATTTGGGTTTTACAAGGTTTGGGGAGAAGGTTGAAATTGCGGTTTTACCGCCTATAGAGATACTTGGAGATATGCCTAATGTCCTAGAAGGGGGGTGAATAGGACTTTTTAAATTCCAATTACAATTAAAACTAACCAAGTCAATCTTATCAAATAAGATAATCACAATAGCATTCAAGGCATTTATATGAGCAGTTTGTAAGCAAGGACGATCATAGGCATTTCATCAAACAGTTAGCATTCATGATTGACTAAACCATTCAACACATAGCAATCATTCAATCTCACAATGCACAGCGATTTATAGTGGTTCGGTTTTCCCTACTCCACTCCCGGTTCACGATCTCAACCTATGAGACCACCGGATTTCACTATAGTCTTGGTTTTAAATCAGGTTAACCATCAACCTTGACATCCTTTGATCTAGGACCGCGTTTACCATCTGCCGATGGCCCAATCCAAGGACTTGACGAGTTTGGATCTCAAACTCTCACCAATCCTAATCCAAGGATGGTCACGTACCCTCCCGCTGGAGTTTCCCAATCCAGGGAATAGTGAATGAATAGATGGACTCTAAAAAACTAGACATACCTAGACGATTGAGCCCCGATTCGATGCCTTTGATGAGTAGCTTTAGCTCCACGTGCTTCAGCTTCTCTTTGTGCTCCCAAGATCAGCTACCGATGCAAATGATGAGGATATGTTGATGCCGGGTAGTTGGGAGAGAGTTGGTTTAGTTCCTCTTGCCTATTCAATGCAATGGTAATGAGGGAACTACCAAACTTCAAGCATTCAATGGCTATAAATGACCTGATAGATATATTCCGAAGGTAGGTCAGCCATGAATGAAGGTCTTGAGTTCATACTTCAAACCGAGCTTTGAATACTCAGTGAAAAGCCATTAATGGCTAGGTTTAAATGATGAACTCAAGGGGAACAAGATCAAAGAGGGTAGGAGGATGTGATTACAAGCTCTCTCTTTTAGCTCTTGAAGAGTGTTGAATGCATGCCATGAAAGAACACAAGACATGGCTATATAGAGCCCCAAATGATAGCCCCAACGGATAAAAAACGGTCACGACCGACCTGTCAGAGAAAGGTCTGAACTGGTAGGACAGACCGGTCGTCATTTGAAATCCAAGGCTATAACTGGGACTGGACGACCGGTCAAGACCAGTTGGACCCCCTTACTGTAGAAGATCAACATATAGGTCGACCGGTCAAGACCGGTCGGCTGTGCTTGCTGAACAACTTTGTTGAAAGAAGGCCGACCGGTCAAGACCGGTCGGCTATGCTTGCTGGAGTAATACATTTTAACTGGCCGACCGGTCAAGACCGGTCGGCTATGCCTGCTGGACAATATGTAATCTGATGGCCGACCGGTCAAGACCGGTCGGCTGTCCATATTCTTTATCTCACAGCAAGTCTCCTATTGTAGCATGAAGAGCCTGAAATTGCGTCGGGTAGCCTAACACGACACCCTACGCATACGCGTGCGGAAGCTTGAGGAGCAACTAGAATTATGGCTGAACCTATAGGAGGGGGGGTGAATAGGACCTTTTTCAAAATCTTTTCGCCTACTTAACAAATTCAACAAATTATACTACGTAAGCGATTAACACTTCGGCTTCCAAGCCTAAGTGGGTCCAATTAATAGACTAGCAAAAGATAAAGCAATTAACAACCTAGTCTAATTAACTCATGTGGACTAGAGAGGATGGATCAAGAAATGCTCAAGTCAACATGATGTAGTGAAAGTACATCTTGTGAGTGTGGATGTGCCTATCAAGTGCCTAGCATACATTCCTAACTAAGCATTCATAATTAATCAATTAAACATAATGCATAAAGAGAAATGTGCTCAAGAATCAATCACAAACACAACGATGTATAGTGGTTCGACTACTTGTCTACTCCACTCCCGGTCAAGTACTCAACCCCTTTGAGCACACCGGCATTCACTGGGGAGTTTAAATCTGGTTCCTCCCAACCAAGGTGTTTTAAATCGGATCCACCCAATCGGGGAGTTTACAGGTTCCTCCCAACCTACACGTTTGCACCCGTGTTGGTGGCTCCCCCTTGGAGACTTTGTTTTAGGCCCGACTAACGTGCCAAGGAACGGCTGACGTCCCTAGATTTTAGGCCCAACTAATAGGCCAAGGATCGGCTAACGACCCCGGGGCGAGTTTGTCAAACAAACTCTACACTCAACTCCCACAGGGAATTGAGTGGATGGACTCTTAACAAGACAACCTACTTGTCGGATTGAGCCCCTTGTTGTGCCGTCTTGGGTTGCTTCTTCTCGCTCTCCCGTGCTTGAATCAGCTCCCCTTGTGCTCCCCCGATCTTTGACGTCGTTGCTTTGCCAAGGCGTCAGCTCCAAGATCAGCTACCTTGCATGTGATGCTCCATTGGAGATGCCCAAGGTGCTAGGGAATGGTGAAACCTCTACAAATGGTAGGAAATGGGTTTCCTAGAGGAATGCACCTAAATGGACTCCTAGGTAGTGTTTAGACAAAGGATTTAACTATCATCAAGGTGTCTAAACCCTAGGAATCAAGAGGGAACAAGTCCTATTCTCAAGATGCCATTGAATGGCCCAAGCTTGTGATGAAAACACAAGAAGAATGGCTTGCTATAGGTTTGGGATAGAGCCTCTAATGATCTCTAGCAATGGTGGCTTCTATCTCCTCAAAATCCCCTCTCTTCACTCAAAAAATGAATCCCCCTTTTAAATAGATTTTCTTCCAACGGTCAAAAAACGGGCAGATTCGCGCATCTCCGATTGATCGGAAGAAGGTCCGATTGATCGGAGACCTTTCCGATTGATCGGAGACAAGTCCGATTGATCGGAAATCTATCCAGTGAAGTCTCTGGAAGATATTCCGATTGATCGGAACACTGTCCGATTGATCGGACGGACCCCTTCCGATGGATCGGAAGACTATCCGATTGATCAGAAATATGTCCAGTGGATTTTCAAGGTTGCTGGAAAAATTTTCGATTGATCAGAGCTTCTGTCCGATTGATCGGAGCTTCTGTCCGATTGATCGGAGTCCTATCGGAGCCAGTGTCCGATTGATCGGAGTCCTATCGGAAACTGCTGTTTGAGCTTATTTGATTACAGCAGCTTCCACCTCTTTAATTAGTCTAATTTATCATGTTTTTCATGGAGTTCTAAGACTAATGATGATGACTAAAGGTATACCTAGTTGGTGCAAGTCATCTAAGAGGTTATGGGTTAGGTTTTGGTCAAGGCAAGGCACACCAAGGCATCACTTTTACCTGTTTCTTCTTCCTTGATGCAGCCGGTCCGTCTTGAGTCTTCGTTCTTCGTCTTCATTAAGCTCAACCGACACTAGACCCACTGACCTAAGTAATTGACAAACAAGGTGCACTAGTATGCCATAGAAAAGTGCACTAACAGAGCCTAGCCGACCGGTCAAGTCCGGTCGGCTGTCCATCTGTTTTCTACACAGCAAGGTAGCTGATGTGTTGAGAAGCCTGGCCGCTTTCTAGATAAACTTGTCACAGCGAGCTAGCTGGACCAAGTTCCTCAACACAGCAGCGGATCACTTCAAGTTATGAAGTGATGAGGTGCATATGGTCCAATGTATGGACATATCTTCAATACGTTTCGCACCAGCCAAGGACCACAAATCTGATCAACTTGTGTAAGGGTCAAGAGGGTAAAATGTGTGAGTCTTTACGCCATTCTTTGATTTTTGGGTTTCCTATGGTCGATCTATATGCAACTTACCTGGGATCTTGTTTCAGCATGAGCTTGAGCAATGGACGAAGCGTAATCTTCAGGTCTTGATTCTTCAATACTTCGACCGGGGCTCACACGACAAGACGCGACCAACCAACACGCCAATTGACACAAAAGATGTACTAACAATCTCCCCCTTTGTCAATTGCGTGACAAAACATCTAACATAGACAAATCATGACTCCTTATCATGATTGACCCTTAAACAGAAAGAAATATACACCCATTTACATGTCTATACAGATATACAACATAATCTTTACAAAAGGACATGTACAGACTCGATTTTCTTCAAAATCTCCCCCTCAATGCTTGCACCTACAAAGTCCTGCAAAAAGATATAATCGGACCTTCTAGGTGGGATGATTCTCCCCCTTTTGTTAGTAATTGACAACGGTTACCAGCAAAAAGATATACCTAATAAAGCTGCAAGGCTAGCGTCGAAAATATGTCAATCACATAAGATAGGGAAGAGATATACAAATTTAAGTCCTGAGGAGATTTAAAGAACAACACATGCCAGATATACAAGTAAACAAGAAAGCACAGAGGGCTTATAGCCCAATCAACCAACCACCCCCTCCCGATGTATATCTAGACACAAAATAGAACACAAAGCATGAGCTAAAATGGGCAAATATGCCCAAACCATCCAACCTCCCAAGGATATTCAATAAAAGAACAAAAAGCTCATATAAAAAGATATAACTGTAGCATCCACATATATACCAAAATGGGCAAGCAGCCCAATGTAAAGATATATCAATCCGTGCAAAATATACAGATAACCCATAAAGGATAGTGCATGAAATCCAGACAATGTCGTTGTTCATACAAAAAGTAATTGTGACCAAGACATAAGACTAATAATCTGTTCCATCTCCCAGATCAGGGGGTGGAACGTCCCCACACGCCGCGCGCTCCCATCTCTCTATCCGCCTCTCTATCTGCGCCTGACGAGTGATAAGGGCCTCCTACTGTACCAGTATGGTGGCCTAACCCTGCAAGATCTGGTCCCCGGTCTGCTCGAGCCTGTCAAGCCGCTAAAATATATCCACCCTAAGCTGGCGAAGCTCCGTAATATAGGAAGGTGGATCCACGGAAGGAGAGTGCCGACGAGAAAAAGCTCGAGGAGGCGTGCTGAATCGACCTGGAGCGTCGCGAGGATCGAGGGATGGATCTGAGGACGAAGCTGAAGTGTGTGAAGGGTCAGAAGAGACAGGTGGAGCCTCAAGCTGTGACGGCTCGGCCTGATCCCGCTGCTGCTCCTGCAGACGACTCTGGATAACGTCTCTGGTAAGCTCCATACGAGCAATGATGGTACGGTTGATAATGACCGGTTTGTGAATTTTATCAGTACCAACAATGCCAATACGCTCAGCCATTGTGCATATGAGATGCCCAAAAGGTAGACTAGTGAGTTTCCATCGTCGCGCAGGATGACCTGGTGAATGATATTCATGATCCGAGTGGGAAGGCAGAGCGGATGACCCTTACCAACACGATACAGCAACCGAAACATAGTTTTGGTGACATCCGCTTTGTTACTCATCCGCGGGTATACATTGCGGAAGAAAAGATTGTGCAAAAGGTGAAAATCCCATGTCATAGAGGATGCTCGAAGTGCACCTCCCACCCATTTGGGTGTCCCCTCACCACATAGGAATTGAGCGATAACAAGGTTGGGTTTGGCACCCAAGGAGGAAAAATCAAAAGAAGGCTCCTCAATAATTGGAACGCCAACAAAATCTGATATGGACTTCAAAGTAAACAGGCAATTCCGATCACCAACCTCGACGTTGAAAGAGGGGGGGAGAGGAAGTGACATGGACACAGGATGCAAAAAATTTCCTAACAACATCAAATTGGACCGGGCCCCCCATGTGGAGTACGGGGCCCCAATTGATGGCATCCAACATGGAACGCACGTTGTAGTCAGACAAGTCACCCAAATGGACTGATTTTTCACAGACGACCTCCTTATCCTTGAAATCATCCCAATGGGTGGAATGGGATGAAACATTTTTCCCCAAAGATTTAGATTTAACAAGGGGAATAGAAGAGGAGGCAGCCCCTTTCCCTTTGGAAGTTGCTTTCTTGGACTTTAAAGGTCGAGGAGGAGGAGGCTTAGGTTTTGCCTTGGGACGATCACTCCTCCTCAAAGGGAGCTCATCCTCGCTCTCTTGGGACGACATGGAAGCACCAAGAAGATCTCTAAAACACTCCAAGAGATGAAGGAAAGGGATGAACCAAAGAAGATAGAGAGTGAAGAGAAGGAATCCCTTACCAAATGAGTGAAGGTGAAGTGGAGTGAAGAAGAGGAGGTTAGAACCTCGAATCTTGCAACGAATCAGCGTGAAATTAGCTTGGAGAGCAAGAGGGCGAGCTGGAGCAACAAGTGGAGGTGAAAAAAATGGAAGGGGCTGACCTAAAATGAGCTCCAACTCGTTTTAAATACCCCCCATTCGGACGTCTCACGCGCGGGCAGGCTGGACTAGACACGCAAGAGGACTGAGACTTCCAGCAGAATATTTTACTTAGCCCGACCGGTCTTGACCGGTCGGATGGTGTGAAGCATACAAGACTGGGTATTTTGAAAGCCGGCCAACCGGTCTTGACCGGTCGGCTGATCGTTTGTTTTCCACGGCATCCATCAGCAGAAGGTTTCTGCACTTGTTTAGCTGGATAGGAAGTCTATCCTTGTGACAGACCTTTATCTGTTAGATTCAAGTACCCAGTGCCATGGTGTACCAAGGTACACCCCAATCACAAAATGAGGGACCCTTAAGGTCCAGATTCATCGATAGAGGACAAGAATTGGGACTATGATCCCGGATTTTCGTAGAATGCAATGAAAAGAGGTAAAGGACCTTAGATATACCTATAAGGATCAAAAAGAGAGGCTTAATCCTCAGATTTTTCCTGCAAAACATACACTTGTTAGATAAACTAGATACATCCAACATCGATGGACTTCTGGAGGTTCACAAAGCGAACCGAGTCCAAAGGTTTCGTTAGGATGTCAGCTAGCTGATTCTCAGTAGGCACATGTTCGAGAGATATTATGTGATCTTCAACCAATTCTCGAATAAAATAGTGCCTAATGTCTATGTGCTTAGTGCGCGAGTACTGAACTGAATTTTTCGATATATTTATGGCACTAGTATTGTCGCAAAATAGAGTCATTGTGCCTTGTTTGATCCCATAATCGGTCAAGGTTTGTTTCATCCATAATAATTGGGCACAACAACTACCAGCAGCAATGTATTCTGCTTCGGCTGTGGATAAAGAGATGGAGTTTTGTTTCTTCCTATGCCACGCTACAAGACAATTTCCAACATAAAAACACATACCGCTGGTTGATTTACGATCATCCATGTTACCAGCCCAGTCAGCATCTGAATACCCTGCAATATTTGTAGATGAATCAAAGGGGTACCAAAGACCGTATTCGGTGGTGCATCCAACAAACCAGATGATCCACTTAACCGCGATAAGATGAGATTCTTTAGGATCAGCCTGAAACCGAGCACAAGCACCTACACTAAAAGCAATATCTGGTCTACTAGCATTGAGATAAAGAAGACTACCAATCATGCTTCTATAAAGATGTTAATCTACACTTTTCCCTGCAAGGTCTTTTGATAATTTAACTGTGGTGCTCATAGGTGTAGTGTAGGAACGACCAGAGTCTAAGCCAAATCTCTTAACAAGGTCTTTAGCATATTTGGCTTGAGTAATGAATATACCTGATGCAAGTTGTTTTACTTGAAGCCCTAGAAACATGTTCAGTTCTCCTACCATACTCATCTCAAATTCAGATGTCATTAATTCAGCAAAGGAGATGGACATTTTCTCACAAATGGATCCAAAAACAATGTCATCCACATAAATCTGGGCAATCAACATAGAATTCTCCGCTTCTCTAATAAATAGAGTTTTGTCAACGCTCCCCCTAACAAAATCATGGTCTATAAGAAAATGAGTTAAGCGTTCATACCATGCACGGGGTGCTTGCTTGAGTCCGTAAAGCGCCTTTTTCAACCGGTACACTTTGTGAGGATACTTAGGATCAATGAATCCTTTTAGTTGTTCAACATACACTTCCTCATCAAGAATACCATTCAAGAAGGCACTCTTTACATCCATTTGAAATAGTTTGAATTTTAACGCACAAGCAACGGCCATAAGAATTCTAATAGACTCGAGTCTGGCTACAAGGGCAAATGTTTCATCAAAATCAATGCCTTCAATTTGTGAATAACCCTGAGCCACTAACCGAGCCTTATTTCGTATTACATTCCCAGATTCATCGGATTTATTCTTGAAAATCCATTTGGTTCCAATAACATTTTTCTTTTCTGGCCTGTCGACCAGATACCACACTTCATTTCTAATGAATTGTTGAAGCTCTTCCTGCATTGCAAGGATCCAGAATTCATCATTTAGAGCTTCATCAGCATTTTTTTATTCTATTTTGGATGTGAAACACAGGTGACTGTTGACTGCCTCCAACTGTCTCCTGGTTTTGACACCAATGCTAGGATCCCCAATGATTTGATTGAGGGAGTGATCCTTGACGATTTGAACATCACCAGGAGCAGTGGGGGCATTTGGAGATGAGGGTGGTTTATCAGATTTACCTATCTCGCATATGCCCTCATCTTCTTCTTCATCACCTGGAGACACAGTTTTATCCAAGCTATCATCCACAGTCACATTGATTAACTCTTGAACTGATGAGGTTCGAAGGTTGTAGACACGAAAAGCTCTACTATTTAATGAGTATCCTAAGAAGATACCCTCATCACTTTTGGATTCAAACTTTCCAAAATTTTCTCGGTCTCTCAGAATATAGCATGCATGTACTACCAAAGACCTTAAAGTATTTTACATTTGGTGTCTTTCCACACCACAGTTCATAAGCTGTTTTGTTTAGACCTGCCCTTAAATAAACTCGATTAATAATATAGCAGGCAGTGTTAACAGCTTTGGCCCACAGATTTTGAGCAAGATTTTTATTATTAAGCATAGCTGTGGCCATATCCAACAACACTCTATTTTTCCTTTCAGCAACCCCATTTTGTTGAGGTGTTTTGGGTGCTGAGAACTCATGACGAATACCCAATTCATCACATAATGCCTTCAAACGATGATCTTCAAATTCACCACCGTGATCACTCCTGATTCTTGCTACCATGTATCCTTTCTCATTGTGAAGTCGCTTCACTAGTTTTTGGAATTCACCAAAAGTGTCAGATTTTTCTCTTAAAAAGGCGACCCATGTGAATCTAGAGTAATCATCAACGACTAGAAGGAAGTATCATTTTCCACCTTGGCTAAGTACCCTGGTAGGACCAACTAGATCCATGTGTAGCATTTCAAATGGTTTTGATGTTACCAGGATAGAGGTTCTCTTGTGTGCAACCTTGATTTGTTTACCTTTTTGGCATGCGGCGCACACAGTATTTGGTCTTTTACCCATCTTGGGTAGACCTCTCACCAAATTTTTCTGACTCAGTTTAAACAGATTTCTATAGTGTACATGACCGAGTCGATGGTGCCATAATTCTGTTTCATCCTGAACGGCCACATGACACATGGTGGAGGAGCTTGAATTGTTGTGATTTTCAATGACATAGCAGTTGTCTCCTGTGCGTAGACCTTTCATGACTAATTTTCCTGTGGAGTTCAAGATCTTGCACATATCTTTGGAGAATCTTACTGAGTGCTATTCATCACAAATCTGTGAGATACTCAATAAGTTATGTTTGAGGCCATCAACATACAGCACATTTTCAATTTCGGGCAAACCTGGCCCTGTGATGGTTCCTTTACCAATAATTTTAGCTATGCTCCCATCACCAAATGTGACAGACCCACCATCAAATTCGTCATATGTACAAAATTGAGATCTATCACCTGTCATGTGTCTAGAGCAACCACTATCCAAGTACCATCTAGGGGTATTCCCAGCTTTTAAGGCAGTATGAATGACCAGGCACTTGTTCTTTACAACCCATTTAGTTGTTGTCCTTTTATGAGAGGTGTTTTTGTGGTGAGATTCTCTAGTTTTCTTGGGAGAATCTTATTTTTCTTTTTCATGCAAGAGAAGAGCAGTTTTTAAATTCAGCATTTTAACTTGCTCCAACAGTTCATCCATCCTCTTGTCCTTCCTAGGAAGAGCAGGATAATTCTTTCGAATGTTTTCCCTCTTTGGTGAAGAATGCATGGGAGGATTCCAATTAGCTTGGACATTTTTTCCGGTCGGTACAAATTTACCTTTCAAGTTTCTAATCGGATTTTTGAATACCAAGCACTCAAATTTTAAGTGGGCAATGTCTCCACAAGCATGGCAGACAGGAGATGCTCTAGTTTTACTCCCTGATGCACCATAATCTTTTCTTACAATTGGATGGACTGAGGTAGTTTTTGAAGTGTGACTGTCATAGCCCAAACCTCTTTTGTCCCTTGGTGATCTTACAACACCTACGAGTTTTTTAAGGTTTTCTTCTCCTTGGGCGAACCGTCTTCTAGAGTCAACGACTTGACACTTAAGACGATCAATTTCAGCGTTCGCCTCTTTGAGTTCTTTCTCAGGTCTAGCATGCTTGTCTAGAGATTCACCACTTATGAACTTTTTCTTTTCTTGTTCAAGCTCATCATTCTTCCTTTTCAGTTCTTCTAGATCTTGACCCATCTTTTGATTTTCTATTTTCAATCCGTCAAGATTTTTCATCAGTTTGTCATTTTCAGCCTTCATTTGGCCCAACTTGTTGATGGTATTTATATTTTCAATGTATAGTTGGTTGTATACCTCCTGAAGGCCTTCCTCCTCATTCTCATCATCACTCAAGGAATCATTTTTAGTGTTAGAGGATTCATGATCATCAATGTCTCCGATGATCTTTGCAATGGGCTCAATTTGAGGCACAATATCAGTAATGGAGGCCATTAAAATTCTGATTGAACCTTGCTCCTCCTCACTTTGGTATAGGACTGATTCTGATTCAGATTCTTCAGTCTCATCCCATGTAGCCGCCATTGCCTTTTTCTTGGCTTTATTATTGGTGCACTCGGATGCAATGTGACCAAATCCTCTACACTTGTAGCATTGAGGATCTTTTGACTTAACAAATTTTCCTTTGTTGTTCTTAGAATCAAAAGGTTTACCCTTCTGGTAGGGTTTCCTTCTAGAAGTATTTCCCTTAGTTTTGAAGAATTTTTGAAATTTATTGGCCATAAGTGTCATTTCTTCTAAGTCTGGATCTTCCTCACTTCCACATTCAGATTCTTGTTTCTTGTGAGAAGATTTTAGGGCTGTACTTTTGGATTTAGAGGGAGTTTTGAAACCTAGCTCATAGGTTTGAAGGGACCCTAGAAGTTCTTCAACTTTTATGGTATTTAGGTCCCTACATTCTTCTATGGTAGTAACTTTGGAAGAGAATCATTCTGGTAGGGATCTCAGAATTTTCCTACATAGTCTATGCTCCGGAACATGATCCCCCAAGCCCCACATTTCATTTGTAATCTTGTTCAGCTTGGTGTAGAAATCAGTAAATGTTTCGTGCTCCTCCATAGTAATGTTTTCAAATTGTGTGGAGAGGCGCTGAAGTTTTGAGTTTTTAACAATGCTAGTTCCTTCACGAGTAACTTTAAGAATGTCCCATGCCTGCTTACTGCTTGTGCAATTTTGAATTCGGCTAAATTCATCTTTAGACACTGAACAAAAGATGGCATTCAGCCCTTTGGCATTATGGACCCGTTGAGCTTTATCATAATCAGTCCACATCGCCTTATCTTTTGGCTTGAGGACATCCGATTCACCTTCCTTACATATAGTGACCATTGGGGGTTTATATCCAATATCAATCATATCCCTAACGTCCGAATCAATAGATTCCAAAAAGATGCGCATTCGGGCTTTCCAATATGGATAGTTTGACCCATCAAAGAAGGGAGGCTTAGTAACGGATGAAGAGTTCTCTCTAGATATATTTTCAAGCTCTCTTAGGATCTCACTCCGGGTTTTTAAACCTGAACAGAGGAACCCGCTCTGATACCAATTGAAATTGCGGTTTTACCGCCTATAGAGATACTTGGAGATATGCCTAATGTCCTAGAGGGGGGGTGAATAGGACTTTTTAAATTCCAATTACAATTAAAAACTAACCAAGTCAATCTTATCAAATAAGATAATCACAATAGCATTCAAGGCATTTATATGAGCAGTTTGTAAGCAAGGACGATCATAGGCATTTCATCAAACAGTTAGCATTCATGATTGACTAAACCATTCAACACATAGCAATCATTCAATCTCACAATGCACAGCGATTTATAGTGGTTCGGTTTCCCTACTCCACTCCCGGTTCACGATCTCAACCTATGAGACCACCGAATTTCACTATAGTCTTGGTTTTAAATCAGGTTAACCATCAACCTTGACATCCTTTGATCTAGGACCGCGTTTACCATCCGCCGATGGCCCAATCCAGGGACTTGACGAGTTTGGATCTCAAACTCTCACCAATCCTAATCCAAGGATGGTCACGTACCCTCCCGCCGGAGTTTCCCCATCCAGGGAATAGTGAATGAATAGATGGACTCTAAAAAACTAGACATACCTAGACGATTGAGCCCCGATTCGATGCCTTTGATGAGTAGCTTTAGCTCCACGTGCTTCAGCTTCTCTTTGTGCTCCCAAGATCAGCTACCGATGCAAATGATGAAGATATGTTGATGCCGGGTAGTTGGGAGAAAGTTGGTTTAGTTCCTCTTGCCTATTCAATGCAATGGTAATGAGGGAACTACCAAACTTCAAGCATTCAATGGCTATAAATGACCTGATAGATATATTCCAAAGGTAGGTCGGCCCTGAATGAAGGTCTTGAGTTCATACTTCAAACCGAGCTTTGAATACTCAGTGAAAAGCCATTAATGGCTAGGTTTGAATGATGAACTCAAGGGGAACAAGAGCAAAGAGGGTAGGAGGATGTGAGTAAAAGCTCTCTCTCTTAGCTCTTAAAGGGTGTTGAATGCATGCCATGAAAGAACACAAGACATGGCTATATAGAACCCCAAATGATAGCCCCAACGGATAAAAAACGGTCACGACCGACCTGTCAGAGAAAGGTCTGAACCGGTCGGACAGACCGGTCGTCATTTGAAATCCAAGGCTATAACTGGGACTGGCCGACCGGTCAAGACCGGTCGGACCCCCTTGCTGTAAAAGATCAACATATAGGCCGACCGGTCAAGACCGGTCGACACACCTTGCTGGACTTATTTGAAAAAACAGGCCGACCGGTCTTGACCGGTCGGCTGTGCTTGCTGGACAGCTTTGTTGAAAGAAGGCCGACCGGTCAAGACCGGTCGGCTATGCTTGCTGGAGTAATACATTTTAACTAGCCGACCGGTCAAGACCGGTCGGCTATGCCTGCTGGACAATATGTAATCTGATGGCCGACCGGTCAAGACCGGTCGGCTGTCCATATTCTTTATCTCACAGCAAGTCTCCTATTGTAGCATGAAGAGCCTGGCCGACCGGTCAAGTCCGGTCGGCTGTCCATCTATTTTCTACACAGCAAGGTAGCTGATGTGTTGAGAAGCCTGGCCGCTTTCTAGATAAACTTGTCACAGCGAGCTAGTTGGACCAAGTTCCTCAACACAGCAGCGGATCACTTCAAGTTATGAAGTGATGAGGTGCATATGGTCCAATGTATGGACATATCTTCAATACGTTTCGCACCAGCCAAGGACTACAAGTCTGATCAACTTGTGTAAGGGTCAAGAGGGTAAAATGTGTGAGTCTTTACGCCATTCTTTGATGTTTTGGGTTTCCTATAATCGATCTATATGCAAATTACCTGGGATCTTGTTTCAGCATGAGCTTGAGCAATGGACGAAGCGTAATCTTCATGTCTTGATTCTTCAATACTTCGACCGGGGCTCACACGACAAGACGCGACCAACCAACACGCCAATTGACACAAAAGATGTACTAGCAAAGGTTGGGCTTTCCATTCATACTCAGAGTTGATGGTCTTCAAATGATTCTTCAATCTGAGGTGCGGAAGGTCTTCAAGGCTTCAAATTGTTGGCTTTCAATGGGCTCTTCAAACTAGACAACCGACATTACTTGCTAATTGACAAACATATACACTAACACATAGAGGATTATTAGAATCAGATCAAACACTACTTACTAGCTACTTGACGTCGAGAATGGTGAAGAACAATGCGAAGCATCAATCATGACATAAAAGTTGGGATGATGGCTTTCTGGAGACAAGACCCCCCCAAAAAATAAAAAAGATTGAACAACAGTGCTACATTTGACATGGCATAACATGTTACTTGAGATTTATCTAGTGCAAAACCCGGCAATTTTATTTGGACAATCCAAAGCCTCTATGCACATGAATAAGATATGAATGGAAATTAAGATTATGGGTTGGTCATGTATGTAGTGGATGCTACTAATAAAATGTCCATATGCCAATGATACAAGCGCCTTCATATGGAGATGACTTCCTTCCCAAAAGGGTCTTATTGCCATTAATTCATGGAAGATACAAGCATGAGAAGATCCAAGTTCAAATGCTAATGAGACACACTAATTGCACCAGTGGGTGCATCATCTGACTAACTGTGTGGGTGCATTGCATAGCTAACACGGTGGGTGTGTCTCATGACCCAACAAAAAAAATGCATGAGAAGATTCGCATCATATAAGGAAAAACCAAAGTCTTGGGAAAACAGAGCGCATTTCATGAACATTACTTCTCAGAATTTCATCCCAAACTGTTACAAGCACAAAAAGGTAAGAAAGCAATGGGCTTTGATTCTATTCATATGATGGTGTTACCTTGGTCTGCATACGCCCCAATTGCCTAGGGCCATACCATTATGTTGGTGTACTAAGGATTGCACGTTCCAAGCAGTCCTTCACCTTCTTCCACTCCTCTCACTTTTAGAAAAGATACTCCTCATTACGCTGAGTCCTCTCACTTTGGATGATGAAACTGTACTGCAAAACTAAGAAGCGTGAAGTTGGTATTGCATACAGAAGTCATACGAACAATGCAAATCAAAATACATGATCCCGATTAATCCTGTTGGAGCAAGAATGATATTTACATTTGATTAAAATATTCCTAAAATAATTACGAAATTATAATGCAGCATTTTAAAAGTTTTTAGAGCTTATTTTTCAATTTATCAAATGACACCTAAATTAAGAGAAATTAATCAATATAAGACATACCTCTCTGTCCCACTCTTCCACTATACAAGGAATCTCGGGAAGAGAAGTTATTTGTGAGTAAGAAAAACTAGAAGTTCCATAGGTGTGGTTGGAAGCACCTCGCTCATATAAACAATCTAGTGGGCCGGGTTTTAGATATGGATATGTCCCTTGGTTTGAGATCTGGTTAATTCAATAGGCACGGAGTTATTCATCAAGCATGACCCACCATGTAGATTCACTAGTCCAAAAGTTAGGCCTCATTGCTTACATGGTAGGCCACTCACATACAAAACAATGAAGTTGATCATAAAGTGATTGATGGTCCACATTCAATATACATGTATAGCCTCCGATGAGCTGATTGACCTGATTTTTCACCAAGGAAATCTACATGGTGGGGCCTTCCACAAGGTTTTCCTCATCTTATTTGAGTAGTGGGTACTGGAAAACTGCACTGAATTGATACTTTTAATTGTTAGGCAAGAGCCATTAAATAGACAATTTCTAATTATTAGGCGAGAGCCATTAAATAGACAATTTAAGATAATCAATGGTATAGATCTGTGATCAGGCAAACAGCAACACACAGGTTGCAAACGTTCACGTAAGTATATCTATCACAATAGTTTCAAATCCTTAACCTAGACTACCTGGGCACAATACATGTTGATGCAGTCTCTTCCATCATACTAAACGAAACAAATCTAGTTTTTCTTACTCAAATAACTTCTCTTCCCAAGATTCCTTGTATGGTGGAAGAGTGGGAGATAGAGGCATGTCTTATATTTATTGGTTTCTCTTAATTTAGGTGCTATTTGATAAACTGAAAAATAAGCTTTGGAAAATTTTAAAATGCTGGATTGTAATTTCGTAATTATTTTAGAAATATTTTAGTCAAAGGTAAATATCATTCTTGCTACAACAGAACTAACTGGCATCATGTATTTTGATTTGCATCCTTCGTGTGACTTGTGCATTCATACCAACTTAATGCTTCTTGGTTTTTGCAAAGGTGAGAGGACTCAGCATGACAAGAAGTATCTTCTCAAAAAGAGAGTACTAGAAGAAGGTGAAGGACTAGTTGGAATGTGTAATCCTTAGTACACTAACATAATGGTATGGTCGTAGGCAATTGGGACGTATGCAGACTCAGGTAACATCGTCATATGAATAGAATCAAATCCCCTTTCTTTCTTACCTTTTTGTGCTTGTAACATTTTGGGATGAAATTCTGAGAACTAATGTTCATGAAATGCGCTCTGTTTTTCCAAGACATTGGTTTTTCTTGATATGATGCAGATCTTCTCATGTATTTTTTTTGTTGGACATGAGATACCCACCGTATTAGCTACGCACACACCCACACAGTTAGTCACACGATGCATCCATTGGTGCAATTAGTGTGTCTCCTTGGCATTCGAACGTGGATCTTCTCATGCTTGTATCTTCCATGAATCAATGACAATAATGCCCTTTTGGGAAGGAGGTCATCTCCATATGAAGGAGCGCTTGTATCATTGGCGTATGAACATTTTATTGGCAGCATACACTGCATACATGACTAGTTAGCCCAGAATCTTAATTTCCATCATATCTTATTCATGTGCGTGGGGGTTTTGGATCGTCCAAATAACATTGTTGGGTTTTGCACTGGATCAATCCCAAATAACATGTTATGCCATGTCAAACGTAGCAGCGTTGTTCATTTTTTTTTTTTTTTTTGGGGGATCTCCTCTCCTGAAAGCCATCATCCCAACTTACACAAGGCTGACCGATGATATGTTCTTTAGCTTCACAAGCAAAATATTCAGTGGCACTTCTGGACATTCAGTGTAGTGTAAACAGGAGATGTGCCAAAATTACAAGTTCTTAAATTGGATAGACCAATCTTGGGAAATCTAACGGGGAGAATGTGGAGATCCGCATGTACATGGAGCCAAGCATCCAAATTCTGGGCCAGATTGTGTATGGACCTCATGTCAAAAGTTAGAGTCCGGGTACTCTGTTGGTGCCTTTTCATTGGTCCACATCATCACATAGGTCTGCAACCATGTCACATCCTCAGTGCAACCTGATCACACTGATGTCATGCAATGTGACGTGGACCAATGAAAAGGCTCCAAGCAGGATTTTCTTGCTTGGAGGCCAAGAGAGGATCCGGATTCCAAAAGTTATGTTAATTAGCTGATATGGACTGCTAGCAATTGACCATTTGGGATAACACGGGCAGTGTGATACAGGCAATGCCTTATCCAGACAAGTTCCAAGGCATTGATGGCTCGGAGTAAAGTACATCTATGGCTTGTGCATGTTTATTAGGCATTGGTTCATGTCAGGCAATTGGTAGCAGCACAACCTGAGAATTTGGAATCAGTGCAGAGACATACAATACACGCCTACAAACATTATAGGAACAAAAAAAAAATCCAATTTGAATATTATACAAACAAATCCTATTTGAATTAACTTGGAGATTTCTGCCCCCACTTTCAGACGTTATCTCACTGTTACCGGACAAATCTGCATAAATAAAAAGAGAAAGAAATATGTTTTTTTGTTTCCTTCTAATTTTCATTCTCAACCAAAGGCCCAAAAACAAATTTTCTTTTTGGAGTCGCAATTAATATGAGAATTTTTTTTTTTTTTTAAATTTTATGTGAGAGAGAGATGTGGATGTTTGTGATGAAAATGGTACCTCTTTAACAGGAAAAATGTGGTAGTCCACGTTCTGATGGAACTTACGGTGCAGCCAGTCGAATATCTGTTGAAAAGCAGAGAGAGAGAGAGAGAGAGAGAGAGAGAGAGATTATAAGAACATATGAGAATTAATGAAACATAGAAATGTCTTTACTTTATGGGTTGAAATGAGCATTTCTTTCCTTCATTTTCAGAGAGAGAGAGAGGGAGAGAGATGTCAGCTTTACCACCTTGAGGGCAGACTTATATTGTTTGTGAGAGTGACCCCCGAAAGAAAAGGGCCCCAACATCTTATTTCAGCCAGGAAATTTTGCAATCCCACTTCCAATTGGGGAAGTATGAACTTCCATGCATGTAACATCCAATAATATGAATGGTAGCATCACGAGCACAAAAATGACCAAATTCTTTATGGGACCATGGTTCGGCCATCAGGTTGCTAGTTTCTCCTACAGGCCCATCAATTTTGTGTGTGTGTGTGTTAGTACGCACACCCAAACTGTTAGTCACACTTAGCAATGGATTCAGACATCAAGAGAGTGGCCCACCCATTCACAACTATCCAATATCACTTGGGACAGTCAGTAATCCACCCATTCATAACGATTCAATAATCACTTTGGGACAGTCAATAAAGTTAAAATGCAAGAGTCTACGGGCCGACTAGTTTAAAACAACCAATTGCCACAATTTTTTTTAGCATAGGCTCATCCATGAGTCAGTTCAGATTGATCAACACATTCACTGAACACAATGGACCCTGCAGTGTTTGGATATGGAGAAATGAGATGTTACTCAACATTTGGAAGCATCTCAGTTGGAGCGTGGGATATCTCCTGTGGTAGAAAATGCAATGCACCCTGTAGTGTTTGGATAGGGAGTGGATTGGGTTAGTGGGTGTCACCCATACCGTATGGGGCCCACCTTGATGAATGTGTTGCATATCCATACCTTCCATCCGTTTTCCAGATCATTTTATGACCTAGTCCAAAAATTTAAGCAGACCCAAATCTACGATGGACCACACCACCGGAAACAGTGCTAAATGGACTATTAAAAACTTTTTTAGGCCACAGAAGTTTTGGATCAAGCCTATCTTTGTATTTTTCATCCATCTTGCTCTGGTTGACCTTATCAACCGGTTGGATGGCAAAATAAACATTACGGTGGACCCTAGGAGGTTTTTAATGGTGAGCGTTCAATCACCACTGTTTCCTTTGGTGTGGTCTACCTGAGATTTGGATCTGATTAATTTTTGGGACCACTTCCTAAAATAGACTGGAAAAATCATCAAGATGTCCCCACGGTAAGGGAAACTCCCACTAATCCACTTCCGTTTGGGTAAAGCACAGAGCACAAGACTCCACAGTGAGTGGATAACGCACATGATGGACGATCTTGATTAGTGGCTGGACCTCTATTATAACCAATATGGATCATCCAAGCTCCCAGTCTCTAATTGGATGGATAGGATTAACATGTCAAAGTGTCATTTAAAAGGGAGGGAAAATCAAAGGTAGCCTCACAGGATGGACAGTCCAGATCAGTGCCAAACCTTCTTTATTATAATCAATGGAAGTTGTACATTTTCATAGTCACCGGAGAGCGCTTCTATCATCCAATCAAAGTGAATTTTTAGGATGGATCAGTCGGCAATCAAAGGTGGGGCCACATGACAGATGGTGCAAGTCATTGATCACAGAGAAAAATTTTGCTACACCCACGAGTTAGCTACGCTAGCTACACCGGGTGTAGCAATGACCTCACCATGATGTATATATTGTATCCACGCAGTCCATCCATTTGGTGAGATCATTTTTGGGCGTGATACCAAAAACGAGCCTGATTTGAAGCTCAAGTGGCTCTCAAGAATTTTTTAATGGTTGGCGTTCAATTACCACTATTTTCTGTGTTGGGTACACTTGAGCTTGGAGTCTGCCTCATTTTTTGTGTCAGGCCCTAAAATAACCTTAGAATAATCTCACCAAATGGATGAACGGTATGGATACAACAATACATCATGGTGGGATCATTGGTACACCCGGTGTAGCTAGCATAGCCAACTCGTGGGTGTAGCAAAATTTTTCTAGATCACAGACTAACCACCTTACCAGCACTGGCCCAATGGTTAGGATCAAATAAAAGAGAGAAGTTTATGACAAATGGGAAATTGACAACGGGTCCCTTTATAGATGAATCATAAATCACCCCATAAAATGACTAGAAATTATATCTCACATGGAATATGTATGGACATTTGATGGACGGTATTTCAATATTTAATTTCAATTCTAGAAGAGTTCTAAAAATTAACCGGCTGTATTTACCAAATTGAGTTCAAATTTTGTACATTATGAAAAAGATAAATGGCATTAGTTGCCCCAGGGCAATTAATAACTCGTTTGTTTTCTAAAAGCTTAAGCTTCTGCATTCTAATATCTTAACACAATGAACAAAATATTAATAAAGGAAATTTATATAGATTAAAATGGCAGACGTTACAATAATATACTTGTTACACTTTTTAAATCGAGACAATTCTAATTGTTAAAGTAGTACTTTCACAAAAGAATCAACCAGATTGTCAAAGTGCCAACCTTCTCTAGAAATCTCTTGATCATGCATATAATGCCCAACTACATGGTATTTCTTCAATATTTGATTTATCCTTGTGGTTTTTGGGTTCCTTGGCCTGAACTATAACAACATCATCATCGAAGTATAAAAGGACTACCTGCGAAGGAAACAACTCCTAGCTCCATAGAACTTCAACCATTTTTCCTCCTTAGATACCTTTGTATTTGCAACATATTCTACTTATATGGTAGTGGAGTTTGTGGTCCACTTTTGTAAACCAGTTGAATGTCGTTGCATATGGTAAAATCCATATCTAACACGCTTAGAGGTCAAGTAACTCGGTAAAAAAAAAAAAAAAAATCCATATCTGGGTCAGGTTTTCTGAGATTAGTTGCAACTTGCGAATAAAAGGCTAAACAACGGGAAAATCTCCTCGAATATGAGAGCTTTCTCAGACTAGGTATAGAGAAATGAAACGGTTGATCTTCCGATGGAAGGCACTCGATTTACCTGGTCTAATGGTCAGGAAATCCCTGCGATCTCTCGCATAGATAGGTTCTTGGTGTTGGTGGGTTGGGTTGAGAAATTCCCATACACGAAGCAGACGGGTCTTTCAAGGATGGTTTAAGATCACAAGCCTCTACTATTGCATGTTGAGGAGGAGAATTGGCACCCAAGGCCCTTCTGCTTCAAATTGTCATGGCTAGAGAATAAAGTTTTCAGCAAGCTAGTTTGGGATTGATAGGCCTCCTTTCAGGTGGACAGTTTTACAGGCTTTGTCCTCTTTTAGAAGTTGAAGTTGCTAGAAGGCAAGCTTGTGGCTTAGAAAAAAGAGGTTCTTCAAAACAAAGAGGAGGAAACAAAAGTGATTCTTTCGTAAATGCACGATCTGGACTTCAAAGAAGAGGGTGGTGTACTTTTAGTTGATGAGAAAAAGAGAAGATTCACTGGACCCTCCGATATGAGAAGAAGATCAGAGAAGAAACGATTAAGTGGAGACAAAGATCTCGAGCTCTATGGCTCAAAGAATGAGATAAGAATACAAAATTCTTTCATAGTATGGCAAGTGCCCATGCAAGAAACAACCGTAGTGGCAGTCTTTCAGTAGAGGACAAGCAGTTGACAAATAAAGATCAAATATGCCGCGCTTTATCGTGAGCTTTAACAAGCAGCTTCTAACCCAAGGATATTTGGAACCGCACTTGTCTGGATCATCTAGAGTTGCCTTCATTATTAGAAGCTCAAGCTTCCAATCTTGAGAAGCAGGAAACAGAAGAGGAAGTGAAAGCAGCGGTGGACATTTTAGGAAGAGATAAATCCCCGGGTTTCCCCTTGCTTTTTTCCAAGTATTTTGGGAGGATCTAAAGAACGATGTTTTGGCTTACGTCAAGGAATAAAATCTAAAACAAGGGATTTTATCAAAGGAGTTGGAGACCTTCATAGCTATTATTCCCAAGATGGAAGTAGCGGAAAGGTTAGAAGATTTTAGGCCCATAAGTCTATTGGGAAGCCCTCATAGGCACTTCTTTTAAGCACTTCTTTCTATCTCCGAACCAAGGATGAGGCTGGTTTTTAGGCATTGGGTCTAATATGAGGTGACTCACCTAATGGTTGGGTGGATTTCACGCTAACGCTACAGTAGGGCCCACCCAAGCAAGCAACTCTTTTACCTAATTTGAAATGCCTTTTGCATGGAAAGATTACTAACATTAACTACACATTAAATGCATAGCTAGTTGGACGTAAATGCACTGTCCAACTAGTTGTGTGTGAGCATTGCTAGTGCTTCCTGTGCTGTGGTCCACTTGATCCTTCCATTTGCCTCCTTTTTGGACTTATAGCCTAAAATAACCTGTAGAAATGAATGGATGGTGTTGATAAAGCATATACACCATGGTAGGCCCCACAGATCCCCTGGCAGGACCGTTCATCTCTAACTAGGTCCTGTGGGGTAGATTTAAAAGGAAATATCTCTGTCAAAATGGATGGACGGTGTGGATGTAAGAACGTCCATCAAAATGGGGCACACAGGGATCCACTGACCACGGTTGATCCTACATCCATCGAACAAATTTATAACTCAAATCCATAAGTCAAGTGACCCGCGTGACAGGAAAGAGTGAGATTGAAGGTCCACCATTGAAACATAAGTAGGGCCACTAAAGTTTTGGATCAGGCAAATATTTTTGCGTTTTCAGTTCATTCCAGTAGGAATGATCTTATGAACCGTAAGGATGGCATATAAACATAACGTGGACAAGAGGGGCGTGGATAAAAAGCATAAATTACAGTGGGCCCCACAGAGTTCACTTAGTACGCAATCCGGATTGGTTAGTTCACACACCCCATTGTTAGTCACATCACAATTTTAGCCACCCCACTATGGGAATCGATACCATGACCTTAGTATTGAAAAGAGGCTATCTTCACTCAGTCTATCACTTGAGCTATAGGCCTGGGTGTCCATCATCACACCTTGCTTGCCAAGGTTTCTTTTCTTGGTCAATCTACTCAACGGGTGTGTTTGGATGCAAAAAAAAAAAAAAAAAACAAGTTTATCATTTTTTCAATAATAAGTGCAACAAATGGTGTCACTGCCTGTTAGAGCTTGTACTAACTCTAGAGTGTGTCTATGATCATGGCCCACCTTTGTTTAACGGGCTTGATTTTTAAGAAGCGGCTCATCCTCATGATGGCCTTTCTTGGGGACAACTTAGATGTTGCAACCATATGCCACACATATGCATGCATACGAGCGGCGGTAAATCATCACCTCCCCCAATGATTTATTGGGAAACGATTAAGAGCACCCAAACACACCTTGAAGCTTTCTCCTCAAGGTTTTATTAACCATCCTTTTCATAGTAGTTCCCAATGACATCTATGCCACAAAGAAATGAGTTCACTTACATGTAGAGATAGCTTGTGCTTATCGCAGATTTAAAAAAAGAAAAAAAAAAAAAAAAAAAAAAAAAAAAAAAAAAAAAAAAAAAGATAACGCGTGGATCACCAAATTAGGCCCACCACGAGCTCCGACAAACCCGGGCCCAACAGGCTAGCCTGGGCTAATAGCCCAGTATAGACTGGTTCTGAGTTCTAACCAGTGGTGCATGTCATTCTGTAATCTAGACCGAGTCCAGCTGTGTATAGAGCATGCTCCAGAAACCGATTTTGGTATGGCACACCTGAATCAGGGATGGGCCAGATTTTTTAGACCCAAGGCCTAAATTTTTTTTGGTGTGGCAGCTAATGGTTGGAGTGGATTTCATAAAGCATGGTAGGCCCTGTAAAAATCAATGGTGGATGTCTCTCTCCCCGCTGTTTTCTTTATTGTGGTCCACCTGAATCACAAGTTAGCCTGATTTTTTGGCACTGGGCCTAAACTGGGATTATGAATCTAATGGTCAGAGTAGATTTAGTATACACATCATGGTGGGTCCCACAAAAAAGTCCGGTGTCCCTCTTAAACTATAAAGAGATGATTTAGAAAGTAATTGCCTGGGATGCCACTCTTAATTTTGATGGGCCTTGATACTTACGTAAGATCCACTCCAACCATTAGATATTTATTTACACCCACAGACAAATCTGGTGGGCCACACAAAAGGAAATAGTTTGGAGAGATAAGGCCCATTGTGACAATTATATGAATTCAACTCCAACCATTAGATAACAAACAAAAATTTAAGCCTGTCTGAAAATATACACATCCTAGATTCATGTGGGCCACACTAATGAAACAGTTTGGAGGGCAAGTGTTGAATCACAAACATGGAGTGACTCACCCAGTGGTCAGGATGGATTTTACATAAACATCACGGTGGGGCCCACCCAAACCATCGTCTTGTCTGTTGGTTTTCATATGAAAATGTTCTCACATCGTATTTTTTTGTGTGCAAATGCATGCCTTTCCTTTTTAGATGCACATTACTCTAGTACCCATAACCTATGCGATCAAAGTGCTTTTAATGGTGGGCCCACATGATGGACAGTCCACATTAATGCTAAGGCCTTTGTAGCATCCTCAGCATGGACCATCCATTTCCAAGACCACTAACTGGTTGAGGGTTAGGACATTAAAGGTGACCCCACACGATGGAGGGTCCATATCAATGCTTAGACCTTTTCTAGTATATATTTGATGGCTAGGCCTATTCAAATCACAGTGATTTGAGACGGATGGGCCATCAGATGTGGACCCCACAAGATGGATGGTTTACGTCAATGCTTAGACCATTCTAAGTACACTCAATATAGGCCGTCATTTTCCAACCGGTTGGACTTGAGAATATATATATATATATATATATATATATATATATATATATATATATATATATATATATATATATATATATATATATATATATATCTGTCAACGGGCTGGCCCTAGGTTTGGTCTCAGCCCGGATTTTGACCTGTTTCAGGTCGGGCCTATTCAAAAGTCTTCATGAGAGTCCAACTCCATTGCATTGTCAGAATCCATGTTGTATATTTGAAATAGGTTGACCTCCTTGCTTCTCTTATGGAGTTTAGCAGGTCCAATCCTGCCCCATTGACACCCCTAATTCCAAATACAACTGATTAGAGTTGTCTCCCTCTCTTCCAAATACAGGTTGCCAAACACAACTTGGTGGTTCCCATTACTGGATTGCGATTGACTTGGTGGTTCCAATTACCAGATTGTCCAATTCCAGTGAATACCCATTGTAGGCTGCTAAAGGCAACTGGCGATTCCAATTCTCATGGATTCCATGGAAACTGTTACATGCTGCCAAATAACCCTTCACCCGGATTCTCATTACAACCTTGGCAACACAACTGGTGATTCCAATTTACATGGATTCCATCGTAGTTGCTGATGATATCAACTAAACGCTCCCGAACAGCCCCTTACCTATCAGACCTGTCCTCCCCCTTATGGGAACCATCAGGCGCATTATCCACCCCAAAACCCACGTCAGTAATCACTCCCAACATTTGTGATAATTAATGAAGTGCATGTACTTACCTCTAGTTTTGTGTTATGTACCAATGGCACTGTTTGATTCTCAACACACTCCAGCTCACACCAAGCCTCTCTCCTTGTGGTCTGGCCGGATTTAGCTTGGGTAGTGCAAAGAACGAAGCCCTTCTTTCCTCCTGTACATGCAAACCTGAGATCCCCTTGCAACCACTGACGTATCTATGACTTGAATTGACTAGAATAACCCCATGATTTTAAGGAAGCCAAGAATACCATCAGTCTTTTGCTAGATAATCTTAGAGACGTGGAAATTAGAAAGAAAAACTATTGAAGAAGAAAGAATAAACCTATAGCCTAGCAAATATCTCATAGAGATTGGACTATCAAAAGATGACTCAAACCCAAAAATCCAACTGATTGGATGTAGGGAGCCGTCAATGGGTACCCAATGGACCCGACCCAGTTTTAAAGGGTCCAGGTCCCATCATTTGCACTGGACCCATCATTTGGACATGTTAGGACATGGTTGGGTTCAGGTCTCACCTTTCATACCTGGTTAAAAATCAGGTCTAGTCATTTTGGGTTGGGTACATGTAAAGGACCCTGTTAAAGTCAAGTCAAGGTTGGGTCCGGTTAGTTTTTTACACTACACTCACATATTTTAATGCATATAGATGATTTTAGCAATGGAATAAGGTTTCCTAAGCCACACGCATGTGAGAGAGCCCATTTACACACCAAACATGTGTAGGACCCAAAATGACTATGCTCTAGCAAGACCTGAACGTGGTTAACCTACTGGTACTGTAGGATTCAACGTCCATACCCAACCCATTGACGGTCCTAATTGAATGTTCATATTTATCCGTGGATTTGCATGCTATTAAAATTGTGTAACCAGGAAGATATTGTGGGCTGATCCACCCAAAATGAGGATTTCATGATGAATGATCCAAATTACAAGAAAATTGTCCCACATGTCTATGGTGTCTAATTCCTCAACGCATATTTCAACAGTCTAAGAAATAAAAGATGGACGTAAACTAGAATGAAATTATAGAATGCACAGAGAGCAATACCTTGTATGGAAGTTGTGTATGAATTGCAAGTAACTGAGCTGTTCATTAGTGGACTCAAGCCAACTATCAAGAAGAAACATATTATAGGCCTCGAGTGAGCTTGCACTAAAGTGACTAAAAATCAGAAGACACATATAAACCAAATCAATTCCATGAACTTGAAAATCACGCCAACTTGCAATTTGAGGGACTGTTGACGATGCGTCAAATGCTCCTGTCTACAAAAGGAGCCCAAATGAAGATGGTGTGAAAACGACATTGACATTGAAAAGCCATTATTTTGTTTACTGCATCTTGCAAAATGTGTAAACCATGGTGTGCCGTAACGGCCGTTACGTAAAGGTAATGGTGGAGACCGTTACACGTTACGGGGTCGCAATGGCCGTTATGGAAAAAATGACCCATAATCACCATTACTGCCCCGTTATGCCCCCCCGTAAAAGCCATAACAGCCTCCTCAGTCTATTATAGGGCAGATATAGGTGTTTTGGTTATTTTATTTTTTTGCTTATTTTTAATAAAAAAGAGACTGTAACAGCCGTTACGACCTGTATCGTAAAGGTAATGGTGGTGGCCGTTACAGCCACCGTTACTATTGTGGAATACCTTGGTGTAAACAAGATGCACTAATTGCCATACCACCCATGCTTATGACCCGTATCGTAAAGGTAATGGTGGTGGCTGTTACAGCTACCATTACTATTACGGAATACCTTGCGGTAAACAAGAAGCACTACTTGCCATACCACCTGTGCTTAGATCTAGTCATTCATTAGGCCCAAAACTAGGTTGATATACAGCTGGCTATAATGTTTATAGAAAATGGATGGCTAGAAAATAATAACAAATTGCTTGCATTCATGGAAAGAGTGTGCTTAGATTACTTGGACTGACTTGACTATTGGACCAAGCCAAAATATGTAATGGGTCCTAGATAATGAATGGCTTGGATTTCACATGCTTGTGCAGGGGCAGATTGTGGGCAGCTCAACATGCATGAGTCTAATTTAATTTTATAACTGAAATACATTTGCCATAATACCATCGTTTATCTCGGACTCTGACTATTTAATGAAGGATTATATGAATTGCGTACAGTAGAAAGTGTTCTTATTATTTTCATTTTGGTATTTCAGGTGAAATGTTGGGGAAAAAGGGGCCCAACAGATGGATGTGATGAGAATCATTTGTTATCAACACATTCATATTTTGAGCATTCCTACATTTGGCAGCAGATACCAATGGGCCCTTCTTCTCCATAAGGCACGCACACATGCATGCATACACAGAACATGAACAGGGTTCCACTTGAGAATATCAGAAGTTCTCAGGCTTTCGGTTTGAACAAGTCAGGTTGTGATTTAGTGATCCAAACCATTGATCTGACCTAAATGGGAAAATCCAAAAATATTCTGTCCTCCAATTTCCTTCCTTTTCCATCTATTCTTGATCTGATATCCTTATTGGGTTATTGCAGTCTTGTCTCACATGCAAAGACACCAATTGAGACTAACTGGCCCCTGCAGCATGCAATTGCAAGTAATCATGTTCTCAGTACAAAATCACTCCATAATAAATTGATTTTTTTTTTTTTTTAAATCTTTTTAGTGTAGTCATAGTTTACCCAACATTTTAGAAGGTGCGCTATGGTAGTATTGGTACTACTGTAAGCTTACAGTGGTACCAACGGATGTGGGGCCATGTGGTGTACCTAACACACACACACACACACACACACACACACACACACACACACACACACACAAATCCACCAGATGCATATCGTGAGTCAACATCTACAGCTTAAAAATCAGTGATCCAACACTCTGGTGATCAATGTTTTGAATAGCACCCGTAGCGTAGCGTAGCTATGACGCTACGTAGCGTTAGCAAATAGCGTAAATCCTCTGTAGCATACGCTACAAGGGTCATAGCGTATCCGTAGCGTGTGTAGCATACATGTAGCGTATGTAGCATCATAGCGTGTGCATAGCGCATGTAGCGTATGCTACGTTTTTTTTTTTTTTTTTTTAATAAAGGTTAATTATAGTTTTTAAAGGTAATTTATATTTTATATTTTGTACTTAATACTCTCAACATGTAGGATTTTATTTTTTTTCGTACTTGTGACTTGTGGTTTCAATTAGAGATTATTAATTATAGTTTGCTTAAAAAGTTGTTGATGTGATAATAATTTGATTTGGTTTATGTATGTGAATTGGCTTTTGATAAATGATGGTTAATAACTTGTTTGAACGTGCTTATACTTGAAAAATGAATCAACTTTTGGCATATATATATATATATATATATATATATATATATATATATATATATATATATATATATATATATATATATATATATATATATATATATATATTCATATATATTCTTACTATTTATCATATTTTTTTCTAATTTTAAATTAAAAAATAGAAGTATCGTGTAGCTTACGTTATGCGCTATGCTATTTATGCTACATGCTACAGAGGGTTGAACGCTACGCAACACGCTACCACTATTTAAAACACTGCTGGTGATCCACAGCTCAAGGAGGAAGGTAGGAGGGGATGCTGCCCTTAATTCTCATTGAAGCCGAACTGAGTTGCATAAAAGCCTGATTTTTGTCCTAACCCATGGCAAAGGGTCTGTATGGCCTAGATTTTGTATAACAACGTGATGGGCCCCACAGGAATCAAGGGTAGGCGCTCTCTCAACTTCTTTCCTGTTTTGTGGCCCACCTGAGCTTTCATTTGGGCTTATTTTTGGGCCCTGGATGTAAAAGCGAAGAATCAACAAATTGGATGTTGTGAATACATGGACAGTTGGACCCCACTTCTGCCCGGTACAATCATAGCTGTGGTTTTACCAGACCACAACACACCCCTCATTTTATTACCTGTACCACCAGAGCAAACCCCTTCAGGGTACTGTCACAATTATGCATTTCTCTTTTGTTAAGGTGTCAATGAAGAACAGTCAAACACTTTTCTTCAAATCCTTTTCTTCTTCAATAAAATACTTCTATGCAAATGAGGAAATAGAAATTTCAGTCTATCGCAATCGTGAACTCCGTTTTGGTTTCGCAACATAAAGATAAACTTTTTCTTTCTCATGGTTCCTATGTAACTTGCTTCTGTTACTTTTCTGACATCAGTGACTAGCTCCAATTTCAAAAAGTTTGTTTAGCACAATTAGGATATTTGCTAGAATCTCCAGTTAGGGAACAAATAAGTGTTAGCTCTAGATACAACATACAAGGCCACTAGCAATCTTTTGCAAATGTCCATGTAAAATTCATGCAAACAAGGTTACTCGCTTCACAAAAAACAAGTACAATCTAGTCATTTTGTTTAGAAGATTCAGTAATTAAAATTACAAAAGTAAATTTTACAAAAAAAAAAAAAAAAACCAGATAAAACCAAACCTTTTTTTTTTACATGCAAAAAACCGTTACTGAAGGCTTCAACCAACTTATAAGAAGGATATGTGGTATCCCCATATAGTTACACAAAGTGGGAATTGAATCAGCAACAGATTTGGTTTGGGATCGAGGAAGCATCAGTTTCAAAATGTTGGCATGTAAACATCTAGGTTTATACATGTGGGAGTGCAAGTCTAAGCATCGGCAACACCTAGTTAAACAGTCTGTTCAACTAATTCCCCATAAGGAATACCAAACTCCAAAATAATCAAGTTTGAAAAGGAAAAACAAGCTCTTCAATGCCTTTTTCTTGCATTTTTTAATCTTATATAGAAAAACAACTTTCCTGCTTTTCCCTGCGCTTTTATTTCTACTTTTTTTTTCCAAGTTAGTCATGCAATGCACCCACCCTGTTAGTTGGGCAACGCACCCACTTGGTTAGTCACACGATGCACCCACCCACTAGTGGGGTTAGTGTGTCTCCTTAGCACTCGAACCTGAGACCTACTGTTGAAATGCCTAGGCGTCTTCTAGCTGGGCTAGTAGGCGAGACACTTATTTCTACTTTTCTAACTGAACCCAAGAAAACAAGGAACAAGTGGAATTTTGTTCCTATTGATATGGTGTTTGACGCACTACAAGAAAATTTTGGGTCATCATTTTAACTAGAATAATTTTCTTCAATAACCAAAAAACAAGCCCGTCAAAAAGAATTCCGGAAAAATAAAAGGAAGAAAAAGAAACCCAAAAATTAAAGAAAGTTGGTAATAATCAGCATCCTTAGAACCTGCTCTCAGTGGTAGATTGTATGGGTTTCAACATTGAGGTCTTGGATTCGAGTACCCATGTGGTGTGGGTGGGTGTGTGTGCATTAAAAAAAAAAAAAAGAACTTGCTCTCAGAGCAGGTTGTTGTCATCTCTGCAACACGTTGACAAAACCATGATTTGATCTTTGTCTCTCTATCCCTCGCAACTAATATGGAATCATCGAGAAAGAAAGAACTAACTAAGAGAAATCTAATAATCAGCAGTAACTAAATCAAAGAAATGTAATAATCGGCACCATTAATACAATGGAGAATTACAATCTTAACAGAGACTACAAACTCTTCAAATAATCTTTCAACAAGATATTACCAAGAACATCATGCCAAAAGCTAGGTGAAAAGGAAAGAAATGTGGAATATAAGAAAAATGATGAATGCGTAAAATCATTGGAAACGTGCTTATGGAGAAAAACTAATAGCAAATTCCAAGTCTAAAGTCATTCTCGGTCTAGAAGAAAGTTGCAGAATACTAATGAGAGAGAAATCATCCAATGCTTCCAAAGCCACCATAATGGCTCTACAACTTGTGCTCCTTGTTGGACAAGGACCATGGACAGTCCAATCGATCAATGCACCTAACAATTAGGTAAATTCATGCTACATGTGCCGGAATGCATAAAAACACCAATCAGGTGATCATATCCATCCCCAAAAGTTGGCCTTCTTTTTATAGCCATCCATTTTACAGGTTGCGGATGGGATTGATAGGATCCTCTAACAGCAGAGATTCTTTAGAAGCATGTGCAAAACATGATGGTACCTTTCAAATGGATGGTGCAAACATGAATAATAACTGTGGCATGCTCTATCGGGTCATTCTTTAGTTAATTTTCCCAAATAAACTTGTTAGCAATTTGAACTTTCAATGTGAAACATGTCAGTTGTCTAACTTTTGTAGGACATCTTTTGTTTTAGTATAGTAAGAGTTCAAGTTGCTCTTTCTTAACCATTATGATGTTTGGAGTCCTATACCTGCTATTTCAATATGTGGTATAAATATTTAATCTTCTTTATTGACGATTGCTCATGTTTTACAAGGATATATCTATGGACAGTTTAGATGAAATTCCATCCATTGTAGAAACAAAATGATCCAGACTCAATTTTCTGGTCTGGCAATGCCATAAAACAAAGATAATTTCAGGTAGGCAAGTTTCCCCATGATCCAAAATAGGACCAATCAGATGAACGGATTGGTCATTGAA
>PVNU02000566.1:0-87013 GCA_003013855.2 Liriodendron chinense
TTGGGTGCCACAGGAAGTTTTGGATCAAGCTGATATTTTATTTTTCCCTTCATCCATGTCTCTATGATCTTATGAACAAGTTGGATGGGAAATAGACATCATGGTAGGCCCTAGGAAGGTTTCAATGGTAGGCATCATTAGCACCGCTACTTCCTATGGTGTGGCCCACTTGAACCTTGGATCTACCCCATTTTCGGGATCATGATCTAAAATGACATGTAAAAATGAATGAACGGTATGGATAAGATCAATACATCACGGTGGCCCTGAGAGCCCTAACATGTCCCGAGCTCAGGACTGGCAAGGGGGGGAGTGCCTAATCCGCGCCCCTCCATTTTGTCATGCATGGGAAAAGTGAGGTAAATATTAAACATTACCTCTTTGTAAGGTATTTACACCGGAATTGAAAAATCAAGCAGTGATCAATGGTCAAGGAAGAAGTTCCTGCAGTCGGAAGGTGGTGGGGTCCATTCAAACCTTAAGATCTGCCCCATTTTGAAGCTAATACCCTAATGGGTGGTGGGGTCCTCTTAAAACCTTTAGATTTGCCCATCCACTAATCAATGGACAACCCTAATACTCTAATATGTGCAAAAGGTACGCCACACCATGATGATCGATTGTTATGAAAATCATGCCCATCCACTAATCAATGGACAACCAATGGTATGACTGTACACTGTGTCACCCACTCATATCAGGCAGCTTCCGACTACAGGAAGTCCTGGGAGCACAGGTGGTCTGCATCCAACTTTGCGTAATAGGGGCAGCCTCATGGGCCAGCCTTGATGAATGTATTGTATATCCATGCCGTTCATTTATTTTTCTGGCTCTTTTTAGGCAAAAAAATCAAAATTAAGCAGATCCAAATATCAGCTGGACCATCCTATAGGAAACGGTACTGATTGAACACTCACCATTAAAAACTTTCCAAGGCCCACGGTAATGCCACCATAATATTTCTTTGCCATCCAAGTTGTTGATAAGGACACAAAGACCTGGATGGAGGGAAAAAGCAAATATCAGCTTGATCTAAAACTTTTGTAGCCCATAAAAAGTTTTAATGGTGGGCGTTCAATCACCACTGTTTTCTGCAGTGTGGTCCACCTGAGATTTGGATCTACCTTATTTTTTGGCTTATGCCTTAAAATGATTTGTAACATTAGATGGACGGCATGGATTAAACACATACATCATAGTGGAGCCAATGGTGGCTTGTATGCAATCCCAAGGCTCCGTTGGTGGGCATTCTTCTCATTTTAAGAAAAATCATACCTGAAGGCTCTTTTCTTTTTTTTCTTTTTCTTTTTCTTTTTTTTTAAACTTTCGCTCAAGGTGTGGGTTGCTCCTTTTCTTCCCTTTTTGTTCCTTGGGGCTTGCTCCCATTGTTGTATCTTTTTTAGGCTTTGCCCTGGGTTAGCTTACTCAACTTGGCTCGAACCATCTTAATTCGGCTCGATTCGAAGGTTGGGTTCGAGCCAAGGGCTGGGCTTATTTAATTTTTTTTTTTTCAAGCTCGAACTCAGCTCAAATTGGGCTCAAACTCGGCTCGAAAGCTCATTCGAGCCAGCTCAAACATGTTAGTCTAGCTTGAAGGCTGGGCTGAACAAAACACGAGCCAAGGTGGTCATTGAACGAGCGGCTCAAACTCGGCTCGAAAGCTCAGTCGAGCCAGCTCAAACATGTCAGTCTAGCTTGAAGGCTGAGCCGAACAAAACACGAGCCAAGGTGGTCATTGAATGAGCCCAGCTTGAAGAGGGCAAAGCTCCACTCACTCATGTACAGCTCTACCCACCTCTTGAGCTTCGGACAGGCTAGGGCTCTAAGGGCCAACATGATGTATGGATCTTATCCACACCATCTATTCATTTTTCTATGTCATTTTAGGTAATGTGCCCAAAAATGGGGCAGATCCAATCTCAAGTGGACCATAAAATGGGGAATAAACGTTGACCCGTTGAAAAGTTCTTGGGTGCCTCAGGAGGTTTTGGATCAAGCTGAATAAGTTGGATGGAAAATAAACATCACGGTAGGCCCTAGGAAGGTTTCAATGGTAGGCATCATTGGCACCGCTGCTTCTTGTGGTGTGGCCCACTTGAACCTTGGATCTACACCATTTTTGTGATCATGATCTACAATGACATGTAAAAATGAATGGACGGTATGTATAAGATCAATACATCACGGTGGCCCTCAGAGCCCTAGCTTGTCCCGAGCTCAGGATCAGCAAGGGGGGAGTACCTAATCGCGCCCCTCCATTTTAGCTTCTAAAAAGCAGCAGTCATATCATGCATGGGAAAAGTAAGGTAAAAACTAAACATTACCCCTTTGCAAGGTATTTACACCAGAATTGAAAAATCAAGCTGTGATCAATGGTCAAGGAAGAAGTTCCTGCTGTCGAAAGGTGGTGGGGTCCATTTGAACCTTAAGATCTGCCCCATTTTGGACCTAATACCCTGATGGGTGGTGGGGTCCTCTTGAACCTTAGATTCGCCCCATTTTCAATGGTAGGTTCAACCCTATTGTTGGACGGGGTGTGTTTTAATACTCTAATATGTGCAAAAGGTGGGCCACACCATGATGATCAATTGATATGAAAATCATGCCCATCCACTAATCAATGGACAACCAATGGTATGACTGTACGCGTCCACCTTTGCGTAATAGGGGCAGCCTCGTGGGCCAACCTTGATGAATGTATTGTATATCCATGCCATTCATTTGTTTTTCTGGCTCTTTTTAGACAACGAATTCAAAATTAAGCAGATCCAAATATCAGCTGGACCATCCTATAGGAAATGGTACTGATTGAACACTCACCATTAAAAACTTTCTAAGGCCCACGGTAATGCACACCATAATATTTCTTTGCCATACAACTTGTTGATAAGGACACACGGACGTGGATGGAGGGAAAAAGCAAATATCAGCTTGATCTAAAACTTTTGTGGCCCATAAAAAAGTTTTTAAAGGTGGGCATTCAATCACCACTGTCCTGCAATGTGGTCCACCTGAGATTTGGATTTGCCTCATTTTTTTGCTTATGCCCTAAAATGATTTGTAAGATTGGATGGACGGCATGGATTAAACACATACATCATAGTGGAGCCAATGGTGGATTGTATGCAATCCGAAGGCTCAAGGTTGGTGGGCATTTTTCTCATTTTAAGAAAAATCATATGTAAAAAATCATATCCTAAGGCTCCCTTCCCTTTTTTTTTATTTTATTTTTTATTTTTTATTTAGGGTTTAGGTTGCTCCTTTTTTCTTCCCTTTCTATTCGCTTGGGACTTGCCCCATTTTCATATTTTTTTTCAGGCTTTGCCTTGGATAAATAATAAGAGAATTTCCTCACTTGCTTTTCAAAAAAAAAAAAAAAAAAAAAAATCATATGTGAAATGGACGGATGTTAGAAAAAACTCACGAAAAGTACCTGCGAGATGATAACTTGATTAATGAGGTACCTTAATGAGCACTTAATTAAAAAGGTGTTAGGATATAAATACTATATTAATGAAGTATTATTTTGTAAAATTCCCTTTGTGGAGGCATTCTTTGGTAAAATATAGAATAGTGATGAATTTTGCCGTAAGAATCCCTTATTATTATAATTATTAATATATCCTAACATTAGCCTTTGAGTCTAGGTAATCTTCCAATGATCCAAACCGTTAATATACTTCCTGAATATAAGATGGCCATTCTGGGCCCAGGCCTGAGCCCATTTTGATTAAAAGGCAGCAATAGCACCTGTGGGCCCAGTCACCAAAGCTCGGGATGTCAACATGTACAGGGGCCAACGGGTAACTGATGGACGCAACCCGATTTTAATGGGCCAGGGTCTAATTTCTGGCCTTGTTTTGAATTTGAGTTGGGTTCTGGTGCACCATTTTGGAGCCTGTTTAAAAATCAAGTCCAGCTGGCTCCGGCTAGGCCCATGATTTTGGACCCCAGTTAAAACTCGAGTCTAGTTGGCTTCTGTCCCGTCCATCATCTTCGACCTTCATCTACTGGGCCTGTTCATGTAAATGCCCTTATTTGACCCCGACCCGGTCCGAAATGAAAGTCGAAGATTAGATGGCTGCTCAACGTGTACCCGGTTTGATAGATTTGTGTCCTAAAAAATAAGACCCGGGCCTAGAAAAACTTGGACCCGATCAATCAAGTAACCTTCGGTCCTGACCTGAACTCACCCGTTCAGAGCCATGCGCTAAGCCCGAATGATGCTTGATTAGTGGCCGGGTTTCGGGCTGGAGAACGGCCCATGGGCTCATAGTCATGCTCAAGCCCATTTCTTCTTGGGCCCTGCCAACATGAGCTGATGGCCCAGCTCGTTAAAGACCTATTTTAAAATGAAGAGCTCGATCAAAAGGCGAGGCATTCAATGAGGGCCGTTGGTCATGTTTTTGATATTTGATGGCCCCACCTTTCACTGAACTGACGGTATAGATCTGAACCTGGCTTTTGGATATGAGAGCGGATTAGCTGTTACCTGGGAACAGCTTAGTGGGTGTACCCTAACCGTGTGGGGCCCATCTTGATGTATTTTTTATATATCCACTCCGTACATATGTTTTTCCATCTCATTTTAGGACGTGATCTCAAACCCTAAGAAGATAAAAGTCTCAGGTGGACCATACCACTAGAAACAGTGATGAATGACCATTAAAACCTTTTTTTTGGGCCACAAAAGTTTTGGATCAATCTGATCTCTATATTTTCACTTAATCCAGATCTTCTTGACATTAGTAACGGCTTGGATTGCAAATAAACATTACTGAAACCTTAGATTGGCTCTTCGGAATTTTTAAAGGTACGGCACTCAATCACCACTGTTTCCAGTGGTATGGTCCACTTGAGATTTGGATATGCATAATTTTTGGCAAACCATCTCCAAATGATCTGGAGAAACGGATGGACGGCGTAGATATACAAAATATCATCCATGTGGGCCACACGTTAGGGGTAACACCCACCATGCTGTTCCTTTGGTAACACCTAATTCTCTCCCTTTGGATATGGCTATTTCCATGGTGGGGCCCACCTAAATGAGTGGCTCATGTCTTGGCGAATTTTCTCTGAAACTACACATCTCTAGGCGATGCATGACAGATACATGCAGGATCCGAGATTTGCATGTCGGCCCTCTAGAGATGATCTGGTCCGTAAATCAACCCGGCCCACAAACGGACAATTGAATGGGACCCACGGCAATTTCTTTTAAATGGTTCAATTGTTTTCGCACGTGGAAGTACACAACTCTGGTCGGTGAGAAACGACAGCAGGAATCAAGATGACACGGTACACCCTGTAGCCGTGTGACAAATATCACATGGATTTTGAAAATATCGTGATATTTTGTGGAAAATTTCATTTAAACAATATTCTCGCAAGATTCAAAATCTAAGGAAAATTTAAATAAAACGTGATTTTATAGCTATTTTTATATATAAAAACAAACATCTAGAAGTTTAACTAATTTTATTTTTATCCGAAAATTACATTTTCAAAGTAATTTACATTGTCATCCAAAATTGATCAACAGATGAGGTCGGCTAGCCCAACCTTGTGATATTTTCCTCATTCGAGAGGATGAAGCAAGCCTATGACATCTCGAGGTGGTCGAACTTGTAAGGAATGAACTGAAACAAGTAAAAGGGAGGTGTTGGTGGTTGGATGTGGACTCCCCGATGCCTAAGCCTGGCAAGTTGGAATAAAATGTATGGTAGAATGTGTTTAAGATTGCGTACCTGATTCTATAAAGGAGAGTCCCAAGACTAATGAAGAGGTGCTAGAGATGCAGAAGATATCCTATGCTTCAGCGGTATGAAATTTGGTGTATACTATGGTGTATACACACCTAGACATAGCATACACAGTCGACGTAATGAACTGATATCTTGTTAATCCTTGCAAAGAACATTGGGCAACATTGAAATGGATATTACAGTATCTGAGGAGCTCTTTGAAGTTGAGCCTATGCTTTGGTGAAGGAAAACCTGTGTTGGAAGGCTACACAGAAGCAAACATGGCAGGTGACATAGACTCTAGGAAATTTACATCGGGGTATATGTTCACATTTGCAGGGGGAGCAGTATCATGGCAGAGCAAGTTACAGAAGTGTGCGGCATTGTCTACAACTGAGGCCGAGTACATTGCAATCACAGAAACGTGCAATGAGATGCTTTGTATGAAGATGTTCCTACAAGAATTTAGCCTGAAGCAGGAGAAGAACATGGTCTATTATGATAGCCAGAGTGTGATACACTTGAGAAAGAATCAAAGCCATCATTTCAAGTCGAAGCAGATAGAGATTCGGTATTAATGGATTATGAATACATTGGAGCAGAAGATATTACAACTTAAGAAGATCCATACAGATGATAATGGATCTGACATGATGACTAAAGCGTTGGCCAATGGCAAGTTTGAGGCTTGTAGAAGCCTAACGGGCTTGAAGATAGTGAAGTCCTCCTCCTGAGTCGGAAGGAGGAGATTTAATGGGGTGTTCCTCCTTAGGAGCAGAGGAGAGAGTGCATCTCAGGGATCATTGGGTGCTCAACTAGATAAGATTGGGCGACCGAAACTACTTTGAATGAGGCAGTTAGTTGATGGACTGTTTCAGACAATCTCGGGTGACCGATGGTTTGGTTATCGAGCAACCGAGGCTCAGATCGAGCACCCGATAGTGGAGGTTTAGGTGGCCGAAACTCGACGTTTTTTTAGTTTCTCTTTGAACAGTTTGGGCCATTATCGGGCGCCCGACAATGTTGAGTCGAGCGACTGACATCCGTGTGGACTACATTACACAATTTCTTGTTTTGGCTCTAACTTTTACAAAGTGTTATATAAACACTCATAAATTAGGATTAGGTTATTGGAACAGAGACTCCACGTCCTAAAAGAGAGAGAGAGAGGGAAGAAGTCGGGTTCGTGATGATTCATCAATAGTACCAGTGTATTCTAAGCCTCTTTTAAGTCATCAGATCAATGAGATTTCTCTTGTTTCCATTCTCTTTGATTGTAATATGCTCGTTGGGGTGAAGTTTGATTGGATCCAAGCATGTGAAGCTTATGCTCAATGTGTAATATATTCTTATAAAGTGGATTTGTTGATTTAGGCGAGGTCTCGTGATTTTTACCTCTTTTGAGGGTTTCCACGTAAAAACTTTGTGTTGTGGTGTTTGATTATTTGTTTGCATTTCAGCATTGTTATATCTCATAATTCATAGTAGTTAGGGTGCGAAATCCTGAGCTTTTTTGCATCCGCCCCAACATTGCGTACTTGATTTTATAGAGGAAAGTCTTATTTATAGGGTTTGGATGCACATTAAGTATTAGAGTCAATAAATGTTATTGGAGAGTTAAAAAAGAGTGGGAGTCTTGCCTCGTACCTGTCGGAGTGATCAACAACTAGGATAGAACCACTATCCTTATTTGGTCCGCATTTGGCGGACTTGCCCCGAACTTGTCGCATCGCTCCTCTTGTGGTAGTCGTTCGAATGAGCTTGGGACGTGAAGCTCAGTACCCGAGCTCTTTTCTTTCTGGGTTTCTTGCCCAAGTTGTCCATCTTAAGGAACGAGGTTGACCTCCGCCTCTGTTGGTTTAGCTCGAGACATTAGTCTAATGCTCCTCGACCTGACAGGCAGAGCACTTGTAGATGCCTGCTCGATCCTCGGCCTAACAGGGAATCGAGCACTTGGCCTTTAATGTTGGCTTCGACTTTTGTTATCTCCCATATAGTGAGCTCGTCTATCTGTGTCCTCAACTTCTTATTTCTTAAATTGGAGGTATGGCCTAGGACTAGGGTTGTAAATGGGTCAGCAGACCCGATGGGGTACCCGGACCCAACCCATTTAGACCCGACCCAGACCCGACCCATTTGTTAAATGGTACGGGTCTGGGTCTAAGAACAGAACCAGTTGCTAAACGGGTTTTGGTCTGGTTTCCTTTATATTAGGCCCGAACCGACCCAACCTGACCCGAACCCATTTAGTAAGTGGGTGGGTTTGGTCTATGTTTCAAGGGACCCGTCAAGCCCAAACCCATCCAAACCCGGTTTTAAGCCTTGTAAAAATGCTTGCATAGTTTATCCAGACCCGGACCCATTAGACCCGACCCATTTATAAATGGGTTTGGGTGGATCTCCCTCTACAAGACCCGGACCCATTTATAAATGAATTTGATGGGTTGACCCGGACCCGCTCGTTTAGTTAATGGGCAGGTGTGGTTTTGGCTAAACTCGCCCCGAACCCCACCATTTACAGCCCTACCTAGGACTTTTACTTGGGCCCAGGGCCGGTGGGCTCTCCACTCCATGTGTGGGACCAGTTCCGATCCCCCAAACCAATTATTAATTTATAACAAAAATGTTTTAAATAAAGCAAAATTTTCCGAGATTATCGTGAGAAAAATGGTACAAATGAAAATCTTCCAAGAACTTTCCGGACTCGGATTCGGTTGGACGGTATGGATAAAACACATGCATCAGGAAGGGACGCTGATGGCTTATGCCCGGAGCACCGAAAGTTCCTGTAGTCCGAAGCTGTGTGGGCCCACAAAGATGCCAGTGACAAATCTAATCCGTTCATCAGTTTAGATCCAAAATTCATACCGGCCACACTAAATGAAACAGCAAGTATTGAACACTCACCGTTAGAAACTTAGTGGAAGCTACACAAGTTTTGTATCAGGATGATATTTATGCCTACAGTTTATCTGAGTGTTAATAACCCCATGAACGGTTTGGATAGCATATAAACATCATGGTCGGCTTCAGGAAGGTTTTCAACAATGGATGCCTCCATTCTCACCGTTTCATTTGGTGTGGCCTACAAAAATTTTGGACCTTTCTGATTTTTAGAATCCCATCTTATTGTGATCTTGTAAAACTGATGGACGGAGTGGATTTGTCATGGGCATCTCTGTGGCTCCAAAAATCTTCTGACTACAGCAATCCGTGTCTGCCTAGTCGCTGGGGCTGATAGACAGAGTATGGTAGATCATCCGTCCACCGTACATGTAGTTGGTTAGCTGTTTCAAAGTCAATGTAAGTGTGGAAAATGTTTTAAAGTACGCTAGAAACGTACGGTAGACAAGTACGGTCAAAAATGTTTTGGGCCGTACATTCATTTCTTTCTAACCCATTTGCCACCCGTTTGGATACTCACCCTTAGACTTTGTTCCTGCGCCGCTGGGAATCTAGGTGGGGCCCACCGTGATGTTTATGAGAAATCCACGCCGTCCATCCGTTTTTTTATATATATTTAGGATGTGATACGAAAAATGAGCCGGATCCAAGACTCAAGTGAGCCGCACTAAAGGAAAAGATGGGTAGGGAAATTCCTACCGTTGAAACATCCCTGGGTCCACAGTGATGTTTATATGCCATCCATACCGTTGGTAATGTCATTCCTACTTGGATGAAGGAATCGGATTGCATGCGGAGTTACTCCGCACGCTCTTATCGTGCTGAGTAAACTCAATTGGGCCCACCTAGAATGTATGTGCTTTATCTATTCCGTCTATATGTTTTTCCATCTCATTTTAGTGGTTGAGCCCAAAATTTAAGCATGTCCAAATCTCAAGTGGACCATGCCACGGGAAACAGTGGGAATAATGATTTCCACCGTTGAAACCTTCCCAGGCCCTACAGTGATGTTTATTTGTCATCCAACCTGTTAATAAGATCACATGGATATGGATGAAGGGAAAACACAAATATCAGCTTGATCCAAAACTTCTGTGTCCACCGAGAATTTTTCAATGGTAGATATTCAGTTCACACATTTCTTGTAGTGTGGTCCACTTTAGATTTTGATATGCTTCATTTTTTGGCACTATATCTAAAAATTTTTGTTAAGATGGATGGACGGAGTGGATAAAAAACTTAAATCACTGTGGGCCCCACAGAGTTTACTCCGCACGCTAGCGTGCGGAGTTACTCAGTACGCAATCCGCTTCCTTGGATGAACTGAAAAAGCAAATATTAGCCCGATTCAAAACCTCTGTGGCCCCATGAATATTTCAACTGTGAACGCTCAATTCTCACGTTTTCGGTCCACTTGAGCCTTGGATCCGGCTCATTTGTTTTTTCACACGTTCTGAAATGATCTCACAAAACGGATGGACGGCATGGATTTCTCAGAAACATCACAGTGGGCCCCACCCAGATTACCAGCACAGGAATTTTGTGCGAAAGGCATTAGCAGGAAATCCGCGTCGGACATTCAACGATGAAATAGAAATTCAATTCAATGGATGCATTGGCAGGAAAAAAAATGGTTCTATCATAACTTATGATGAATCCATTGTATCCATTCATTCCTCAAAGGAAAATCGCCAGGGGTCCAAATTCAACAGCTAAAATCAGATGTTACAATTATCTTTTTTTTTTTTTTTAAATTTTTTTTTGATTGGGCTCCTTTGAAAATGGTCCCAATCCTCCATATGCACCAAGGATTTTGTGGCCACAATCGGTCCAACGGCGACAAATGATTGTAAAAGTCCAGCTCAAAATTCAACAAAAGGACAAGATCAGTGCAATTGTAAGGAAATATGCTACTACAAACGGCACCAAACGTGTAATATGTGTCATGACATGATCACCGTAGAACTTTCTATTGCTTGCATTTGTATAATCGACGCCATTAAACTCATGGGGTCCACCTTGAATGTGACTAATGACCAGATTATCTTAACTATTCTATCAGTGTCCATGAATTCAACTGCTAAAATCAGATGGGTCTTGGCTCATCTGAGCACTACCACCTTGTCTTTCTTTTTTAACACACAACAAGAGCCTTGTTACACGTGTGTGTGAGATCTGAGCCGTTCATTAGATAGTCCAAGTGCAAAGTACAGAACAATCCACCGATCATGAGAAACTTTGACAGAGAAAATGGCCAATGGTCCACATCCAACACGCATTTCTCGACCGCCAATGAGTGGCTACCTGACTTCAAAGTTCGCCTTGGGCCCACTTAATGAATCCGGATTCCAAACACGTTGGCAGCCTGGCATGTGTGAATAGTTTGTCTGGCACGTGGAAATTCTAGAAGCCAGGCCGAAGTAAAAGCGGACCTTTTTCATTTTCAAATAATTGTAAACACCCCCTTTTTTTTGGGTTATTACAGGGACCTACTTCCTATTTTCAAGTTTCTTTTTAAAACCCCTGTGAAAGTAAACAACACCAACATCTTTAAGCAATTGGACATTTTACCACTATCTTATAGGCAATTAGTTGTAGTCATGGATCTGTGGTCACTCCACTATGAAAATAGGACAACTCAAAACTTAAGGTGATCAAGGCTTCATGTGGCCCATCAAGTGAATTGGGAGCTTTTTGGGCAGTTGTTTATTAATTTCCATGCTGTGGCCCATATAATAACGAGGTTAGCTTGATTTTTTGTCCATTCAACTTTTATTAACCCTGCTAGACAGGCTACATGCCATTTTGTATATAGAGTGGGCCCCACAAGCACCATAACAAAGCTCCTCAAAACAAGGTATTTTGTCATTTGGTATTGGCACATGACGGGTAAATGCCTTGAGTTCACAAGGCCTCTTTAACCAGACTTCTTCTAATACACGAGAAAAAGTTAGAGAAAACAGAAAATAAATTCAAAAAACTTTGTAATAATTGATTGAATGCAAATTAACATGACTACGAAACTTTAAATAAGAAATTAAATCTTAGGTAGAAGTTTTGGACTTCAACTCAAGCTAAATGCCTAGAAAACGTGACTTGCCATAAATAGTAAACTTATTATTTACAGAAGTCTCTCAATCTTATAAGAATTCATTATTTTTAACAAAAATTAGAAAGTTTTCAAACGGGCTCAATCACATTGTTCTGCTAATTATTCTAAGCTCTTTTTTATGTTGGACACAAAACTTAAAAATTTATGGATCAAAATTTATGAATGAAACAAAACTTACTATAAATAATAAAATTAAGCTAATGACTGTCGATTTGGTCGAATCTCATAATTCCAGAATGGGAAACCAAGCATGACAGGTTGGTTATCTAAAGTAGCTCGAGTTATCCTAAAATTATATGTATTATATACCCTGAAACTCATCCCAGATCATGAGATACAATCGTTTTACAATTCTAACACTCCGCATCACTTCCGACCCTGATCAGTCCTCTTTTGGTCCATCTAGACTATGTAATAGTCAGACGACCCACTCTACATCAGGTATAGAGAATGAACTACATACCCACAATAATCCAAAACAAAGAAGAGGTACTTACAATTATCATAAACTAGACGATTGGCCTTAGCAATTATCCTTTTATGCATTTACTACCAAAGTCATGGCTGGCTATCTTCACTCCTTATAAAGATCATTGCACAAGTGGCACTAATGGATGAAATGGGAACCGTTCATTTGGCATTTCCAATGGTGAATGGCTCCATCCAAAATCACAACGGTTTGGACGGTCCCTCTTATTCGGTTGCATGAAGACTAGCATTAAAAGTCATAAATCAGCAACGGTTCTCATTCAGTGAGAACAGGAGAAAATCCTTAGTTATGCGCCAATCAAAGGTGGACGACTTTAGAATCTATGATATACATTCACTCACCCTCTTGACTAGTGGCCTAATCGGTATTTAAAAAATAAATAAATAAATAAAAAAGCTAGCAATAATGACACGGTAAATGCACGTGGAGGGAGGAAAATTGGACGATAAAAAATGATTAGCCCACTTGACTAATAGCACTCTCATGAGTGAGGCCCACCTCTTGGACTAGCCTGTTGAAAACCTCACTTGATCAGCCACACCACTGAAGAATTTCAATTGCACACCCTACCTAAAATTAGGAAAAATTACTCTTCAAGCTTATAAAATCATTCATGGGTAACTTGAATCCGAGGTGGGTGGGACCCCTGACTGTGATGTATCTGACTACATCCATGCCGTCCATCCGAATTGGAAGCTCATTTTAAAGCATGATCCAAAAAATGAAGTAGATCCAAATCACAGATGGACCATAGTACAGAAAACAGTGGAAATTAATCATTAAAAACTTCTTGTAGGCCACAAAAACTTTGGACCAAGATGATATTTGTGTGGTCTCTTCGGCTAGGTCTTTGTGACCTCATCAACAGGTTGGATGGAAAATAATCATTCCACTGGAATTCTTGAAGTTTTTAATGGTGGGGATTCAATCACCACTCTTTCCTGTGGTGTGGTCCACCAAAGATCTGAGTCAGATTCATTTTTGAGATCATGCCCTATAATAAGATTTCAAAATGGTTGGACAGTGTGGATTTAAGGTATATACATCACTATGAGACCCACAGTCAGGGGTCGCGCCCGCCTCGGTGGATCCAGGTCTCACGTAATCCGCTCTCCGACCGTCCAAGTTACAACCTACATGTGGTTGGTTAGCTGTTGTTCAAAGTCAATCTAGGTGTGGAAAATTTTTAAAGCACACCCAAAATGTACAGTAAAAAATGTGTTAGGCCGTACATTCATTTCTTTCTCACCCATATGTGATATACGCACCACATGCAAGCTGTCCTGAAAAAGATAGACCACAACGTGATTAACACCTCAAAATTAGGTTGATCCACTATTAGGTGGGCCACACCGCTACTTTGATGCACCTGTCTTCCTGAATTTCACATTCCGTGATCGTTATGGTACGTGGCCTACCTTCTTATGAATTCAATGTAATGTAATTTACTAGCCTTGCATGAACATTTATATTTGGTGGATAAATTAATATCGAGCTAATAAAATTGTAAATATTTTCTTTATTTTATTTATTTCAAATAATTCTATCATTTTATTTGAAATATATAAATTTAAATTGTCTTCGGTAAAATAGAGACTTGTACAACCATTAGCAAGCAAATTTATTTAAATAATGTAGTGAAAATTAATAAAATTTAAAATAGTCTAAATAATGAATTAAAGCACATTTTATAACTTTAGGGTTTGATTATAACATATTTTGATATGAAATCTTATATTCTAAGTTTGGTAAAGTCTACATTTGTATTGGTTGATAATATGTAAGTTATAATTTTAATAGATTTAAAAAACATTCTATTTAGGGCCTTTTTAGATGCATTTGGAACCAGAGTGGATTAGGTGAGGTGTAAATTGGTAAGGCCTTAGACATGATCAAGTTTGATTGGGCCATGTGTTGCTGTCGGGGATAGAGCTATGCAAAGTGGTTTGATCCTACTCAACTAATGTCATAAGAGAGACTAAAGGTGTGTTTGTTTTTATTTCCCTCATGTAAATACATTGTAAATGGGTAAGTATTATTTATAATGTATTTCCCTACACATTTTTCAAGAATAGGATTGACCGTTTGCTTTTTGTACACTGAAATTGAGGAGAGTGTGAATTTTTTAATGGGGCCCACTACAATGCATGTTGCTTATCCACTTCGTCCATCCCTTTTGCAATGTGATTTTAAGGTATGCACCCAAAATTGAGGCAAATCCAAAGCTCAAGTGGACCACGCCACATAGAATAGTGGGTTGAACTCCTATCGCTAAAAACCATTTTCAACTACAATTTTCTATGGTGTGGGCCACTTGAGTTTCGGATCTACCTCATTTTTGGGTTCATTCCCTAAAATGTTAGGATAAAATGGATGGATGGCACGGATATCTCACTAATCACAATGGGGCCTATAAATGTACGTGGATCCTTTTTAAACCCTTCTTATAAGGAGGAAATACTGGTACCTATCAAATAGGGGTTAATGGTAATAATTACCTACTTGCATTTAACCTGAGGGAAATGAAAACAAACATGCTCTAATGTCACATGGTAGTAGGCCCAATCCAACTGCTTCTTGCGTGAGGTGCCAGTTCACTCCTCATCTAGATAGGAGTTCATTGACAAAACTCTTGTTTTAATCATAAACAAAAAAGTTGCCGCCCATTTTGATACCCACCCTTAGACTTTGTTTTGGACCCCACTCGATGAAATGGATGCCAAATCGACGGTTTTCCAAAAACCATTTCAATTGGGTTTCGAATTTTTGATGATGTGAGGCCATTGTTTAAAACTTGAAGGAGAAATTAGATTGTCGGAGGGACATGTTGAGGTTTTGTCTTCAATCTTGGATGCCAGGGGGTGTCAGGTGCCTGGCGGGTTCAGACCAGGCTCCCAAGAATACCTGGATATGGCTTCTGGAATCTGAAATTGTTATTCTATTTTTTAGGCTGTAGGGGGCCTGATGACTGTTGTAGGGGGCCTGATGATCGACAACCGACGGTTTTTGCAGGGGGCCCGATATTCAACTGGATTTATGTTGGAACTCGCTGGACATATTTTGGATTTGTCGGTTGCCCGACAGAGCGCAGACTGTTAAGTCAATAGTGCAAGTTTTGCACGGGATTTGTTTCTAATATCTTTTTCCTTATTTAAAGGGGTGTAATGCAAGATTAGGGTAATACAAAGGAGTCCTAGACGTGTTTGTGTGGTTTGAGAGAGTTTTAGGGTGAGAGAAAGAGCTTGAGAGGAAGGGCTACGTTGGTTTTCCTCTTGGAGAGCTTGGGTTTTCTTTTGTGGGTTTTCTGATTCAGTGTAAGTTTCTTGATTCTCTTGTAATTTCTGATTCATAGTGGATTGTTCGCTTTGTACTGTGGTTTTTTACCCGTGACTGATTTTTCCACGTAAAATTCGGATTGCCTTCTCTTATGTGTTGATTTGCTTGATTGTTACCATTGTGATTTGCTTCGTTTGATTATTCCTCTCGCTTCCATTGCAGGGCTGATCACTTCTATCCTAACAAAGTAGTATCAGAGCGAAAGTTGGAAGGTAGATCAGAATCTGAGACGAGGTATCAATGGTGTTTTGCAGCATGGGATTCGACATAGAGAAGTATTCCGGAAAAAATAATTTTGAACTTTGGAAGGTGAAGATGAAAGACTTTCTAATTCAGTAAAGGCTGTAAGATGCGCTCATTGGAAAGCTACTGGAGGCTATGAAAGAAGAAGAGTGGAAGAAGATTGATGAAAAAGCTAATGTCTCAATCCAGTTGTGCCTAATGGATGAGGTCTTATAGAACGTCATGAGAGAGAAGACTACAGCTAAAACATGGGCCAAGTTGGAAAAAATCTACGAGAAGAAATCTCTGAAAAATTGCATATATTTGAAGCTTCAATTGAGATCCACATCAACAATTTCAATAAGTTTATTTGTAAGTTGATGGATTTAGATGAACTGATGAAGGACTAGGATCAAGGGTTTATCCTGTTGAATTCTCTTCCAGACTCATATGAGTCGTTTAATGACTCGATGTGCATGGGTAGGGAGACCATCGGCGTGGAAACCATTATCCTAACCTTTCAGTCGAAGGCGATGAGAAAGAAAAGTAGCATCGTGAGTTCTTTAATGGACAAAGTACTAGTTATGAGGGGGAGGAATTCTAAGCAGGGTGGGACATCTTCGTCATCGAGATCTAAATCCAAGGGTAAAGGAAAGATCAAGGTGAAATGCTGGAATTGTGGGGAAGAAGGGCACGTGAAGAGGGATTGTCCGAATCCTAATGCAAGGTAAGAAAAGTCAGGAGATTCTTTTAAGGGGGCTAATACCGCGAAATCCACAGAGGAAGAGTGCGATGTTTGTAATGTATTGACTATATTCGGCAAAGGATCTCTCGGTGGAGAGTGGCTCTTGGATTCAAGTGCATCATGTCATGTATGTCCTGACCAGAGTTCATTCATGACATACAAAGTGTATGATGGTGGATCAGTATTTTTGGACAATGGCTATGCCCGCAAGGTGGTAGGTATTGGTTCAATGCGCATTAGGATGTTTGATAGGGTCGAACAAATCCTGAAAGATGTGAAGCATATCTCCAAGATTAAGAAGAATGTGATCTCTCTTGGTGCACTCGAGACTTAAGGGCGCATGTTCATCGGGTGTGATTGGTATTGTAAAGTGAAAAATGAGGCACTCATGATGATAAAGGCACGAAGGTGCGACAATCTTTACAAGGTGATCGGGAGCACTATTCACGGTGGAGCTGAGGGATCAGCAACGGGATCCACAATTGCTTGTGTGTGGCGTGTGCGCAAGGGTCACATGAGCGTACGGGTGGTGAATGTACAAGAATAAGTCGGTGGAGGTATGAGAAGCGATGGAACTGTAAAGGAGATGGAGTATAAATGAAGAGTAGAGCTTTTGGAGCAGTGTAGTGATTGAAGATTGAAGCCACTGTGGAGATTGTTAGGGTTTTGTCTTCAATCTCGGGCACGAAGGGGTGTCGGGCGCCCGCCCGAGAACACCCGGACATGGCTTCTGAAATCTGAAATTGCTATTCTGTTTTTTGGGCTGTAGGGGGCCCGATGACTATTATAGGGGGCCCGACGATTGGGCACCCAACAGTCTTTACAGGGGGCCTGATATTCGACTGGATTTATGCTGGAACTCGCTGGACATATTTCGAATCTGTCGGGCGCCCGACAATGTGCAGACTGTTAAGTCGGTGGCATAGGTTTTGTGCGGGATTTATTTCTAATCTCATTTTTCCTTTATTTAAAGGGGTGTAATGCAGGATTAGGGTAACACAAGGTGTCCTAGACGTGTTCGTATGGTTTGAGACAGTTATAAGGTGAGAGAAAGAGCTTGAGAGGAAGGGCTACGTTGGTTTTTCTTTTGGAGAGCTTGGGTTTTCTCTTATGGGCTTTGTGATCTGGTGTAAGTTTCTTTATTCTCTTGTAACTTTTGATTCATAGTGGATTATTTGATTTGTGCTGTGGTTTTTTACCCGTGATGAATTTTTCCATGTAAAATTTGAATTGTCTTCTCTTGCATGTTGATTTGTTTGATCGTTAGGTTTGCTTCGTTTGATTGGTCCCTCTTACTTCCGCTGCGGGGTCGATTGGTCATATCCCAACAGAACATTCAACGATAAAATAGAAATTAGTTCCTTGGATGCATAGGCAGAAAAAAAAAACTGGTTGTATCATAACTTATGATGAATTCATTGTATCCATTCATTCCTCAAAGGAAAATCGCCAGTGGTCCAAATTCAACGGCTAAAATCAGATGTTACAATTATCTTTTTTTTTTTTTTTAATTGTACTCCTTTGAACGGTGACAAATGTTGTAATAGTTCAGTTTAAAATTCGACAAAAGCACTAGTCAGTGCAATTATAAGGAAATATGCTTACTGCAAACCGCACCAAACGTGTAATATATATATATATATATATATATATATATATATATATATATATATATATATATATATATATATATATATATATATATATATGTCATGACATGATCACAGTAGAGCCTTCTATTGCCTACATTTGTATAATCAATGTGGTTAAACTCTCGGTGTTTATCTTTGAATGTGACTAGTGACCAGATTATCTTAACTATTCGATCAGTGTCCATGAATTCAACGACTAAAATCAGATGGTCTTGGCTCATCTGGGCTCTACTATCCCTGTCTTTCTTTTAGTAACACACCACGAGAGCCTTGTTAAACGTGTGTGTGAGATCTGAGCCGTTCATTAGATAACCCAAGTTCAAAGAACAAACAATCAAATTGACAGAGAAAATGACCAATGGTCCACATCCAACACGCATTTCTCCACCACCAATGAGTGGCCACCTGACTTCCATGATCACCTTCGGCCAACTTAATGAATCTGAACTCCAAAGTACCAGAGTACTTTTTCTTTTTCAAATAATTGTAAACACCCCCCTTTGTTTTAGGTTATTTACAAGGACCCACTTTCTTTTTCCACATTCATTCTAAAATCCCTAGGGAAGCAAACAACACCAGCCTAGATAAGTGGATTCAAACTAGGGTAATTGGCTTTGTCCCTAGTGTTGTTTTGTCGATCTTTAGGGAATCAAAAACATCATCGGAGCCTTTGTAAATCTTTTGTGTTCAAAAGTCACATGTCAATTTACTCAAAAGCTATAGAAATGGGGCAATGATTGCAGCGGTAATATCAGCTGAGAATATCATTATTGGTTGATATTATCGGTACCGCACAATATCAATGCGGCAATAGGCTTTAGTTAAGGAACTCTTGAATATCGGTATGATGGGCCCGTTTGGATACCACCAAATAAGTTACTTTTTTTTACTTGCAGCAGTAGATAAGTAACTTATTTAACATAAATTTGGTTTATGATTACTTTTTTTTTTTTTTTGTTAGTCATGCAATGCACCCACTCTGTTCGTTGTGCAACACACCCACATGGTTTATGATCACTTATAAGTAACGTTTTTATTTAAAGTTACTTAATCACTTCAATTTAATAAGTAGAAATCAAGAAAAGCTACTTAAGGCATAGGTAGCTTAGCTTAAGTAACTTACCACTACGTGAAAAAGGGCAAAAAATGACGGCTCGACGGCCTATGGCAATGTTTTTGCATGCCAAATTTTGGGGTGCTGAAAATCGTTTTTGACGGACTTTAGCACAACGAAATTTATTCGACGGAAGATGTGAGCTGCCGAATAATTTGTCATGTTTTAAGTTGGCTCCCCAAAATTCGACTGCTTAGGGCTGTCATTTTATAACGAGATTTTACCACACTTTCAACTACGGCGCAGGCCGCTGAATTTAGAGTGCCGAATTCAGACCCTTTTCACAGTGTATAATCCAAACACCCCTAAATGACAATGTATACATCCCGCTTAATTACAATACAATACATTGGGACTTTAGCTTTTGAATCACCTTTCAATGATCCAAGCTATTTACGCAACAACTTTCACATTGTAGGTTGGAAATAGTAACAAATAAAATATTTAAATTGGATTATTTTAGGCATTTGATAATTTGGCTCTCTTTTCAGGGAGCCATATGAAATAAACGGGTTTTATAATTGAAGATGGCCCAAATCCAAACGGCTAGAGTCCCGGCATGCAATATAGCAGTGTGTCGAGATGTACCCGAGCAAACCTTATTTATATACTTAGGATGGCCATTCTGATCCCAAAGCTAGGGTTGTCAGCATTTCAAGGACCAACGGGTACCTGATGGATCCAACCTGATTTTAATGGGTCAGGTCCAATTTCTGGGCCTGTTTAGAAATTGGGTTGGGTTCGGGTCTACCATTTCGGACCTCAGTTGGTGAACTTTCCCTGAAACTACACACATTTCTACACGTGGCGATGCATGACAGATACATGCAAGATCCGAGATTTGCATGTCGGCCCTCTAGAAATGATCTGGTCCGTAAATCAACCCGGCCCACAAACGGACAATTGAATGGGACCCACGGCAATTTCTTTTAAATAGTTAAATTGTTTTCGCACGTGGCCCACTGGATTAGCGCACGTGGAAGTACACAACTCTGGTCGGTGAGAAACTACAGCGGGAATGGAGATGACACGGTATACCCTGTAGCAGTGTGACAAATATCACCGAGATATTCAAAATCTCGTGATATTTTGTGGAAATTTTCATTTAAACAATATTATCGCGAGATTTAAAATCTAAGGAAAATTTAAATTAAACGTGATTTTATCGCAATATTCAAAAATAAAAAACGTCTAAAAGTTTAACCAAATTCAATTTTAAAGTAATTTATTAATGGGATTTTTACCCAAAAATTCCTCTCCCTAATGGATATTGGGTACTACACCACACAATTTTAGGGCCAGTTTGGATCGTAAGTTGCTTAAGATAAGTTACTTATGCTATAAATAGCTTATTTTAGTTTCTACTTATTAAGAAAATAAGTATGTTTGGTAAACAACATACTTATCAGCCTTTTTGGCCTTTCGTCTCTCCAAAAAAGTTAAAAAGTTAAAAAAAATTAGCTAAAGTAATTATGTACTTTTAAGTTAAAAAGTTACTTATTACTAATCATAAACCAAACTTACTTATATGAAATAAGTTACTTATCTACTGTTGTAAGTAGAAAAAGTTACTTATTTGGTAGTATCCAAACAGCCCTTACTGTGTGGAACTTCTTTAGGCCCACTATGATTTGTGTTAGATCCTCACCGTCCATCAATTTTTTCAAACCATTCTAAAGCTGGAGCCCCAAAATTGAGGCACATCCAAAGCTCAAGCGAACCACACCGCAAAAAGTAGCACGGATTGAACAACTACCATTGAGACCTTCCTAGGCCTACCAGAAGGTTTATTTGTCATCTAACCTTTTCATAAGGTTTATTTGTCATCTAACCTTTTCATAAGATAACACAGATGTTGATGAAGGGAAAACACAAATATCATCTGATGAGAGCATTCTGTGGCTCCAAAAGGTTTTCAAAGGTAGGCTCTGAAATTTGTGTTTTCCCTGGGCCTGTGTGACCTTATGAACAAGTTAGAAAACGAATAATCTTCAGGGTTGGCCTCGAAAGGTTTCAACAGTAGATTTTTCAATCTCTACTGCTTTATGTGGTGGGATCCACTTGAGCTTTGGATGTGCCTCATTTTTTGAGCTCATGCTCTATGATGATATGGAAATATTGATAGACAGTGTGGATCTAACATACAAATCACAGTGGGCCCCAAAGAAGTTCCACCCTGTTACAAGTTGCAATGATATTTACGAATGAGAAGCTGCGGAACATGATCTCCCTGTGCCTTCAATACAGCCGTTCCTCCCTCAATCTAATTCTGAATGGGAATCTATGTGTCGGAGTGGGATTCGGTGGTGATCCCCCAGCAAACGATGGCGATGGTTGGTTCTTTGTGGACCCTACCATTATGAACATGTTTTATCCAAGCCGTCCATAATTTTTCCTGATCATTTTAAGGGATGAGACCAAAGATGAGACAGATCCATATTTTAGGTGGACCACGCTACAAGAAATAGTGGCAATTGAACACCCAGCATTGAAAACTTTTTAGGGCTCACTGTAATGTTTATTTGCCATCAACCTGTTGATTAAGTCACACAAACGTGGATGACGGGAAAACACAAATATCAGCTTTATCCAAAACTTTTGTGGCCTCTCCCAGTTTTTGCTAGTGGGCGTTCAATCACCACTATTTTCAGTGGTGTGGTCCACCTGAGATTTGGTTCTGCCTCATTGTTGTCTCATGCTCTAAAATGGGCTAGCAAAATGGATGGACAGGCGCGAATAAAACACACATTATGGTGGGCCTACATAGCACCGACTATCACAGACTTGGTACTGGAGGGATCACGATATCCCTCTGGTACGACATGGCCCAAGCTCTGTGGGGGGCAGGTGGCGTATGTATTTCATCCATGTAGTTTATCCATTTTAATTTCTAGCTCATTTTAGAGCATCAGCCCAAAAATGTGGCAGATTCAAAGCTCAAGTGGACCACACCACAGAAAAACATTGGGGATTGAATGCCTCCCGTTGAAAACTTCCTAGGGCTAACTGTTGTTTTATTTGCCATCCAACCTCTCCATAATATTTCAACCTGTCCATAAGATCACATAGACTGGATGAAAGGAAAACACAAATATAAGCTTGATCCAAAACATCTCTGGCTTCCAAGAGTTTTCAACAGTAATGAAGGCCTGAATGAAGTTTTTCTCCAACCCATTCATATGTTTTCAATATTGGCGATTACATGTTAATTGACCTTGATTTTCCTTTTAGAAAGAATGGATTATATCTCACATGTATGGACCATGCTGACACATGTGTGGGTACTGTACAAGAGCCTTATTGACCATGTATGCGTGCTTAACAAGTCTTTAGTTTTTTTAATCATCAATCTCCGGTGTCCATACCCGTTCAAAATAAGAAAATAAGATAAATATGTTACTCTACCATCTTAGTGGGTTTGGAGGAATGTTTTGATAAATATGAAAGCTTATGGGCTCGTTTGGTTGGCACTTGGATTTTGGATTCTAAATTAAACTCGTGTGCTTGTGATGTAGAGCGTGCCGTTGACTATTATATAGCCCAGATGGATCAAAAGAAGGCCGGTCAAGGTCAGAAGTGATTTGGACCATCAGCATCATGAAACGGTCGTATCTCGCAATCCGGAATGAGTTTTTAGACATATAATATATGATTTTGGGGTAGCTCGAGCTACTTAAGCCAACTAACCCTATTATGCCGAGCACCTTACTATGCCCGGTTGCCTATGACGGAATCGCGAGATTCGACCAGATCGATGGTCATTAGGCTAGTTTATTTTCAATTTTACTATTTATAGTAAGTTTTATTTCGATTATAACTTTTGATCAGTAGGGTTTTAGAGTTTGTGTCCAACATGAAAAAGGCTTAGAATAATTAGTAGAATAACGTAGTTGGACCCATTTGAAAACTTTATATTTTTAGCCGAAAACCATGAGTTCTAGTAGGATTGAGAGATTTCTATAAACAGTAAATTACTGTTTTTAGGGTGTTTTAGTTTGACTTAGAGTTTGAAACTTCTACCTAGAGTTTAATTTCTTATTTAAAGCATTATAAGTATGTTTATTCTCATTCAATTAATTATTACGAATTTATTTGAATTTATTTTCTGTTTCTTCTTTCTCTCTCATGGATTCGATTTTGTTTCTTCTTTCTCCGTCGTGTATTCGAGGAAGTCTAATAAAAGATTCTGATTAGGTGGACGGTGATCGGCCTAATCATGCCCTCCCTGCGTCAGTTTGGTATCAAAACTATTTTTCACGCAGAAATGTCTAGAAATTGCAACCAACTTCATTTCCACCGGAAGGAGAGGACTTTCACGAAGCCTGCTTATTGAAAAAAATCAGGCTGGTGTACTCGTCAGGTGCGCCTCATGTACATTGAACATGGACTGTTGGTACAATCTTCCAGCCGTCCATTTCTTCAGAGACATGATAAACGGTGGTCCCTACTTGATAAACGTCCTAGATCTCGTGCACATTTTTCTAATCACGTATGCCATGAAGAAACCCATCGAATTGCTATACAATGACAACTGGACGGTGACAGGAAATGCCGCTACTCTATCCTACCATCAATAAGGTTAAAACCAAGTGGGGCCCACTCCACATCCTTCCTCGTCGACCTTTTAACTGTATTGTTGTCTGCCGTTGTTTTGAAGGCCACTAATTAGATGATTAGGATCATCCGATCTACTTCTAATTTTAAATAATTAATAGCTAATATATGGAAAACTAGATGAACGGTTGAGATTTATCTTTTGTTGTTGAATGTGCACATCAGTCTTCTCTACTAACCGTCTATTTGTTGACAACCTATATGAACGATCAGGGTTCTTTCAGTCCGGAGGATTTTTGGTCCATGAGCCATCTATAGTGGGCCATGATATCAGCTGTTCAGATCATTGAACCGTGGGCCACCGAAATATAATTTTCTGAGAGATGACTGCAGCACACATAGTATCCCGATGGTCCATTTGATGGGCTTCTACCATTGAGCGATCCCAACCGCTCTATTGACCAACTTTTCCACCACATTGACATGAGAGCCACCCCACAGTATTAATTATGAAATGGACAGTCCAGATCATTTAACAATGCATCCTGCATCATAAATGGGCCAGGCAATGAATTTCAATGTCCCATTGAGGTAAAACATGAACTGTTGGTAGGAATCCCAAGCAATGGGTCATAAATCAGATTGTGTTCATAAATTAAATTGCGATGGATGTGAGGTGTGAACGTCATGGAAAAAGAACAGGCTAAATCAAAACAATATAACAAATTTAATTTAAGTTATAATTTAATTAGTGTTAATTGTTATTACGATGTGTGGTTATTACAATAGTAGTTTAATTATTATTAAGATGTGTGATAATTAAGATAGTAGTTTAATTCTTTTCTGTTTTGCTCCTTGTTGTTGATTGGATGCAATGTAGAGTTCAATTATTTGTAGACTTCTAAAATGTCGAGGAGTTGTGTACAAAACACTCAATTTTATCTGAAATCTGAATTTTGGATCAGAAGATGGATTACACAATTTTCAACCAAATAGTATTTTTAATATTTTATATTCAACCAAACAGTTTTCAACTAAAGTATGTCTTTGGATTGGTGAGGAATTTTTGGGTAAAATCCCCTTTATTAATTGACACAAGGAGGATGTAGGAGGTTGATCAGTGTCTTCTTCATCAGGTAGATAACTTGAATAAACAAGAGAATAATTCATAAAAAATTAAAATAATTATATTGAATGCTTAAAACGAAATTTCAGTGCATATAAATAAGAAACTAAACCTGAAGTAGAATATCAAACTCTTATTTGAACTAAGACTATTAAAAATTCTAACTTATTATTTATAAAAGTCTCTCAATCCCACTAGAACTCATAGCTTTCGGACAAAAACAATATGTTTTCAAACAGGTCCAACCACTAAGTTAATGATCGGTGATTTGGTTGAATTTCAAAATTTCAGCATAGGCAACCTGACATAGCAAGGTTGGTTGGCCAAAATAGCTCTACTGACCTCAAAATCATATAATATACGTTCATAATCTCATTTCAGATTGCGAGATTCAAAGGTTTTACTGTCATGATGATTCTTTAGATCCATCTATGCCATGAAATGGATGGCCACCCACTCTACATGATTAACTTATAGAAAAAATATTTTTAATATTTTATTTTCAGCAAGATTTCCTGATATTATCACGAGAAAAACGTCACATACGAAAATCTTTCAAGGAACTTTCCAAACTCGGATTCGGTAGTCACCCTCCAAGTCATGGTACTGATGCCGTCCATCAGTACATATGGATGGACGGTATGGACAAAACACATGCATCATTGGGGCCACAGTACCAACCTCGGTACTGGAGGGGTCACTACCGACTACCGAGAACCAAATTCTTGTGCCAAGAAGTTGCCAGGAAGGTGCCGATTGCTTGTTTCCCGGGGCACCGGAAGTTCCTATAGTCGGGAACTGTGTGGGCCCACAAAGATTCCCATCACAAATCTAATCCGTCCATCAGTTTTTAAATATAACAATAGGATCTAAATCTAAAAATCAGTTAGATCCAAAACTCATGTCGGCCACACCAAACGAAACAGCAAGTATTGAACACCCACCGGTAGAAACTTTGTGGAAAGCTGCAGAAGTTTTGTATGAGGATGATATTTGTGCCTACAGTTTATTTGAATGGTAATAACCCCATGAACAGTTTGGATATCATATATACATCATGGTAGGCTTTTTGAAGGTTTCAACGATGGATGTTTCCATTCCCACTGTTTCATTTGGTGTGGCCCACATGAGTTTTGGATATTTCCTGATTTTAGCTTGCAATTCTACTGTGATCTTGTAAAACTGATGGACGGAGTGGATTTGTCATGGGAATCTCGTTGGGCCCACAAATCTTCTGACTACAGCAATCCGTGTCTGCCGAGGATGAGACAAGTCGCTGGAGCTTATAGACAAGAGTATGGTAGAGCATACGTCCACCGTACATGTGGTCCGTTAGCTATCATTGAAAGCCAATATTAAGTGTGGAAAATGTTTTGGGCCGTACATTCATTTCTTTCTACCGGAAGCGGATTGCGTACTGAGTAACTCCGCACGCTAGCGTGCGGAGTAAACTCTGTGGGGCCCACAATGATTTACATATTTTATCCACTCCGTCCATCCATCTTAACAGAACATTTTAGGTATGGTGCCAAAACATGAAGCATATCAAAATCTAAAATGGACCACACCACAAGAAATGTGTGAACTGAATGTCTACCATTGAAAAATTCTCGGAGGACACAGAAGTTTTGGATCAAGCTGATATTTGTCTTTTCCCTTCATCCATATCCATGTGATCTTATGAACAGGTTCGATGACAAATAAACATCACTGTAGGTTCTGGGAAGGTTTCAACGGTGGAAATCATTATTCCCACTGTTTCCCGTGGCATGGTCCACTTGAAATTTTGATATGATTAAATTTTGGGCTCAACCACTAAAATGAGCTGGAAAAACATATGGACGGAATAGATAAAGCACATACATTCTAGGTGGGCCCAACTGAGTTTACTCCGCACGATAAGAGCGTGCGGAGTCACTCCGCATGCAATCCGATTCCCTTTCTACCCCCATGCGTCATATACGTACCATATGCAAGCTGTCCTACATTCAATGTAATGTAATTTACTAGCCTCACATGAATTAATATCAGGCTAATAAATTTTAAGTATTTTATTTTATTTTATTAATTTCAAATAATTCTATTATTTTAATCAAAATATTTAAATTTAAATTGTCTTCAATAAAATAGAGACTTGTAGTGCCATCAACATGCAAATTTATTTAAATAATGTAGTGAAAAGTAATAAATTTCAAAATAGTCTAAATAATGATTAAAGTGCATTTTATAACTTTAGGATTTGATTATAACATATTTTGATATGAAATCTTATACTCTAAGTTTGATGAAGTCTACTTTTATAATGGTTAATAATATGTAAGTTATAATTTTAATAGGTTTAAATTGCAGTTTATTTAGGGCTTTTTTGGATGCATTTAGTATAGGAGTGGATTATGGAGAATTTTTTTTACTGCACTTATGACTTGTGTACACTACATACATGCAAATCCCAGCCGTGGGTGAACTCTATATCTTGAAGGGATTTTAATGTAGAGAGACACTCCCCCCCCCTCTCTCTCTCTATCTGGATTAAGTGAGCCCCAAACCAATAAGGCCTTGATAAGTTGATTGGGCCATGTGTCACCGTAAAAAATGGGGCTATACAAAGCATGTTTGAAAGTAGTTTAGGTGTACAATACCTACGTCACGTGGAGCTGGCCCAATCAAACTGTGCCTTACGTGACGCCACCTCACCCTATCCACTCATCTAGATAGGAGTATGTCAATGAAACCCTTGTTTTGATCCGAAACGAGAATTTTGCAGCCCATTAGGATACCCACCCTTAGACTATGTTCTGGACCCACCTGATGAAATAGATGCCAAAACAATGGTTTTCCAAAAAGCAATTCAATTGGATTTTGAAATTTTGATGAATGTGAGGCCATTACTTAAAAATTGCAAGAAAAAGAGATCGCACGAGGGACATTCAACGAAGAAATAGAAATTCAGTTCATTGGATGCATTGGCAGGAAAACAATGGTTGTATCATAACTTATGATAAATCCATTATATCTATTCATTCCTCGAAAGAAAATCGCCACCGCCAGTGGCCTAAATTCAACAACTAAAATCAGATGTTACAATTATTATTATCATTCTTATTATTTTTATTGTGTTCCTTTGACAGTGGTCCCATGATTGTATCAAGGCAGTCTGTGGACCTAACATATGGACCAAGGATTTTGTGGCCACAGTCAATCGAACGGTGGCAAATGATTGTAAAAGTCCATTTCAAAATTCGACAAAAGCACAAGTTAGTGCAATTATAAGGAAATATGCTACTACAAACCGCACCAAACTTGTAAAATGCATGTGTCATGACATGATCACCGTAGAACCTTCTATTGCTTGCATTTGTATAATCGATGCCATTAAACTCATGGGTTCCACCTTGAATGTGACTATTGACCAGATTATCTTAACTATTCTATCAGTGTCCATGTATTCAACAGCTAAAATCAGATGGTCTTGGCTCACCTGAGCTCTACCACCCTGTCTTTCTTTTAGTAACACACCCACTTCCTATTTCTAAGGTTCATTTTAAAACCCATGTGAAAGGAAACAACACCAACATCTTTAAGCAATTGACCATTTTACCATTATCTTATAGGCAATTAGTTGTAGTCATCTCAGCCCACTATAATGCGTGCATCTGTGGTCACTCCACTATGAAAATGGGACACCTCAGAAATCATGGCGATCCATGATTCAGATGGCATATCAAGTGATTTGGGAGGTTTTTGGATGGTTGTTCATTAATTTTTATGCTGTGGCCCACATGATAATGAGATTAGCCTGATTTTTTGTCCATTCAACTTTTATCAACCCTGAGGTCATGGTATCGATTCCCATAATGGGGTGGCTAACATTGTGAGATGACTAATAGGGGTGGGTGGCCCCACAAGTGCCCTAACAAAGCTCCTCAAAACACGGTACTTTGTCATTTAATATAGAGAGAATGAGTTATCTACAATAAGCCAAAATGGGGAGGAGGTGCTTACAATTATCATAAAACAGAGGGGCGGCCTTATCAATTATCCTTTTATGCATGTACTATCAAAGTCCATCAATGGATGAAATGGAAACCGTACATTTGGCATTTCCAATGGTGAATGGCTCGATCAAAAATCACAACGGTTTGGACGGTCCTTGCCTCTTAATCGGTTGCATGAAGACAAACACTAAAAGATGCAAAACAACAACGGTTCCCATTCAGTGAGGACAGGAGAAAATCCTTGGGGATAGGCCAATCAAGGCTGACGACTTTAGATTATAGATCATGCTGCATGTGTTACACGTCTGTGATATACAATCACTTACCCTCTTGACTTGTGGGCTAATAGGTATTTAAAAAAAAAAAAAAGAAGCTAGCATTAATGACACGTCAAACGCAGGTGAAGGGAGGAAAATTGGACGATAAAAAATGATTAGTCCACTTGACAATTGTACTAATAGCACTCTCATGGTGAGGCCCACCTCATGGTTAGTTTGGATCTGGTACCGGGGGGGCTTTTCACATTATCAACTTTGAGAGCAATGGAAGACGCCTAGGCGTTTCAATAGCATGTCTCAGTTGAGTGCTAAGGAGATACACTAAAGGCTTGTTTGGTTGCAAAATCCAGATTCTAAGCGTTTCAACAACAGGTCTGAAGTTCAAGTGCTGAGGAGACACACTAAGGGTTGTTTGGTTGCAGAATCCAGATTCTAAAGAAAATTGATTCTATTATTGGAATCCAAAATTGAAAAAACTACGAGTGGAAACCCCCGGTTCCAAATGGAACTTGCAGATGGCCAGGTTAAATGGCAAATAAACATTATAGTGGGCCCTAGGAAGTTTTTAATAGTGGACATTCAATCAACACTGTTTTCCTATGGTGTGGTCCACTTGAGATTTAGATCTATCTCTTTTTTTGCCTATTGCCCTTAATTGAGCTCTCAAAGTAGATGGACCGTGTGGATGTAAAACACATACATCATAGATATACAATTCATACATGGAGGTGGGTGATGCTCACTTCTGCCTCTTTCCCTTTTGTAGAAATAGTCCTACACCATTTCCAATAATCCCGATTCTAGCCAATTTAGGTTTCAAAACGTAGTCCTATTTGGCTGGAATTTACCACCACACACACACATACCAGTTAAAATCGAATTTAGCTAGAATCTAGATTTTAAGTTGGAAATGGGTTTTTAGATGCCAACCAAACGGACCCTAACCCTACTAGTGGGTGGATGCATCGTGTGACTAACCAAGTGGGTGCGTTGGATGGCTAACTTTACAAAAAAAAAAAAAAAAAAAAAAAAAAAAAAAAAAAAAAACAACTTTGAGAGCAATGGACCATCTCTTCTCTATTGTTTTTTACTTTTATTTTTAATATCCATGCGTAAGGCCCACCAGGTTGTATATGCAAAATCCTCACTGTTTATCGTCAAGCGATACCTGATAATTCCTTATGTTCATGATACACGCAAAAGATTAGCCCGTTGAAAACCTCACTTGAGCCACACCACTGAAGAATTTCATTTGCAAACCTCATTTTGCCACCTAAAATGAGGAAAAACCACTCTTCAAACTTAAAAAATCATTCATGAGTAACTTGAATCCGAGGTGGGTGGGACCCCTGACCATGATGTATCTGACTACATCCATGCCGTCCATCTGTATTGGAGGCTCATTTTAGGGTATGATCCAAAAAATGAAGCAGATCAAAATCACAGATGGACCATAGTACAAGGAACCGTGACAATTAATCATTAAAAACTTTTTGTGGGCCACAAAAGCTTTGGATCAAGATGATATTCGTGTGGTCTCTTCATCTAGGTCTTTGTGACCTCATCAACAGGTTGGATGGCAAATAATCATTCCACTGGAATTCATGAAGTTTTTAATGGTGGGAATTCAATCAACACTCTTTCCTGTGGTGTGGTCCACCAAAGATTTGAGCCAGATTCATTTTTGGGATCATGCCCTAAAATAAGCTTTCAAAATAGTTGGACAGTGTGGATTTAAGGTATATACATCACTATGAGACCCACTGTCAGGTGTCCCACCCACCTCGGTGGATCCGGGTCTCATGTAATCCGCTCCCCGACCGTCCACCCTACATGTGGTTGGTTAGCTGTCGTTCAAAGTCAATCTAGGTGTGGAAAATGCTTTAAGGTACACTCGAAATGTACGGTGGACAAGTACAACCAAAAATGTTTTGGGCCGTACATTCATTTCTTTCTCATCCATGTGTCATATACGTACCATATGCAAGTTGTCCTAAAAAAGATAGGCCACAACATGATTAACACCTCAAAATTAGGTTGATCCAGTATTAGGTGGGCCACACCACTACACCTACACCATCGGTTGTTCTTTGATTTTATATGGTGTGGACTACCTTCTTATGAATTCAATGTAATGTAATTTACTAACCTTGCATGAACATTTGTATTTGGTGGATAAATTAACATTGGGCTATTAAAATTTTAAATATTTTCTTTATTTTTATTAATTTTAAATAATTCTATCATTATATTCGAAATATATAAGTTTAAATTCTCTTCAGTAAAATAGAAGCTTGTACTGCCATCAGCAAGCAAATTTATTTAAATAATGTAGCGAAAATTAACAAATTATAAAATAGTCTAAATAATGAATTAAAGTACATTTTAAAACTTTAGGGTTTGATTATAACATATTTTGGTATGAAATCTTATAGTCTAAGTATGCTAAAGTCTACTTTTGAATTGGTTAATAATATATCAGGTATAATTTTAGTAGGTTTGAAAAGCATACTATTTAGGGCACTTTTAGATGCACCAGGAACTCGGGTAGATGAGGTGAGGCCTAAACTAGTGAGGCCCATGGTCAGGTTTAATTAGACCATGTGTTGTTGTTGAAGATGGAGCTATGCAAAGCATGTTTGAAAGTCGCTTGGTTCTACTCGATTGACAAGCACCGGCCTCGCCCAATCCATTCCTCATCTATACTGGAGTTTGCCGATGAAAACCTTGTTTTGATCTGAAAAGAGATTTTTGCCGCCTTTTTGGATACCTACCCTTAGACTTTGTTGTGGACCCCACCTGATGAAATAGATGCCAAAACGAAGGTTAGAAACTTTGTGGAAAGCGTTTGTATGAGGATGATTTTTGTGACTACAGTTTATTTGAATGGTAATAACCCCATGAACGATTTGGATATCATATAAACATCATGGTAGGCTTTTTGAAGGTTTCAACGATGGATGTTTCCATTCCCACTGTTTCATTTGGTGTGGCCCACATGAGTTTTGGATCTTTCCTGATTTTCTACTGTGATCTTGTAAAACTGATGGACGGAGTGGATTTGTCATGGAAATCTCTGTGGGCCCACAAATCTTCTGACTACAGCAATCCTTGTCTGCCGAGAATGAGACAAGTCGCTGGAGCTTATAGATCATACGTCCACCGTACATGTGGTCCGTTAGCTATCATTGAAAGCCAATATTAAGTGTGGAAAATGTTTTGCGCCGTACATTCATTTCTTTCTCCCTCCATGCGTCATATACGTACCATATGCAAGCTGTCCTACATTCAATGTAATGTAATTTACTAGCCTCACATGAATTAATATCAGGCTAATAAATTTTAAGTATTTTATTTTATTTTATTAATTTCAAATAATTCTATTATTTTAATCAAAATATTTAAATTTAAATTGTCTTCAATAAAATAGAGACTTGTACTGCCATCAACATGCAAATTTATTTAAATAATGTAGTGAAAATTAATAAATTTCAAAATAGTCTAAATAATGAATTAAAGTGCATTTTATAACTCTAAGGTTTGATTATAACATATTTTGATATGAAATCTTATACTCTAAGTTTGATGAAGTCTACTTTTATAATGGTTAATAATATGTAAGTTATAATTTTAATAGGTTTAAATTGCAGTTTATTTGGGGCTTCTTGGGATGCATTTAGGATAGGAGTGGATTATGGAGAATTATTTTTACTACACTCATGACTTGTATACGTTATATACATGTAAATCCCAGCCGTGGGTGAAGTCGAAGGGATTTTAATGGGGAGAGAGACTCTCTTTCTCTCTATGTGGATTAAGTGAGCCCCAAACCAGTAAGGCCTTAATATGTTAATTGGGTCATGTGTCAATGTAAAAAATGAAGCTATACAAAGCATGTTTGAAAGTAGTTTAGCTGAACAATACCTACGTCACATGAGAGACTGATGTCACATGGAACTGGCCCAATCAAACCGTGCCTTGCGTGAGGCGGCCTCACCCTACCCACTCCTCATCTAGATAGGAGTATGTCAATGAAACCCTTGTTTTGATCCGAAATGGGAATTTTGCAGCCTATTTGGATACCCATCCTTAGACTTTGTTTTGGACCCACCCGATGAAATAGATGTCAAAACAATGGTTTTCCAAAAAGCAATTCAATTGGATTTTGAAATTTTGATGAATGTGAGGCCATTGCTTAAAAATTGCAAGAAAAAGAGATTGCACGAGGGACATTGAACGAAGAAATAGAAATTCAGTTCATTGGATGCATTGGCAGGAAAGCAATATTGGTTGTATAATAACTTATGATAAATCCATTATATCTATTCATTCCTTGAAAGAAAATCGCCATCGCCAGTGGCTTAAATTCAACAACTAAAATCAGATGTTACAATTATTATTATCATTCTTATTATTTTTATTGTGTTCCTTTGACAGTGGTCCCATGATTAGATCAAGGCAGTCTATGGACCCAACATATGGACCAAGTATTTTGTGGCCACAGTCAATCGAACGGTGGCAAATGATTGTAAAAGTCCATTTCAAAATTCGACAAAAGCACAAGTCAGTGCAATTATAAGGAAATATGCTACTACAAACCGCACCAAACTTGTAAAATGCATGTGTCATGACATGATCACCGTAGAACCTTCTATTGCCTGCATTTGTATAATTGATGCCATTAAACTCATGGGGTCCACCTTGAATGTGACTATTGACCAGATTATCTTAACTATTCTATCAGTGTCCATGTATTCAACAGCTAAAATCAGATGGTCTTGGCTCATCTGAGCTCTACCACCCTGTCTTTCTTTTAGTAACACACCTACTTCCTATTTCTAAGGTTCATTTTAGAACCCATGTGAAAGGAAGCAACACCAACATCTTTAAGCAATTGACCATTTTACCATTATCTTATAGGCAATTAGTTGTAGTCATCTCAGCCCACTATAATGCGTGCATCTGTGGTCACTCCACTATAAAAATGAGACACCTCAGAAATCACAGCGATCAACGCTTCAGATGGCCCATCAAGTGATTTGGGAGGTTTTTGGATGGTTGTTCATTAGTTTCTATGTTGTGGCCCGCATGATAATGAGATTAGCCTGGTTTTTTGGCCATTCAACTTTTATCGGCCTGAGGTCATGGCATCGATTTCCATAGTGGGGGTGGCTAACATTGTGATATGACTAATAGGGGTGGGTGGGTGTACTAACAAAGGGGTGGCCTGATTTTTTGGCCATTCAACTTTTATCAACCCCGAGGTCATGGTATCAATTTCCATAGTGGGGGTGGCTGACATTGTGATATGACTAAATAGGAGTGGGTGGGTGTACTAACAAAGGGGTGTGTGAACTAACCCTCCCTCCCCCCCCCCCCCCCCCCCCCCCCCCCCTCCCCCCCCTCCCTGCAAAAAAAAAAAATTATCGACCCTGCTGGACGGGCTACATGCCATTTTGTATGTAAGGGCCCCACAAGTGCCCTAACAAAGCTCCTCAAAACACGGTGTTTTGTCATTTAATATAGAGAGAATGAATTATCTACAATAAGCCAAAAATGGGGAGGAGGTGCTTACCATTATCATAAAACAGTGGGGCGGCCTTATCAATTATCCTTTTATGCATGTACTATCAAAGTCCATCAATGGATGAAATGGAAACCGTACATTTGGCATTTCCAATGGTGAATGGCTCGATCAAAAATCACAATGGTTTGGACGGTCCTTGCCTCTTAATCGGTTGCATGAAGACAAACACTAAAAGATGCAAAACAACAACGGTTCCCATTCAGTGAGAACAGGAGAAAATCCTTGGGGATAGGCCAATCAAGGCTGACGACTTTAGATTATAGATCATGCTGCATGTGTTACACGTCTGTGATATACAATCACTTACCCTCTTGACTTGTGGGCTAATAGGTATTTAAAAAAAAAAAGAAGAAGCTAGCATTAATGACACGTCAAACGCAGGTGAAGGGAGGAAAATTGGACGATAAAAAATGATTAGTCCACTTGACAATTGTACTAATAGCACTCTCATGGTGAGGTCCACCTCATGGTTAGTTTGGATCTGGTACTGGGGGGCTTTTCACATTATCAACTTTGAGAGCAATGGAAGAGGCCTAGGCGTTTCAATAGCAAGTCTCAGTTGAGTGCTAAGGAGATGCACTAAAGGCCTGTTTGGTTGCAAAATCCAGATTCTAAGCGTTTCAACAACATGTCTGAAGTTCAAGTGCTGAGGAGACACACTAAGGGCTGTTTGGTTGTAGAATCCAGATTCTAAAGAAAATTGATTCTACTATTGGAATCCAAAATTGAAAAAACTACGAGTGGAAACCCCGGTTCCAAATGGAACTTGCAGGTGGCCAGGTTAGATGGCAAATAAACATTATAGTGGGCCCTAGGAAGTTTTTAATAGTGGACATTCAATCAACATTGTTTTCCTATGGTGTGGTCCACTTGAGATTTAGATCTATCTCTTTTTTTGCCTATTGCCCTTAATTGAGCTCTCAAAGTAGATGGACCATGTGGATGTAAAACACATCATAGATGTACAATTCATACATGGAGGTGGGTGATGCTCACTTCTGCCTCTTTCCCTTTCGTAGAAATAGTCCCTACACCATTTCCAATAATCCCGATTCTAGTCAATTTAGGTTTCCAAACGTAGTCCTATTTGATTGGCATTTACCACCACACACACACATACCAGTTAAAATCGAATTTAGCTAGAATCTAGATTTTAAGCTGGAAATGGGTTTTTAGATGCCAACCAAACGGATCCTAACCCTACTAGTGGGTGGATGCATCGTGTGACTAACCAAGTGGGTGCGTTGCATGGCTAACTTTACAAAAAAAAAAAAAAAAAAAAAAAACACTTTGAGAGCAATGGACCATCTCTTCTCTATTGTTTTTTATTTTTATTTTTAATATCCATGCCTAAGGCCCACCATGTTGTATATGCAAAATCCTCACTGTTTATCGTCAAGCGATGCCTGATAATTCCTTATGTTCACGATACACGCAAAAGATTAGCCTGTTGAAAACCTCACTTGAGCCACACCACTGAAGAATTTCAATTGCACACCTCATTTTGCCACCTAAAATGAGGAAAAACCACTCTTCAAACTTAAAAAATCATTCATGAGTAACTTGAATCCGAGGTGGGTGGGACCCCTGACCATGATGTATCTGACTACATCCATGCCGTCCATCTGTATTGGAAGCTCATTCTAGGGTATTATCCAAAAAATGAAGCAGATCAAAATCACAGATGGACCATAGTACAAGGAACCGTGACAATTAACCATTAAAAACTTTTTGTGGGCCACAAAAGCTTTGGATCAAGATGATATTCGTGTGGTCTCTTCATCTAGGTCTTTGTGACCTCATCAACAGGTTGGATGGCAAATAATCATTCCACTGGAATTCATGAAGTTTTTAATGGTGGGAATTCAATCAACACTCTTTCCTGTGGTGTGGTCCACCAAAGATTTGAGTCAGATTCATTTTTGGGATCATGCCCTAAAATAAGCTTTCAAAATAGTTGGACAGTGTGGATTTAAGGTATATACATCACTATGAGACCCACTGTCAGGTGTCCCACCCACCTCGGTGGATCCGGGTCTCATGTAATCCGCTCCCCGACCGTCCACCCTACATGTGGTTGGTTAGCTGTCGTTCAAAGTCAATCTAGGTGTGGAAAATGCTTTAAAGTACACTCGAAATGTACGGTGGACAAGTACAACCAAAAATGTTTTGGGCCGTACATTCATTTTCTCATCCATGTGTCATATACGTACCATATGCAAGCTGTCCTAAAAAAGATAGGCCACAACATGATTAACACCTCAAAATTAGGTTGATCCAGTATTAGGTGGGCCACACCACTACACCTACACCATCGGTTGTTCTTTGATTTAGATGGTGTGGACTACCTTCTTATGAATTCAATGTAATGTAATTTACTAACCTTGCATGAACATTTGTATTTGGTGGATAAATTAACATTGGGCTATTAAAATTTTAAATATTTTCTTTATTTTTATTAATTTTAAATAATTCTATCATTATATTCGAAATATATAAGTTTAAATTCTCTTCAGTAAAATAGAAGCTTGTACTGCCATCAGCAAGCAAATTTATTTAAATAATGTAGCGAAAATTAACAAATTATAAAATAGTCTAAATAATGAATTAAAGTACATTTTAAAACTTTAGGGTTTGATTATAACATATTTTGGTATGAAATCTTATAGTCTAAGTTTGCTAAAGTCTACTTTTGGATTGGTTAATAATACATAAGTTATAATTTTAATAGGTTTGAAAAGCATACTATTTAGGGCACTTTTAGATGCACTAGGAACCAGGTAGATGAGGTGAGGCCTAAACCAATAAGGCCCATGGCTAGGTTTGATTGGACCATGTGTTGTTGTTGAAGATGGAGCTATGCAAAGCATGTTTGAAAGTCGCTTGGTTCTACTCCATTGACATGCACCGGCCTCACCCAATCCACTCCTCATCTAGACTGGAGTTTGCCGATGATACCCTTGTTTTGATCTGAAAAGAGATTTTTGCCGCCTATTTGGATACCTACCCTTAGACTTTGTTGTGGACCCCACCCGATGAAATAGATGCCAAAAGGAAGGTTTTCCAGAGGCCATTTCTATTGGATTTTGATGAATGTAAGGCTGTTGTTGAAAAATTGCAGGAAAAAATAGATTGTATGAGGGAAATTCAATGATGAAATAGGCATTCAGTTCATTCGATGCTATCATAACGTATGATAAATCAATTGTATGCATTCATTCCTCAAAAGACAATTATCAGTGGTCCAAATTCAACAGCTAAAATCAGATGGTTACAATCATTTTCTTCTTCTTCATCTATTTTTTTTTTTTTTCTCTTTTGAAAATGGTCCCATGACCCACCATATACACACCAAGGATTTTGTAGCCACAGTCGATCGAACGGTGACAAATGAATGTAAAAGTCCAGCTCAAAATTCGGCAAGGACACAACTCTGTGCAATTGTAAGGAAATATGCTACTCCAAACGGCACCAAACGTGTAATATGTGTCATGACATGTTCACCGTAGAACCTTCTATTGCCTGCATTTGTATAATCGACGCCATTAAACTCATGGGGTCCACCTCGAATGTGACTATTAGCCAGATTATCTCAACTATTCTATCATTGTCCATGAATTCAACGGCTAAAATCAGATGGTCTTGTCTCATCTGAGCTCTTCCACCCTGTCTTTCTTTTAGTAACACACCACGAGAGTCTTGTTAAACGTTTGTGAGATCTGAGCCGTTCATTAGATAGCCCAAGTGCAAAGAACAGACCAATCCACCGATCAGGAAAAAAAAATAGACAGGGAAAATGACCAATGGTCCACATCCAACGCTCATTTCTCCACAGTCAATGAGATGCTACCAGACTTTCTATGTTCGCAATGGGCCCATTTAATGAATCTGGACTCTAAACACGTTGGCAGCCTTGGCATGTGGGAATAATTTGTTTGGTTCGTGGAAATTCTAGGAGTCGGGCCAAAGTACATGGGTACCTTTTTCTTTTTCAAATAATTGCAAACACCCCCCTTTGTTTTGGATTATTACAAGGACCTACTTTCTATTTCCAAGGTTCATTCTCAAGTCCCCATCACAAGAAACAGCACCAACATTTTTGAATAATTGACCATTTTATCGCAGTCCTATAGGCAATTAGTTGTAATCATGTCAGCCTACTATAATGCGTGCATATATGAAAATAGGTCACCTCTAAAATCAAGGCAATCAAGGCTTTGGATGGCCTATCACGTGAATTGGGAGGTTTTTGGGCAGTTGTATTCATTAATTTCAATGTTGCGGCTTACATAATAATGAGATTAGCCTTTTTTTTTTGGGCCGTTCAACTTTTGTCAAACTTGCTAGACAGGCTACATGTCATTTGTATGTAAGGTGGGCCCCACTAAAACAGGGTACTTTGTCATTTGGCATAGAGAATGAATTACCTACAATAATCCAAAACAGGTTGGTGTTTACAATTATCATAAAACAGAGGGTGGCCTTAACAATTATCCTTTTATGCATGAACTACCAAAGTCATGGCTAGCTATCTTCACTCCTTATATAGATCATTGCACAAGTGGCACTAATGGATGAAACGGCAACCGTTCATTTGATATTTCCAATAATATGGTGAATGGCTCGATCCAAAATCACAACGGTTTGGACAGTCCTAGGCTCTTAATCCGTTCCATGAAGATGAGCACTAAAAGACATAAATCAGCCATGGTTCGCATTCAGTAAGAACAGGAGAAAATCGTTAGTGATGGGCCAATCAAGGTGAACGACTTTAGATTCTAGATCAAGATCATCCTGCATGTGTTACACGTCTGTGATGTACAATCACTTATCCTCTTGACTTTGGCTAATAGGTATTTAGAAAAGAAAAAGAAGAAGAAGAAGAAGAAGAAGCTAGTAATGATACGTCAAATGCACGTGGAAGGTGGAGAAATTGGACGGTCAAAATTGATTGGCGCACTTGACAATTGGTGAGGCTGACCTGATGGTTAGTCTGGATCTGGTGCACAAGAGAGAGGGAGAAACTTCTTACATTATAAACTCTGATGGCAACGGAGCATTGTAACCATTAAGCTAGGAATAATCTACAAAAACCATTAAGTTTAATGAGTATAAAGGGCTAAAGATGTAAAGTTCATATTTATTGATGATCAATTATAAAAGGTTCAAATCGCATCTATTGTCTATTTCACGATGATGTAATGATCAGGATTGAAATCAAACAGTTGGATAGCTTAATTGGAACATAAATAATATTTTTAATGGTTTGGATCAATAATTAATCGAGTGAGAAATGATGTAGAGATTCTAGATGTGTAGAAGAGTTACGTGTATATGTACTTTGAAGGAAAGTTTACGAATCATAATTTCAATGGTAGATTAAGCTTCTACAAGAGTGACAAGCAAGATAAATGGCTCTGATCCTTGTTTAAATGCGTCTAGAAGCCATATGAAGATCTCATAATTAGAGCTCGTTTGACATCTCTACTCTAATTTAATAAGAGCTACTCCAATCATCTCTTTTTGTTCTAGCTCTTATTTTAAATAAGCTTGTTTGACAAGATCTCTAAAAAAAAGCTCTTATTTAAAATAAGCTGGTTTGGTAAAACTTTTAAATAAGAGCCTTTTTAGGGGTAGTTGACATCATTTTTAAATATTACAATAACTTTAATATAATAATAATCCAAATGTTTCTTTTGATGGATCTCATCATAAATGAACCATGCCCCGAATGATAAAAGAATGGATGACTACAATTTTTATATTTTAAGATATATAGGCCATCCATTGTGTCGTATATTAGATGTGGATTAACCATCATATCGAGCCCACCTTTGATGTGGACCGTCCATTGTGTAAGCCAAACTTCAAACAAGGCCTGTCTTGGATGTGGACCATTCATCATTAGGTGCCCACCTTGAAGTAGGTCATCCATTGTGTGGGGTCCACCATCAATACTAATTTTCCTTTATGTGCGGCCCTTCAATGTTCTCTACCCATCACCCATCACGTCAACTCCACATTTGATGTGTCCATAGTGTGGGTCCTACCTTTGAAGTGGATTGTCCATCATGTGGGGCCTTTTTTAATATCCACCATTCATCATGTGGGGTGCACCTTCTATGTGGATCATCCATCATGCGACCGACTTTGGATATGGGTCATCCATCACACGAGACCTTGGATGCGAACCATCCATTAGGTGAGGCCCACTTGATGTGAACTGTCTATCATGAGGGGCCACACTTTTATGTGGGTCATCCATCATGTGACGCCCACTCCATCCAATATGTGGGCCCACCTTAATGTGGACCATTCATTGTGTGGGGCCCCACCTTCATTATAGGTTGTTCATCATGTGGTCCCATCTTTGATGCCAACTGACCATAAAGTGGGCCCACCTTTAATGACTATCATCCATCATGTGGGTCTCACCTTTGACATGGACGACCTATTAAATGCCCACTTGTTGTGCATGTTCTGTCATGTTAGCGCACCTAATTTGATGTGAACCTTTCATTACATGGGCCCACCTTGATGTGGGGTCCCACTTCAATATGAATCGTTCCTCATGAGGGACTCATCTTTGATGTCCACCATTCATCATGTGGGTCCCACCTTCATCATGTGAGACAGAGTATGAAAAATAGAAAGAAACCTTAATTTTTTTGAGTAATTGGAAACGGATTAGAGCGAAAAATCGTTTAGCGCGAGTGTACTCTCGATCTCACATAGACCTGCATGCGGACATCCGTGTGTGATCAATGACATAGATTGGAGCTAATGGTATAGCCCCCCTATTGAACCAAATTCATATGCCCGTTGAGAAGGGGCTCGAGCCCCATGTCAAAAGCATATCTTATAGACTTGAATTTTTCGTTGTTCCTTTATGTTGCGGGACTAAGAGAGTTACGTTAAAAGATTAAATTATTTCAAAAAGTGAAACATTGAAGGAAAACTAAATTTGAAACACATTTAAAATACAACACTATGCTCAAAGGAAAAAAATGAAGGAACACCTGCAAAACAAAGATGACTCTCTCTCTCTCTCTCTCTCTCTCTCTCTCTCTCAATAATGACAAAATATATATTATTCCAAATGAATTAAGGTTTACATAAAAAAAATCTATGTAAAATTATATATAAAATTGCCCTCTAGTCCAAGGGGAGAGCTACCCCCCATGAACTCAACTTGCAAATTAAAGTGTTGGTTGGATGAATAATACACATTTAATGATCAGGCTCCATAGATGCTACACGTGGATAGATAAGGAATAGGACAATTGGAGAAGCCTATGATACCTCACCTAAGTTCCCCTGAGAGTTTCTTTCACTAATATAAGGTAAACAACTTAGCCTCCGTAAGGTTCGTGCCATCCATAATAAGCCATACCTTGTTTAGCCTTGTTTGGAAAAATCAAGCTGAACCACCTATCAAATGGGCTACCCTATAAATTTATATAAAAATAAATAAGTAAATTTACGTGGTATGACCCAACTAAGGTCTTGGAATAATGAGATTTTTTAGTAATTCTATCATAATAAGAAAATCAAATAAATGGATTGAATGACACATATACATCACAATAAACCCTGCACGAAACTAATGGGTACTGGTCCTTCCCAATTATTTCCTATGGTGTGGCCTACCTAAGTTTTAGATTATCATTTTTTTTTTTTTTGGTTCAATGGCTAATATGTGGCAACGTACGGGATGAAAGAGGAGGATCTCATGAAAGTTCCACGAGTTATCACGCACCTCATCAGCTTCAAATGAGAGAGAAAGTTAGCGGTTTCTAGATTTTTTACTTTTTCTAGAAGAGAATAAACTGCTGAGCGGCATTGGCCATTGAAATCTCAGCCACATATATATAACATCCATATTTTTGAATTCCTAAAATACCATATATTTATTTAAAATGTCTTTTGATATTCTTGAGAAGCACAAAGTTATCCACCATAACTTGTATGATTTAAACTTAAAAAAATTTATTAATTTAATGAAAAAAAATTAATTTTTCTTTGCAACGACATATTTTCAATAATATTAAGATAAAAAAAAAAAAATCAAAATCCAAAAATCTTCCTACATATTCCAAGCCGAGAAATTGTTGGCAATGCAATTGACTAAACTATATATGATAGTTCATCCACAAAGCTATTCCCATGTATCTATGCCAATTTTGACCGTCCATGTCATTGCCTATAATGGAGCTTAGTCCAAATTCATAGCGGCCAGATAAATTCAACCATCTAATTTTGCCATCGATTTCGGACTGCTAACCACTTCATTTCAACGATCAATTTTGCACAAGCCAATTACATGGCCATGATTCAAAGATGTAATGTTTGAATCATGGAATGGTGGTGAAAACCATATCCTCGACCATCCACTAGTTGTCAAATCTCTTTCCATCTCTGTTGGGGTGGTCTGAATCTCAAATAAAAGGAGACTTCCATTGTGGTTTTTATTCCTATGGCCCATGATTTAAACCATTTGCAGGGTTTTGCATTTGTAATAGCACACATGAGTATAACACATAAGTACATCATTTATCAGGTGGATCACTTCATGTAGACAACCAAAGTTGAGGCAGGTTGAATATAGTACCGTTTCTCTTTTATAGATCTCGTGTTTCACATACATATGCAGCCTTGAATGAATGAACCTAATTTACATATTCATTATGTGGCCCACAAGATGAACGGTCAGGATCTCATACAAGTGCACTTGCCTCCAAACCGGATCATCTTCCACGTTTGCACCACTTTGTCATTCAATAACAGTAAATTGCTCCCCTGCCAACCTAGAACACCCCATACACACCAAAGGTGGGCAGACTACAATATGAAAGTCAGAATAATCCACTCACCATCAAAATATTTGACAGATGATGATATGACTCAGTGCACTTGGGTGGCCCACCATAAGTTGATGTGATCGTATGACGCAAACTTCTGGTGCATGGAAACATTTGGCATGAATTAAAAGGAATGACATTTTGATTTTTCCAAAACATTCAGGACCAAAGGGTTGTCATCAACCAATTCGTTTCTATCCACCGATTAAAAAGAAATGGAGCTAATCCTATTTGATTTGATCATTGCCCCTAAAATTTATATAAACTCATAATATTTAAGAATCGTGCTGTTTGGTTCAAAATTCGGTCCATGGTTCATGTGTATTATGTTGGGCATACCATAGCTGATTACAGCTCGATCCGAACCAAAAGCCTATAACTCCACGTGCCAAGATAGATATTAGAGAAACCATGAACGGTTGACTATGGCGGACTGAGCAATTCGGTTGTCTATTTAACTACTTGTAAATAAAATCACGTGATTTGTGAATGAAATAATTCATTCTTTTAAATATGAGTTCTTTCTTTCCTTTCTCATCGTGATAACATAGATAAACCAATTGGCATAATACAAGGGTAAAAGAAACTCAACTGTGTTAATGTAAATAAAAACAAAAACTTATAAAGAGAATTCTCAGTGATCCAGTATCTATGGCATAGATGGTAAAGTCTTGGAGCAAAGTCTTCCTTGATCTAATAACTTGAGTGTAGATGAAGGGAATTACACCATTAAAAAGAAAAAGAAAACGAAAATCTTCCTTGGTATAACAACTTTGGTATAGACTAAGGAAATTGCACTACTCTTAAGTGATCAGTCCATCGTAGCAATGTAGACATATCGGATTACACTACTCGTAGGCTAAAACTAGTCTAACGTAGCAGTGTAGATATATGCTATTCATAAGCTACGATAAGATAGGTAGCATTGCACTATAGCTTGTATTGTGTTGGGTTGTCGAGGGCTTAAGCTCTTTGATCTTCCTCTTATTTATAGAATTTTGAGACGATAACTAGAAAGAGATCTTTGTAGTTATTCTTTATATCTGCTGATGTAAAAATCATTGATCGGGACAGTACACAATTGTAGTTTATCATACAACGCCACGTGTATTAGTATTTTATGGTGGGTTTCCATTGGTTATGCGAACGTCCTGCTTCGCAGATGAGAATTCAACTTGTGATACCACGTGTTGGTGATTGTTATTTCTCTCTCTCTTTATGAATGCGTGTAATACACCTTGAAACTCAGTCAATTTAGTATTATTGTTACGTAGCTCCTTAAGTGGTTTTGACTATAAAGAATTCTTTTATGTGATGCTATGAAATGCATCGGCTGAATCCAAGCCATAACCATATTTCAATTAATAGCCATTTTAGGTCCTTAGGCCACTATAGTGATTAGTCAGTTCTGCCATATGAGTGAAATATATGACACATATCCCATGACAGTAGCCAAATGGACTTCGATACTTAAGACTTTTTATATTCTAATAGCTAAAAGAGATATTCTATTTGTCTTTTACTGAGATTTCACTGCGACGTGGCATCATCTGAGTCGCTAGATTTGACATAATTAAATTAGATGTGGACACATACATAAGTAAAATATGAAATATATACAGGAAAAAAGCTCCTTGACCATTAAACATTTTTATATATTGTTTGTATTACCATGAACTAGTTTCTTTATAATATATCTGCGCAAATAATATTCACCAAACTATGTGACTGGAATATATTATTATTATTATTATTTTCATTATTGTCAATAACTACCAATTAAACAACTTGAGAGATTAAATAGCTGAGAATTGTATAGCCAAAACCAGAAGGCCATCAAGTTCAAGGGGTTAAGGATTAAAAATCATAAAAATGACTTTTTCAAGTGTATATGTTCCGAAATAGTGCTTGACTAGTGATTGGGATATTGTTTCAAGCTCGAGCCCGATCCATGTGTTGGGAAAGCCGGCAGCGGAAGCAGAACGCCGAACACGTAAAGCAATGCGAAATCAAACAAGTAACAAGATGCAATCAATCACACAAAAGCAATCACCACAAGAGACTCCGAATTTTACGTGAAAAAACCTCGAAACGGGTAAAAAACCACGGCACAAAGCAATCTACTATGAATGTCAGAAGATTACAGAGATTTGACAGCCCACAAGCAAGGAAACACAGAAAAACTCCAAGTTTTCTCTCACACACACCTCTCCCCTCTTCCTAGTACGAATAGGAAACCTTGGACACCTTAGGATCCCTCTCTAAGTCGGAATACAACACCTTAAATAGGAAGAAATCCGAAAATAGAAACACCTTGCGCAGTACTGCGGACTGTGCAAGAACTCCGCGCGCACAGCCGACCGGTCGGCCTTGCATAGAAACAATCCAGGGAGATCATCGACATTGCTGCCTTACATCCGACTGGTCGCTTGACCGGTCGGAGCCCACTGACGATCGGTCGGCCGACCGGTCTGGGCATAACAAAACTATCCATGGGTTCCTTCATACTGCATCTAGGTCACGCTGTCCGGCCGGTCGGTCGGCAGGTCGGAGCACCAAAAAACGTATAAGTTTGAAGACTCATCCCAACAATCTCCACCGAGGCTTCAAACGTCGAATCAACACATCCTTGCAACGTCATCTCATCTTCAATCATAGCTTCACCGCTTCTCGTGCCACCATCGACCATATCTTTGCAAATTCACGCCCTTTACCGCTCTTTTCATGTGGCCATTGGGCACTTGCCACATATGAGCATCCGTGGATCTCGCTGCCTCTCCCGCAACTCCACCGTGAATTGTGCTCTCGATCAACATGTAAAGATGGCCACACCTCCGTGCCTTCATACACACGAGTGCCCCCTTCATCACTTCACAATAACGATCGCTGCCGATAAACAAGCACCCTTTCGCCTCGAGTACACCAAGAGAAATCATGTTCATCTTCATCTTGGGAACGTGCTTCACATCTTCGAGGACTCGTTCGACCCCATCGAACATCCTGATGTGCACAGTACCAATACCCACAACCTTATGAGCGACTCCATCGCCCACAAACACCGATTCTCCACCATACTCCCTGTATGTCGTGAATGAACTCCGGTTAGGACAAAGGTGACATGAAGCCCCTGAATCAAGGATCCACTCACTACCGTGAGATCCCTTGCCAGATACAGTCAAAACTTCACAAAAATCATTACCGTCCTCTACGGTATTGGCTCCATCTCCAGAAGAATTTTTAAACTTCTCTTGCCTCAACTTGGGATTCTGACAATCCCCTCTCATGTGGCCCTCTTGGCCACAATTCCAGCACTTCACCTTAGACTTACTTTTGCCCTTGGCCCTCGATCTCGATTTCGAATATTCTTCATGCTTAGAACTTCTTCCCCTCATAACCAGTGCTTCTGAGGATTAACGGGAAGCCATGTCACCGCTTTTCTTTCTCATCGCCTTCGACTGGAGGGCTGAGATAATGGTCTCATCGCCTTCGACTGGAGGGCTGAGATAATGGTCTCGACGCTTATGATTTCCCTCCCTGCTCACAAAGAGTCCCTGAACGACTCATATGAATCTGGAAGAGAATTCAATAGGATGCATGCTTGGTGCTCATCCTTCATCGTTTCATCGATCTCCACCAACTTGCAAACTAGCCTATTGAACTTTCTCAGGTGGTCCTCCACCTCAGTTCCCTCAGCCATCCTCAAGGTGAACAACTGCATCAACACATACATGCGATTATCTAGAGATTTCTTGGCATAAACCTTCTTTAGCTTCGCCATCGTTTCAGCCGCAGTCTTCTCCTTCATGACATGATAGAGAACATCATCCGTAAGGTTTAATAGGATTGAGATTTTAGTCTTCTTGTCGAGCCTCGTCCACTCATCGTCTTTCATAGCTTCGGGTCGCTTTCCAAGAGCTCCATCAAGCCCTTGCTGAACCAGGAAGGATTCAATCTTCACCTTCCATAGCTCAAAGTTATTTTTTCCAGAGAACATCTCTATATCGAACCTTGCGCTCGATCCCATCTTCTCGTCTCAGATTCGAATCTACTCCACCCCAACTTTAGCTCTGATACCACTTGTTGGGAAAGTTAGCAGCGGAAGCGGAACGCCGAACACGTGAAACAATGTGAAATCAAACAAGTAACAAGATGCAATCAATCACACAAAAGCAATCACCACAAGAGACTCCGAATTTTACGTGGAAAAACCCCGAAACGGGTAAAAAACCACGGCACAAAGCGATCTACTATGAATGTCAGAAGATTATAGAGATTTGACAGCCCACAAGCAAGGAAACACAGAAAAACTCCAAGTTTTCTCTCACACACACCTCTCCCCTCTTCTTAGTACGAATAGGAAACCTTGGACACCTTAGGATCCCTCTCTAAGTCGGATTACAACACCTTAAATAGGAAGAAATCTGAAAATAGAAACACCTTGCGTAGTACTGTGGACTGTGCAAGAACTCCGCGCGCACAGTCGACCGGTCGGCCTTTCACAGAAACAGTCCAGGGAGATCATCAACGTTGTTGCCTCACATCCGACCGGTCGCCCGACCGATCGGAGCCCACTGACAACCGGTCGGCCGACCGGTTTGGGCATAACAAAACTGTCCATGGGTTCCATCATACTACATCTGGGTCACGCTGTCCGGCCGGTCGGAGCACCCGAAAACGTGCAAGTTTGAAGACTCGTCCCAACACCATGGGCCCAATATTCATTAATGAGCCCATCTCTTCTTGGGGCAAGCTCAACATGAACTGATGGCCCATCTTGTTGAAGACCTATTTTTATGTGAAAAGCTCATTCAAATAGAGAGGCATTCAATGAGTGCCGTTGGTCTTGTTTCTGGCATTTGATGACCCTGCGTTTCACTTAACTGACGGTATAATATCTAAACGTTGAAAGTGGACCATTGGTCAACATTTCATTTTACACTGAACCGTTTTCTGAACGTTAACTCGGCCTGTTTTCTTTTGGGTATGGCTATTTCATTGGTGGGGCCCACCTAATGAGCGGCTCATCTTTCGGCGAGTTTTCCCTGGAAACACTGTTAATCTTACATATTGCGAAATGATAGGATTGTCTATGCATCAACAATGGAGATTCCATACTATAATCTTAAAGCCATACCTGATTGGAAAGATATTCCCGATGCCGTCGTGTTGCCGAGAAGAACTATTGGTCTTCCGCACCTTACACCTTTAAGAGAACCACTCAATGGAACTAGGGTTTTCTCTTGTGTGTTGGTGAGGGGACCAAGACATATATTTATAGGAAAGAGGGTCAAAGAAGCTTACCCATCACACTTCTCTCCTTTAGGGTTTCCACACCGTAGGTTTCCATATCTGGCTTAATAACTGCGAATAGGGACTACAGTTCAAGCGTCCTACCCCAAACCTATTTACAATGATCACAACTATAGTGGGGCCCACTAAATCGCTCAATCTGAATAATCCAACAGTCATGATCTAAACCAATGATCATGTGTGGCCCACCTAATGGAGTCTTACAAACACATCTCCGCATGTGGACCATCCAGGGATGACCTGGTCCGTACAATGGAATGGGACCCACTGCAATTGTCTTGAAATTAGTGCAATTGTTTTCTCACGTGGCCCACTTTATTAGCACACGTGAAAGTATAAACGACAGCAGGAAGATGACACGGACGTGGTTTGGCTAGTGACCGTGCCCCTAGCCAGGTAGCTAGTGGTCGGTGCTCTGTGGATCCCATCATGATGTATGTATTTTATACATGCCGTCCATCCATTTTTCCAGATCATTTTAGGGCATGATCCAAAAAATGAGCCATTTCTAAATCTCAGGTGGACCACACCACAGGAAAACAGTAGAGATTAAATGTCCACCATTAAAAACATCCTACGGCTCACTGTGATGTTTATTTGACATCCAACCTGTTGATTAAGTCATACAGACCTGGATGAAGGGAAAAAACAAACATCAGATTGATTCTAAACTTTTATTGGCCCCAAGAAGTTTTTAATGGTGGGCGCTCAATCACCACTGTTTTCTGTGATGTGGTCCACTTGATATTTGGATCTACCTCATTTTTTATCTCATACCATAAGATGATATGGAAATATGGATGGACGGCGTCGATGAAACATATACATTATGGTGAGGCCCACAGAGCACCGACCACTAGCCAATGGCTAGTGGCAGGGTCACTAGCCAATCCGCGTCCAGATGACACGGTATGCCCTGTAGCAGTCTGACAAATATCACCGATATTTTGATTTTGCAGAGATTTCATTAAACAATTTTATCGCGAGATTCAAAATCTAATAAAATTTGATATTATCGCGATTTTCATAAAATAAACGTCTAAAAGTTTAACTAAATTCATTTTTACCCAAATATTTAAATTTTAAAGTGATTTATTAATTTATGACAGATATTTTTAATATTTTATTTTCAGCAAGATTTTTGTGATATTATCACGAGAAAAACGTCACATATGAAAATCTTCTGAGAAATTAGCAGGCTCGAAGTCGGTGGTGACCCTCCAGTACGGAGGTCTCGGTACTAATGCCGTCCATCCATTCTGCCAGGAGGGTATGGAAGTTCCTGGAACCTATGTGGGGCCACCGTGATGTTTCTGAGAAATCTACCCCGTCCATCCATTTTGTGAGCTCATTTAGGACATTATACCAAAAACAATCCAGATCCAAGACTCAAGTGGGCCGAAAATGTGAGGATTAAATATCCACAGTTGAAATATTCATGGGGTCACAGAAGTTTTAAATCAGGCTAATATTTGTGTTTTCAAATCATCCCAATAGGAATGACATTATGAACGGTATTGATGTCATAATGGTAAGAATTTCGCTACCCACCTTTTCCTTTAGTGAGGCCCACTTGAGTCTTACATCTAGATCATTTTTGGTATAAGCTCACTAAGTGAGGCCCACTTAAGCCCACAACGTGGATGAATGGGGTGGATTTCTAGAAAACATCACAGTGATCCCCACTTAGGTTCCCTGAACTTCTTGCATAAGGCTTTTACCTAGGGCTGATTGAAAATCCGGCAAAATCGTTAAAACCAAACAAATTAGGCCGGTCGGTTTTCTATTTTATTTTGTGTCGGTTCAATTGACAATGTCAATACAATTACTGTTTGTGAAAATTATAAATCATTTTCAACCAAAATTAACCGACTATATATTTAAATTATATTTATTTGTATAAGTTACCCCTACCATATGGCCCACCTCAATACTATCTTATATATCCTTGCCGTTCATTTGTTTTCTTAGTTTATTTTAGAATGTATTCTCAAAAATTAATTAGATCTAAATCTCAGATAAACCAAACCATAGGAAACAATGTTGATTGAGCGCTCGCCATTAAAAATGTCCTAAGGGCCAATTGAAGAATATGTTTATTTGTCATCAAACCCATTGATAAGGCTAAAGAAACCTGGATGAAGAGAAAAAGTCAAATTCACTTTTAGCTTTATACAAAACTTTTGTGGCTTATAAAATTTTTTAATGATCGCTCATCAATTTTTATATTGGTACGGTCAACAGAGATTTGGATCTGCTTAATTTTTTAATGTTTTCATACAACTGACAATAAGAACAAATCTGAACTAATCAAAATTTATCTGGTACAGTTCGGTTACTAAAGCATCATCAATTCAATTTAGTTATTAAATATTTAAAACAGATAGAGTCGGTTTGGCTAAGTATCTCCCCTCAAAACCGAACTGGCCGAACCGTGCACGTGCACAGCTCTACTTTCTGCAACATATCCGCCGTCCCATTCATCCAGACAGTACTGAAATCCGTACTGGAGGGGTCACTATCAAATTAATCCACCTCTGAAATTTCCATGCCAAGAAATTGGCGAGAATGGACGCATATTGCTTGATCCAAAGATTTTGTGGCCCACAAGAAGTTTTCGATGGTCAATCACCAATGTTTCTTGTACTATGGTACATCTGGTATTCAGAACTGCTTTTTTTTTTAAATTTTTTATCATGCTCTAAAATAAGCTTTCAATATGGATGAACGGCATGGATGTAATCAAATACATCACAGTGGGCCCCACAGTCAGGGGTCCCACCCACCTCAGTGGATCCGGAGTCTCACCTAATCCGCTAGGCATGTCACCGGGGTCGCGAATTAGGTGTTACCCCGGGAACAGCTTAGTGGGTGTTACCCCTACCGTATGGCCCACATGGATGATATTTTGTATATCCACTCCGTCCATCCGTTTACACATACAATTTTAGGATAAGGTTCCAAACATGATGCAGATCCAAATCTCAAGTGGACCATGCCACTGGAAACAGTGTGATTGAGTGCTCCACCATTAAAAATTCTAAAGAGCCCATGGTAAGTTTTTGGTAATGTTTATTTGCAATCCAAGCTCTTGATAATGTCAATAAGGTCTCGATGAAGGGAGATTATAAATATCAGATTGATCCAAAACTTTTGTGGCCCAGAAAACGTTTTTAATGGTTATTAATCACTCTTTCTAGTGTTATGGAACAGATAGACGGCATAGATATATAAAAAATACATCAAGATGGGCTCCACACGGTAGGGGTAACACCCACTAAGGTGTTACCCGGGTAACATCTAATTCGCTCTCTGTCACCGGGGCATGTAGAAGGAGCGAATCAGCCCGGGTAACAGCTTAGTGAGTGTTACCCCTACCTTGGGGCCAACCTTGATGATTTTATGTATATCCACGCCGTCCATCCGTTTCTACACACCATTTTAAGATGATTTATCAAAACTTATACATATCCAAATCTCAGGTACACCACACCACAGGAAACAGTGGTGACTGAGTGCTTACCATTAAAAAATTCTAATGACCATCCTAACGTTTTATTAATGTTTATTTGCAATCCAACATGTTGATAATTCAATAAGATCATTTTGAAGCTAAATTAAAAATATCAGATTGATCCAAAACTTTTGTGGTCCACAAAAAGCTTTTAATGGCCATTAATCACTGTTTCTATTGGTATGGTTCACTGGAGAATTTTATATTCTTATGATTTGGGATCTAATCCTGAAATGAGATGGAAAAAATAGATGGACGGCGTGGATATACAATAAATGCATCAAGGTGCGCTCCAAACGGTAAGGGTAACACCCACTAAGCTGTTACCAGGGTAAGAGCTAATTCGCTCCCCATGTAGAAACCAACACTATGGCAGGTCATCCGTCCACCGTTCAGGTGGTTGGTTAGCTGTTATTCAAAGTCAATCTAGCCGTGGAAAATGTTTTACTCTTGAAGCATATGATCTTAGCCATCCCGTCATTGGCTTCTAACCTACAGTAGACAGGTACGGTCGAAGAAATTGTTTTGGGCCGTACACCCATTTCTTTCTCGCCGATTTGCCAAATGTGTACGACAAGCAAGCTGGCCTGTAAATGGATATGCCACCTCAAAATGGGATTGACCCACTTTTAGGTGGGCCATACCACCATACTTGACTTGCACTACCGGTTGTCCTTTTATTTTGACTTGGTTTACGTTGATGCCTAGTGTTATGGGTGTATCTGAGCAGACCTAGTAGAGCTACGGGCTCAAGGCCCGGGAGCTGACTACAGGTCAGCCTTAGTGAAGGACATTTTGGATACATCAAAGTGGGGCTATTTTTGACCTTCTCTTGATAGCCCGAGCAGGACCTCATATCAGCCTCAGCCATTGTCCTTGGTTTAGCCGACCTGAGATCCCTAACTATAAGGCGGGAGTTATGGGACGTGGTCGTGGGAGATGGGCACGTCTATAGCCGTTGCCCAACGTCTCTCACGCCCCAAAATCCATGCCATCGAATAAGCGTAACTCCCACGTCCTTAGCCATGATGATGGCTGACTATTACTCTCCGACTGTTATAAGAGAGGCACTTTCCTCCATTACAAGGTATACAATATCACTCACATTCAAATCGATTATCAAGCTATTGCCACCTTACCTGACTTAAGCATCGGAGGGCTAACGGTTAGTCTCTAGCCACCCTCTTAGTTCTTTCTGTGTTGTGCAGGATCATTTCCCCTGGTTGAACCGGCTCACCAACAAGAGGACAGTGACAGGCCTCACCTACGGTGGAGAGTTCACCCGACCATATCTGTTGACCAGAAATATGCAACAACACTTGGATTTGTCTGATTTTCTCATTCGGTGGTTATCATGGCGTGTCCCACTTTTGCATGAATTGAAGGTATACTAAGTTTGCTAGCCTTATATTTTGAGCTTTTTTTTTTATTATTGATTTTTGTTGTGGGGGATTCTAATTGGTCCCTCACATGGCTGATTACAAGTGCTTCGCCCTTCGGGTTGAGGGGCAACATATGATGGTTTGAGTAAGGAGATCATCTAAGCAGGATGAGCAGTTCCTTCAACTCAGAGTGGAGCTGTCAAAGTACGGAGCTTGGTGTGAGAGAACTTGCCATCCAAGGAAGATCTATAGTCCGGATGAGAAGTCTGTGGGGAAGAAGCTCGGGCACCGAGATCCATAATATCCTGAGTAAACTAGGTCAACCATCACCAAAGAGGCGGTATAAAGAATTCGGGGCGAATCCCATCAAATCCGGACGAGATAGAAGGCTGAAGATCTTTCCTGTATATTCGGGATAAGAATCCCGCCAAATTAGAAACCTTCTAGCGTAGCATGTTGGGACTTTAAAGTCTAGAACCTTCTCCCACACCTTATATATATGATGATGAACCATAAACCTAGGTAGTTGTAACGCCATGATTTTCGTAACTCGAGTTCTAAACCCGTGTTCCGAAAACCCGAGTGTTAACTTAAAAAGATATCCCATATTTCATTCTCTTCCCAAGTATCATTCCAAGAATTGAGTATTTACAGTGGAAGAAAACAAATCAGGCATATAGGAAAGATATAACATACATTCTAAAGCATCAAAGTGGTGCCCATAAGGCTTACACAAACCAAATATCTCAAATCTAAATCAGAATACAATAATGCAACAATTACAATCATATACAAAAGTTAAAGTAACAATCATCAGGCACGACCCTTTAGTCCACAGCATCATTGTCATGCTCCACATTAGCATAACCTGAACATTATTTAAATCACCTGCACCAACTTTATGATTAACATTTCAAAAGCATGAGTGGCCTGTTCAGTGTGAGGTTCCCTCAGGATTACTCACTAATATTGTTAGCCAAGCATAGTTTTAGAAGTAATACATACAAAACATCCAAGTAAAATCATTATTAAAATGAATGGATGCATGCTTATGTGCCCTCAGACCTGGGGATGCACATCCAACTGGATCAGTAAAATGAAATTCTATCAAGTGAGGTGAACCCACATACAACTCCAAGTGGCAATCGTCAACTAAATTACACGAAGGTACACTGCTCATAAGTCAATCAGTGGTGGTCTGGGAGCCAGCGAAAGTACACTAAGTATGTGCTGCCACATCATCCAAACTGGCCACCCAATCATTCGCAAAATAATAAAACTGACAATAACATGGCTCGTCACTAATATTACCCGTAATGCACATAAAACTGACAATAATGTGGCTCATCACCAACATTATCCGCAAATGCCATGATGTGCATGATTAAGCCAACCATTATTAGTCCAATTACACCCAAACCAATTATAAATTACCCTTACAACTAGTGGCCTTCCAACACAATAGGTTACAACATATTTTCCAACAGAAATTCAACTAGGGACACAATCAAGAACTCAACCCAACAAGACATTTAGTCCAACAAGGGCACAACATATCCTTTAATCACTTTCAGGGGCTACTAGTTTAGGGTCCAATACCATGTATACGATCCAAATCATTCCCTTAAACATTTCAATATCAATTTACTATACATGAGATGGACTAACATAATTTGAAGAGGCAAATCCTACTACACAAATAATTCAAAGTTGTAAGACTGTTCTAATCACCATGCTCAAGCATATGGATAATCTTTATAATGTGAAACCAAATTAAGTGTTCATATGCAACATTTAAGCATTTACTCTACTCACGAGTTAAACATAACTAGGCATAATTGAAAAAAAAACATTATCAAGAGGTGAAAACTATTACTTTTTTTTTTTTTGTTAATACACACACCCTACTATTAGTACACCCACCTTGTTTGTCACGCTGCAATGTTAGCCACCCCCACTCTAGGAATTGATGTCATGACCTCAATATTGAGATGAGGTTATCTTCACTCGGTCTACCACTTGAGCTATGGATCTGGGTGTGAAAATTATTACTTAACTAACAAGTAGTTGGAAAGCCCAAAGGGAGGAATCATCACCTTTCAATGAGAAATCCATTGATATGCAAGTAGTCAAGTGTGGAAAAGGAAGAGGAACTAAATCCTTGCACAAGGACCCTCTTAACTTGAATACTCCTAATTATCAAGGGCCCTATGATCACTTTCAATCATAAGTAATGATTAGAGTAAGTTCACAACTCTAACCCCAATAATGAGATTAACCAAAAGTTCTTGGCTCCACCAAACTAAGAGAGGAATCAAACTCTCACTCTAGTATTCCAATCACACCTCTCATCTTACCTAACTTGAGTAACACAAAAGGTTAGGATTCCAAAATCAATCAAATTAAAATTCATTAATCTAGAAAAACCTTAACTACCCATCCTAAGCTTAAATTGATGGGGGTTCAAGGGATGACCTTAAGATGCTTTACATGACTTGATCAAAGGTAAATCAAGCAATCCAATCCATGAAATCCCAACCTAATCAAGTCATTATACACTTTAGTTACTAGGAACTTGAAAAAAGGTTGCAGAATGAATTTTACCTTACAGAGCAATCTAGCTCACAAACCTGGGATCCAATTTGGATTCAGTTAACTCAATTAGTCTAACTACTGACTCTAGGCACCACTGACCCTATAACTGTTACATTTAGCTCCGGCCATGAAAATATACCAAGTTAGCAAGGGACTCACAACTCCTATTATAACCGAGGTTGATCAGTGAATGGTCTAAGGAAAAAATCACCACGTTTGCTGAAAATCTATTGGACAACAATCATGGACAGTTTGGATGCTCCATAAAAGGTCATTAGCTGCAGGAAATGGCAACCCAAGGTCGACTTAGCGTCCACCCGAGTCAAGTTAGGGATGAGCCATTCCATGCTTCTTACTCTCTTCTACTTCCTTCGCTGCTAGCTCAACCAGACAGGGGCTGGACTCGTCCTGGACCCACAGGGTGACTCGACAATGGAAACACTAGCACAAGCAGTGTCCTGCTCAACAAAATCAACCTGCAAACCTATGGAGTCGAGGAGGGTTGGCGAGAATGCTCTAACCTGCCACCCTCACACCCCTTAACTGTTTGAACGTGGCAAAACCCAACTCGAGACTCGAACAAGTCCGACAGCATGAGCCAAAACTCGAGCCTGACTCTCTCTCTCTCTCTCTCTCTCTCTCTCTCTCTCTCTCTTTCTGTCTTTCTTTTTATTCCCTCTCTCTCCTAGGGTTTCGGGCAGGGGGTTGCCTTTCTAAAAATAGAAAGAGGCTTTAATAGTCATTCAAAGCCCTCTCTAGACAGCTACTAATCATTGGATTAGTTGAAAACGTCTAGCGCGTAATTTCATTGAACTAAGGGCTTAATAGGCTACTTGGATGAGATTCGACGATGTGGATGGACTTCTGATATAATGGATCATCGAGTGATCGTCTCTGATTAGGAAATGAGGCCCACTCCAAGAAGTTTGATTTTCCTACAAAACAAGGAAGGGTTGGCCGACAATGGTTTTTTCCATTGGAGGGGTTATCCTTAGATCTAAAGCTTCTAGACAGATTGGATTGGTCCACAGACCACAGTGGGGCCCACAAATTATCAAACCAATCTCAAAACTGTGATGGGCCCTGAGAGTTTTTGCCACGACAATAACTCGAGCTCGGTTGCTAGTTCTCGTAAGAACCTTCCAAACTGACGCTTTAGGGTTTTGGATTGCCCTAGAATCGATGACCAAGATGCATTGAAAGGGCTTCTAGAAGGCCAGCAATGGTTGAGATTGAGCCACGTAGGTGCATGAAAAGATTCTTTCCACCCCTTGCAAAATGTCGTACAAAAGCCCTAAAAGGAGAAACTAATGGAGGGTTGGGATTTAGCCTCAACGTGTGGCTGAGATGCAAAGAGGAACAAACCAATTGGATTTTGATCGAAGCTACGAAAATAAGTTTCCGTTTTCGAAAAAAAAAAAACTATTTTAGGTTAGATGAAGATTTTTTTTTATAGACCTTACTTCTGCTTCATGCACAGAGTACTCTTTTATTAAACCATAATAGGATTATTGGAGATTCCTTAATTATGAATGTACCCCTCTATGTGTGTGGGGACTCGATGACACCCACTCCCTCAGCTTTTTGCTCTTTATTTAGTGTATTGAGAGTGATTGGGTTCTGGTATTAACTTAGATGTAATTAAGCATGTAACTTGAAGTCGCTACTAGCCAAAATAAGCCTCAAAATCTAGCCGACTAAATACTATCCTTGCCTCGATGGTAGACTTCTAGGAGTTTCAACACGTAGTTTAGGGTTCGAGTACCCATAGGTGTTGAGAACCCACTACGACATGGGTGTCGGTGATAAAAAAAAAGAAAAAAAAAAAGAAAGAAAGGTGTTAAGCATTGTTTTCTACTCGCATCGCATGCAGTTACAACATTTAAAGGTTTTTTGAGAAATTAATAAGATTTCAACATTGGTACATAAGGCCATACTTTGCAGAGTTCAGGACTCCCAAGTATGCACAATAGAAAAATAAAAGAGAATGTAGTGAGGAGGAATTGGAGTGCACTAATAAAATAAAAAATTACGCGTGTGAGTATGTGTGATGTCGTTTGTATGTGTAGATTAGACTGCAGGATAGTATAGGATATGAGAAGGAAAATGGGAAACCAAACACCCTTCTTGTAAAAAGAGATAGTTATATATCCTTAATTCCAACCTTACTTTTTGACTTCAGTAATTTCTTTTACTAAGAATATACTTTTAGTTCTTAATTTGAGCGATGTGACGATGAAGATAAGTGTTTTTCTAAATCTTTTAGAAACTTAGGCAGATTCAGTATATGCAAGCATCAAGCCGACATTACCGACAACCCCTTAAATGCACATAAATTTGCTCTTAACTAGCCCCCCCCCCCCCCCCCCCCCCCCCTAATTTTTTTGCTTATGCCCTCATATCACTTTCACCTGTGTGGTTTAAATAGGCCTTCAACTAGTACCTCAAGTAATGGTTGTAGGCCTATAGCTATCCTTTCAACCAATGCAGTTTCTTTTGGGTTAGGTAATCATTTTTGTTAGTGAAGGAGGTTGCTTTGTACAACTGGTATTTCGGGTACCTATTGTCTGTTTAGTCTTTTCGGGCATTGGATGAGTGGTCATGATCTATTTTTCATCAAACTTAGGCATTAGTCGATCAGGTCCGATGATTGACTCACGGGGGAGCTGGGGACCCTTTCGATTCAACTTTCTTAATTTTCACTGCCTTTAGAGTCTGGCAAATGTGGTTGATCGAAAGATGTGTGGCCGAAGTTTTCAAGTGGCTTGGACAATAGACTGACATATGATTTCATCAAGTTGCACACCTGTATGTTGATCATTTTCAAGTCATGCCAAGGACCTTTTCTATTCGATCCATCTAGATTTTCAAGTCCTTCTAGATTGGCTGCAAACAGTTTTATTGTTACAACATGTTTTTAGGTTTTCGAATGTCTAGATAGTTTGTTAGAATTGGATTGGTCTAATTTTTTGATTTACTAATTTGATTCACTAGTTATTATCAAGACCTTCCTGAAGTGTATCCTAACCAACTTATATGGTCATCCGATGAGTGTCGAGTCGCATGGAGATATTTTAATCAAATCTTAACTAAAGTTGAAAAGTAGTTTAATCTTATTTTGGGTGGGTTGTCTATAGTATGTAACCCCCAATTAAAGAAAATTCGAGAAGGAGAGAGAGAGTGAGTTTGAGTGGTTAAATCTAAGTCGTTAAAGGGCTTTTCATAGGTAAATTTTGAATTGCCCATCTCCAAGCTTGACAACTCTAAATTCCCAAAATACACTTTCCTTTTATTTTAGGGCATGTTTGGATTGAAAATTACCACAGTATTGTAATAGAAACTTTAATTATTATAAATTCCTTGTCTCCTAAACACATTTACATTTTTTTTTACCGAGGATTGTCGTGTTTGGTTTATTAGCACTAAGATTGTAGTGATGATACTTTTTCATTACTTCAGTGATAATTTATCAAATCCATATACTGATGTGCTAATTTTGATTTAAGATTTTTACAATAATACAATTGAAAAGCATAATGATTATAAATTTCTTTACCTGTCTTTTGAAAACATTTATATGTAATTGATGATTGCCATGTTTGGTTTCACAATGGTAAAATTATAATAATAACGCTTTTTCATTACATTACTATAGTAATCCTCAATCATAATTATGTTGAAAAATCCTTCTGTATATTTAGTACACGGCTAAGTCAGATTTATCGGGTTCAAGGCTTGACTTGAATAGTCAATTTCTCAATATAGATTTGCTGCCATTTTTCTGATAATTCTAACAAGTGCAAACGAAGGAAATCCGCAAAGTGTCTTCAGGATACAATGAACTCTTAATCCGAATTTTAACACAAAAATTTACATATTTAAGTGTTAAACATATCTTTAGTTATAACACCAATATGCCTTTAAAATGTTCAGAATTAAAATACAGCAAGATGTCAGATATGAAAATACTGAACATCGCTTGATCAGGGAAATGGATAGAATCATTAATCATTCTAGATTATGATATCCATGATATATAGCAATTGAAGGGTCATGGTATCTTTTCTGGAGAGACTCATGTTTCTCTTCAAGACATCTACACCCTTTCATATGCAAGAGACATTCTGCCATGAAAGGATATGACCCTTTCTTTTGTGGCAGTTATTTATGTATCCTCTTAGACAAAAGCGGTTATGCAACAGCCCAAAACTGTTGTCATATGGGATCCAGATCATAGTCAGCGTAACTGCCGCCACATGTATGGCATGTGGCACAAATGTCACATATTTGTGCCACATGTATGACATTCTGTACATTTGTACCCAAGCAGCCCTACAACCCATGCCACGCGCGCGTGCACGGACGGTGCTTTGCATCGTCCTTGTGGGGATTCGAACCTTGGTTCGAGTAGCAAAACCTTCTCTTACAAACTGGCTATATAAACTTTTATGAAAAGTTTTAATAATATATATATTTATTTACTTATTAAAAACAATTTTTTATTTTTTAAATTGACTCTTTTTATTATTATAAAAAAACACAACAAATTGACCCTTAAATTCCTTTATGAATACTTTCAAAATATAAAGTTCACCGCTCCGATGAAACTAATTACAGGGGGAACATTTTCATTTGATGCTCGCCTCATGGGCACTGTTATATCTACCCAATTATACATGAGATACTTATGTTCGGTCTCTATTATTCACAATCTATACCTTTCAACGTAACTATGTCCATTAAATGAACAATTGAAAATGGCCAAGGAATATAATTATGGAACCGGATCGTTTGCTTGGCTTAAACATTGTTTTCCTAGTCAAGGAAGTTCATATAAGATCCAAGCCACTCAGCAGGTGGGCCACTGTGTTTGTATGTATCATTTACTAGCACAGTGGTATATTTTTAGCAGCCTGGCCCACCTTATGGACAATCCAGATTCAACCACGAAAGCAATTTGTACGGAGGTCAGTCGCGATGAATCACAGGTTCACCTGTACAAACTCTTCTGGAAGAATGGTATATGCTCTCCTAGTCACTGGTTTTGTACAGGTGGGATCCAGCTCAGTGATCTGGACCGTTGTTCTGATGGCCAACAACATGGAACTGTTATAATGCCCCCGAAATCTTCCTGAATGAAGCAAACAATCCTAACCGTACGTTTCCATAACTGTCCTGGAAAATATATGGTTAATTAACAACAAAAGGATGACTAAAGGCCACAGATTGGAAACATGCCAACGAGTGTGCTGGGATCCTTCGACTCCAAATAATTTTGGGGTATCCCTCGTCCACCGTGGGCACCAGATCAACGGCCTGGATCACCAATCCATGGGCTCCACCTACATTCCTAGTGACATTTCATGGTTCTTGACCGTTGGCTGCAAACCTAATTAATTCCAACTACAGAATATTTTAATGACTTTTTAAAATAAAATGATTGGCTGGCATGATAGGAAAATAGCACACTGGACAATTATGTCAAATCTCGCTTAGAATTTTAAAATCTCACGATATTTTGTGGGGAAGTCATGAAATAATACCATCCTAACAATATCATGAAATATTCAAAATCTTACAAGTTTTAAATGTGATTCTATCATGAAATTATTGTGATTTTAACACAAAATATTTAAAAATTACAGTAATTCATTTTATATCCAGTCGTGCTTAACCGCGCACCTTTGCACACGTTATGGGCACAAAATCTGCTCGGTCAATGTGATGCGACACCCCATGAAACCTTCAGGGCCCAACTTGCAGCCTAATCCAAAACTCTTGTGGACTATAGCAAAGAGAGAAGCAAATCAAGGGAGGAAATTGTTTCTTTTTTTCATGGCCCACTAGAGTTTTGGATTTGGCTGAAATTTGAACTATAAGGTTTCATGGGGTGCTGCATCACGTGGACTGATCAAATTTTGTGACCATGACACGTGTGCAAAGGTGCACACTGGACCTAAGAAGGTGAACAAGCGAGCATTTATCTTTTATATCTAGTAGGGTGCATGGAGCTTGCAATGTGGTGAGAAAGGATGGGAGAGAAAAGGGAAGGGACAATTGGAAAAGGCTTGGGGAGTTTCCACTAATATGAGGTAAATGACTAAGCTTGCATGATATCTATGCCATCCATCAACTAAACCTACCTGTTTGGCCTTTACTAAAAAAATCAGGCTGATCCAACTGCCAAGTGGGCCAACTTATAAACTTACATCTATGACCTTTAAATTTACGTGGTATATGGCCCAACTAATTAGGTCTTTGAATGAAATGTTTAGGTAATTCTTTCACCATGATGAGGCACATCAAATAAATGGATTGGATCGTAAATAAACACCACAATAAACCTTATACAAAACTAATGTTGGGTGATCCTTCTGAACTGTTTTTTTTTTTTTTTTTTTTTTAACATAAGCACTCACGCCATAATAGGATTTCACCATAATGGGTGCTAGAACCCATAACTTCGTTTAAAGTGTCTTTTGATATCCCTATTAATTTAAACTTGTATTATTTAAACTTAAAATTATTTATTAATTTAATAATTTATTTACAAATTTTTATTTTCAACAAGATATTTTCAATAATATTAAGATAAAAAATATCAAAATTCAAAAATCTCCCACATTTTCCAGGCTGAGAAATTGTTGGGAACACATTTTGTCACAATGCAATTGACTAAATGTGCAGTTTCCATAATTTACCAAACTATGACAGCTCATCCACGAAGCTAGTCCCATTTGTGTATGCCAATCTTGACCGTCCATGTCATTGGCTGTAATGGAGCTTAGTCGTCCAAAGTCATAGTGGCCAAATAAAACTAACCATCTAATTTTACCATTGATTTCGGACCACTGACGACTTCATTTCAACTGCCAATTTCACGCATGCCAATTTCAGGGCCAGGATTCAAAGATGTAATGTTTGAGTCATGGAATGGCCGAGAAAATAATATCATCATCCATCTACTGGCGGTCAAATCTCTCTCCACCGGCTATGATTGACCGACTGTCTATTTCATCTTTGTGGGGGTGGATTGTATTTCCTCGAGGAGAAAGAAGAATAAAAAGAGACTTTTGAGCCCATGATTTAAACCATTTGGACAGATGATGATATGATACAATGCACTGGCGTGGCTACCATAAGTTGATGTGATGTATCGTGGTGTGACTCAAACTTCTGGACAGATTCTACGCACTGGACACGTTGGCATGAAAAACAGAGTACCTTGGCCATTTCGATTTTTCAAAAACATTGAGGGCCAAAGGGTCACCGTCGTCGATCAATTTGTTTTCATCTACCAATTGAAAAGAAATAGGTAATCCTATTTGATTTCATCATTGCCACCAGCATTTATATAAACTCATAATATATAAGAATCATGGTGTTGTTGGTATGTGTATATATGATGTCGGGTATACCCATGCCTATTATAACTCAATCCAAATCGAACGCTTATGAATCCAAACACTAAGATAGATAGAGAGAACATGAATGATCGTCTATGACCGGGAACTGAGCAATTTGATCATCCACTCAGCCACCCGTAAATAAAATCATGTGGTTTGTGAAGGGAATGATTAGTCCTAAAAAAAAAAAAAAAAAACTTTTTATCACTATGATATCTGAGATAAACTCATTTGCACAATAGGAGAGTAGAAGGATGTCAATTATATTAATTTAAATGAAAATAAAATTTTATAAAGATAATTCTTGACGATTTAACGTATTGGCGTAGATGGTGAGGTCTTAGAGCAAAGTTTTCCTTGGTCAAGTGACTTGGACGTAAATGAAAGGAATTAAACTACTAAAAAAAAAAAAAAAGATATTCCTTACTAGAACGACTTGGATGTAGATGAAGGGAATTACACTATTCTTAAGCTAAGTTGATCTATCGTAGTAGCGTAAACGAACTCGATTATACAACTCTTATGTTAAAATTGGTCTAATATAGTAGTGTAAACAGTTTATATTACACTTCTTCTAAGCTAAGATAAACTAAGATAAGATGGGCAACATTGCACTGTAATTTGTGTTGGGTTGGGTTGGAAAGGGTTCGTAGCTCTTTGATCTTCTTTCTATTTATAGAATTTTGAGTAGCTGGAGAGAGATTTTCATAGTCACTCTTCATGTCTGTTAATGTGGAAATAACCATATGGGCCTATGAACAACAATGACTTATCATGCATTGTCATGTGTATTTGTCATTTGTCATGGGCTGCCATTGGTTGGGCATACATCCTGCCCCCACCATGTGGAAGACAATTCTTTTCATAATGATATCTGTTGGTGATCGCTATCTCTTTCTCTGTATAAACATATGTAGTACCCATTAAACTCAGCCAACTTAGTGTTGTTGTTATGTAGCTCTTTAATAGATTTTAGCCATAAGTACTTATTTTGTGTGATGCTACAATGCATCGGTTGAATGTCACTAGCTGCGACCATATTTTGGTCAATAGCCATTTTCGGTCACTAGGTCACTATAGTGGGTAGTCGGCTTTGCTACGTGAGTGAGATACATGACACGTGTCCCATTGTAAGAGCCAAGTAAGCTTATCATTTTTCGAATATTTATGACTTTTCAAATTCTTATCACTTTCTATTGTTAAGGCGATCGAAGAGAACTTTTGTTTGTCTTATTGAGATTTCGATGTGTCGTAACATTATTTGAGCTGCTATATCTAACAGGGTTAGATTAGGCCTAAACACATGCACAAGTAAAATGTGAAATATATACACGAACTAGTTTCGTTATATTGTATATGCACAGTTAATATTCACCAAACCATATGGCTGAAATATATTATTATTATTATTATTATTATTATTATTATTGCCACTAACAACCAATTGAACGGCAAGGGAGATTGAATGCCTGAGAACTGTATAACGAAAACGAGAACGCCATCAAATTCAAGGAATTTAGGTGTAAGGATTGACAAATCATAAAAATGACTTTTTCAGGCCTTAACTTTTCCAAGAGAATACCAACATGGAGAAGTAGATTCAAACGAAGATAAATGACAGCTGTCTCTGTGGGGGCTGTTTTGCCCTTCTTTAGGGAATCAAAACCACAATCACAGCCTTTGTGGACCTTTTTGTGCTCAAAAGGCACATTCCAATTTACTTGAGTAATGATTACATCGATTTACATAAATAGGAAAATTGAAGAAAAGATGCCTAAACAGTTGGGATAATTACTACAAAAGTTATATCCCCGATATTATCGATAATGCATGATACTAATACAATATTAGATTTTAGTTGATAAGCTTTCCAGCATGGGTCGATGTGTAGTAATACATCCTAATGTATTACTATGTATTGCAATGTATAGTAAATAATGTATTGATTGTTGTGGTCCACCTAAGTATCTGAATTAGATTATTTCAGGCCCTTGATTAATGGCTATAGTACTGCATTGGGATGTACTCGAGCAAACCTCATTTAGATACTTCCTGAATATAGGATGGCCATTCTGGGCCCAGGCTTGATTAAACAGAAGCATTAGCTCCCGTGGGCCCAATCACCAAAGCTAGGGCTGTCAACATGTACATGGACCAACACATACCTGATGGACCCAACCCGATTTTAATGGGTCAGGGTCCACTTTCAGGCCGGTTTGGAAATTGGGTTGGGTTTGGGTCTACCATTTTGGGACCGGGTTAAAATTCAAGTACGGCGGGCTTCGACCGGGCCCACCATTTTGAACCCGAGTTAAAACTCGAGTCTAGTCGGCTTCTGTCCCATCCACCATCTTGGACCTGCGCACAGTAGAATCCGGCCCAATTAAAATTTAATACTAATAAGATGGTCCATTTACACACCATGTGTCCAAACGGCACAATTGTGTGCAATCTAATCCATTCAAATGGCGAAGCATTCAAAAAGGGCCGTTGGTCTTGTTTTCCGCATTTGATGGCCCCACATTTCACCGAACTGAACATTGGAAGTGGACCGTCCAGAGATGAGCTGGTCCGTAAATCAACCAGGCCCACACACGTACGATGGAATGGGACCTACTTCAATTTTTTTTAAAATAATTCATTTGTTTTCTCACGTGGCCCACTTGATTAGCACACGTGGAAGTATACAACTCTGGTCGGTGAGAAAAGAAAGCAGGAATGAAGATCACCGAGATTTTGAAAATCTCGGGATATTTTTCTGAAATTTCATTAACAATATTATCTCGAGTTCAATATGTAAGGAAAATTTACATAAAATGTGCTTTAATCGCAATTTTTACAAAACAAACGTCTAAAAGTTTAACTAAATTCAGTTCTACCCAAATATTAAAATTTTAAAGTAATTTATTAATTTATAACAGAAATATTTTAATATTTTATTTTCAGCGAGATTTTTCACACGAGAAAAACGTCACGTATGAAAAACTTCCGAGAAATTATCAGAATCGGTTTCGGTAGTGACCTCTCCAGCACTAAGGTGTTAGCACTAATGCCGTCCATCTATTTTGCCTGGACGGCTTGGATGAAACATCATTGGAGCAGACAGTACTGACCTCGGTACAAGAGGTGTCACTATCGAATGAATGTGTCTCTGGAATTTGCATGCCAAGAAATTGCCGAGAATGGAAGCGGACTGCATGCGCCCCTGGACTGAGGAAGTTCCTGTGGTGGGAAGCTGTGTGGGGCCTAGAGGGATACCCTTGACAAATCCACTCCGTTCATCAGTTTTACAAGACAACAATAGGGCACAAATCTAAAATCCAGTTAGATCCAAAACTCACGTGGTCCACACCACATAACGTTCACTATTGGAAACTTTGTGGGTCCCACAGAATTTTTATATGATGATGATATTCATGCCTAAAGTTTATCTGAGTGGTAATAACCCTATGAACGGTTTGGATAGCATATAAACATCATGATCTGTTCCGGAAAGGTTTCGACAGTGTGGTATGGCCCAGACGAGTTTTGGATCTGACTGATTTTTAGATTCCTGTCCGATTGGGGTCTTGCAAAAATGATGGACGAAGTGGATTTATCATTGGCATCTCTGTGGGCCCCACAAAGCTTTTTAGCACAGGAACGGACACAAGCAATCCACGTCTGCCTAGAATGAGACATGTCCCCGGGACGTGTAGAAACCAAGACTATGGTAGATCATCCGTACACTGTACATGTGGTTGGTTAGCTGTCATTCAAAGTCAATTGGATCTTAGCCATCTGATCATTAGCTTCAAACGTACGGTGGACAAGTACGGTCGAAGAAATTGTTTTGGGCTGTACATTTATTTCGTTCTCACCCATGTGTCAAACGTGGACGATATGTTCACAGCGTGATGAACACCTCGAAATCAGGTTGACCTTAGGTGGGCCACACCACAATACTTGACTATCACTATCAGTTGCCCTTTGATTTTAATTTCGTCTACCTTGATGCATGTATCTGCCTGATTTTCTCATTGGGTGATTACCATGGTGGGTCCCACCTTTTTTCATGAATTGAAGGTATCCTAAGTTTGCTGAGCCTTATATGTGAGTTTTTCATTTATTAATTTCAAATAATTTTATCATTCTATTTGGAATATATAATTTTGTTTAAATAATATAGCAGAAATCAATAAATTTTAAAGTGGTTTAAATAATCAATAAAAGTGCATTTTTTAATTTTAGGGTTTGATTACAATATATTTTGGAATGGAAAATAATAAATAAAGTATAATGAATTATTTTCCAAAAATTGCTGGGAAAGGTGCCAAAGCAACAATTTTCCAAAAATTATTTCATTGCATTTTGAAGTTTTAATGAATTAAAGCCATTATTTAAAATGGCTGGAAAAGTAAAATATAGGAGGGACATTCAAAGTTGAAATTGACATTCTAAGCTCATTGGACATGTTGGAGTGTTAAAATCCTTTGATGTACATAGATACACTAACGGCCTCTAACTGCTCAAGCTTTTAGAAAAAGTTGTTATTTAACATGGTATCAGAAAAAAGGCCAATATAACTCTATAATATACTTCCTAAGAGAAGCAGTTTATGGTGTGAATTGAGTTTTCCTCCACCCTTATCTAATATGGTCTCAGGGGATACATCATTGGCCTCGAACAACTTGAGCTTTTAGAAAAAGTGGTTATTTGACATGGTATAAGAACATAAGGTCAATGTGACTCCATAATATATTCCCTGAGGGGGGCTATTTATGGTGTGAATTGAGTGTCCCTCCCCCTTGTCTAGTATGATCCGGTGTGGAGTTCCACCTTGCTCATGTGGAGTGTTAAATTCCCTTGATATACATTAATATTGTCATCCTCTAACGGCTTGAGTTTTTAGAGAAAGTAGCCATTCCCTTGATATACATTAATATTGTCATCCTCTAACGGCTTGAGCTTTTAGAGAAAGTAGTCATTCAGCATAGTATCAAAGCGTACCTCTGTAATATATTCCCCCACCATGGGCCACAAACGCATCAAAGACTTTGTGGCCACAATCTATGAAATGGTGACAAATGATTGTGAAAGTCTAGCTCAAGCACTACTTGTGTAATATGTGTCATGACATCATCATCATGCATTTTGTATGACCGACGCCACAGTAAGTGCATTTTAATCTATCCAAACACTGAAAAAACGAAGGCCCAAAACCGTCGCTAACCATTGCTTCTTCTTTTTTTCTTTTTTTTTTCTTTTTGCCCTTTTCACATAGTTGTACTATTCAATCGGTGTCCACGAATTCAATGGCTAAAATCAAATGTTCTTGGCTCATCTGAGCTCTACCAACCTCTCTTTCTTTTAGTAACCCGCCACGAAAGCTCTTTTGCACACGTGTGCAACATCTGAGCCATTCAGTGATAGTCCAATAACAAATAACAGACCAATACACCCCTGATGAGAAATTTTGATAGAGAAAATGACCAATTGGACACATTCAACACCCATGTCTCCCCTGCCAATGAGTGGCTACCTAACATTTTCAGTAGGGCCATGTTCACCTTGGGCCCACTTAATGAATCTTGACTCCAAGGCTCCAAGTAGGTGGGCAGCCTTGGGACGTGTGAATAATTTGTTCGGCACGTGGAAATTCTAGAAGCTATGCCAAAGTACAAGTGTACCTTCTCTTTTTCAAATAATTATAAAAACCCCTTTGTTTTGGATTATTGCATGGACCTGCTTCCTTGTCCAAGGTTCATTATAAAATCCCTGTAAGAGGAAACAACACCAATATCTTTAAACAACAGACCATTATAACTCTATCTTATATGAAATTAGTTTTAGACATGTGAGTGTAGTATTCATTTTACACCTCAAAATTCAAGATGATTAAAGCTTCAAGTGGCCCACCATGTTAATTTGAATTTTTTTGGTGGTTGTCTATTAATTTCTATGTTGTGGCCTACTTGATGATGAGATTAACCTGATTTTTTGACCGCTCAACTTTTATTGACCCCACAGGACGTGCTACATGCCATTTGCAAATAAGATGGGCCCCACAAGCACCCAAGAAAACTCATCAAAGCAGGGTATTTTGTCATTTGGAATGCAGAAGGAATTACCTACAATAATCCCAAATAGAGGCGTGGTGTTTACAATTATCATAAAACGGAGGAGCGACATTAACAATTATCCTCTTTTTATACATATACTGCCAAAGTCCATCAATGGCTAGCGTTCTTCGCTCCTTGTAAAGATCACTGCACACGTGGCATTAATGAAATCGAAACCGTTTATTTGGCATTTCCAATGGAGAATGGGCCTAGATCCAAAATGACAACGGTTTGGACGGTCTAGCCTCTTTATCGTTCGCATGGAGACAAACACTAAAAGACAAATCAGCTATGGATCCCATTCAGTGAGAAAAGAAGAAAATCGTTGGTGATGGGCCAATCAAGGTGGTCCACTTTGGATTCAGGATCATCCTGCACGTGTTACACGTCTTTGATATATAGTCTATGACACGTGGTGTGTGTGTGTAGTAATGACACATGAAAGGAAAAATGGACCATAAAAAAGAATGGCCCACTTGGCAATTGTACTAATAGCTAGCTCAAGGTGAGGCCCACCTGATTCCTGGTCTGGATCTGGTGCACAAGAGAGAGGGAGAAGCTTGTTACATGTTATGGGTTATGTCCAGGAGGTTAAACCCACCTTTATGAACACTTAGATGCAAAAATAAGACCCATCCACTCTTCATGTGGGCCCCACTATAGAATAAAAGTGCATTATTTCCAAGAATGGTTGGAGTTGTCTAAAAAAAGTGACTTTTTAGAACCATTAGCAATCTATGATAAGATCTAACAAATAGGTTGATCAATTTGGACTTATCCTCTATCTAAATGATCTGGACCGTCCAATTAAAGGCTAGTGATCATATATGTATGGTTGTCTAATGACATGGTAACCCATAAAGTCTGTTGGACCAAATGTACGGTCTAAATCAAGTGATTGGATTTCTTAAGCGTCCCTATGCAAATAGGTGCATTGTAAATTTTGCTACTCTGAGAGCACTGTGCGTAGATGCGATTGGATTAGTGTAAAAGATCCTCCTTTGAGGCCCACCATGTTGTATATGTGAAATCCACTCCGTTCATCAGGTGATAACTGATAACTCCTTATTTTCACAGTACATGCAAGAGATCAGTTGTGAATAATGTAAATTGCGCCTGAGTTATGTTGTATCTTCCTTTCATTCTGGTGAGCCTCACCTGATCAACGGATGTGATAAAAGATACAAACTATAGTGGCCACACGCTAGTGGTCGGTGCTGGAAAAGCTCTGAGGCCCACCGTGATGTATGTGTTTCATCCATGCCGTCCATTTATTTTGTGAGCTCAATTTTGGGCATAAGTTCAAAAATTAGGCAGATCCAAATCTCAGGTGGACCACACCTTAGGAAACAGTGGTGATTGAACGCCCACCATTAAAATTTTCCTAATGCCCACTGTAATGTTCATTTGCCATCCAACCTGTTGATTAGGTCACAGATCTAATCTGGGAGAAGTAAAAACACAAATATCAGCTTGATCCAAGACTTTTATGGCCTTTAAAAAATTTTTAATGGTGGGTGTTCAGTCACCACTGATTCCTGTGGTGTGGTCCACCTGAGATTTGGACCTGACTAATTTTTGGAATCATGCCCAAAATGAGCTCAAAAAATAAATAGACGGTATGTATGAAGCACATGCATCATGCTAGGGCCCACAGAGCTTATCCAGCATTGACCGCTAGTGAGGTGCATAGTGGCGGTGTCACTACGGGAGGGGTCACTACTGCCTAATCCGAATCCGTTTGAACGGAGAACGGCTTCGGTGGATTCCCGAATCCACCGAGGTGGATGGGATCCCTAACTGTGGGGCCCACCATGATGTATGTACCTGACATCCATACCGTCCATCAGTATTGAAAACTCATTTCAGAGCATGATGCAAAAAATGAAGTAGATCCAAATCTCAAGTGGATCATAGTTGTGATTATATCCCCACCGTAGGGTCACAAAGACCTGGATGAAGAGACTATGCAAATATAATCTAGATCCAAAACTTGTGTTCCCCACAGGAAGTTTTTAATGGTTATTTACTACTATTTCATGTACTATGTTCTACTAATATTTTGTGTTTGCACAATTCAATCAAACAAGAGTAGAGCTGAGTGAAGATAACCTCGTTTTAACATAGAGGTTGGCTAGCTCAGTTAACTCACTCGGCACAGCTTGGATAAGCTCGACTCAGCTCGGCTCGGCTCAAAAAGCTAAGTTCGGATTGAGTCAAGCTGATTTTTTGAGCTCAGAAGAATTTTGAGCTGAACTCGAGCTGGCCGAGCTCGACTTAACCCGGCGTGCAACTCGGCCTGAAGTCAGCTCATTTCGGCTCGGCTTGAGTTATAATTTAATTGTATAATATTATATTTGTGTGTGTGTGTGTGTGTGTATAACTTAACTTATATATTATATATAATATAAAAAGGTCCTACCTGTATAAAAATAAAAATAAAAACGCCCGAGCTCAACTTGATTCAAAATCTCAAACTCGGCATGAAATTAAAGCTTGAGTTCAAACTCAGCTCAAACTAGACTTGAGCTGACCAAGCTGTTAATTGAATTGAGCTAAGCTAGCTAGTCAGGCTCGAGGACAGAGTCGAGTCGAACTCAATCTAGAGTAGGTTGCTGGCCAAACCAAGCTGAGTTGTGCCAAGCTCAACTCGGTTCAACTCGGTGTTCAGCTCTAAACGCAAGGCCACATGTATTAGTAAGGGTCTGTATTCAGTTTATGCGTGTGACTTGGAAGTATAGGCGTGCGAGAGTCAAACTCGACTCAATGTTTGATTGAACGCTGGTGACCCCTACGCTGAGATGGACCAATTATGACCAAGTCATGGGACTCAATTGCCCTCGTCAGCCACCAGTTATAACAAGTGATAAGGCGATTTGCGGATGGATAATTGTTATAGTCCTTTCTAATAAATTCTTTTTGCCTTGTGTCTTAAGTGCTTGTTCTTTCACCAATAATCATAGCAAAAATTATTTTTCAAAGGAATGATTCATTCATAGATGGTGCTCATAATTGACAGAGTAATAATTAAAACTATAGAAAAATAAAAAGAGATAAATACCTAAATTGTCTGTATGAACAAACAATCTAGGCTACTGGTCAATAGGATGTGACCAGGGTGTTAGATTCTTCAAATAAGAACTCAGCTGATCGAGATCCAGCAATAGAAGGTTGTGGATATTTATTCTATTCTTACAGTATTGTAACAGTGACACTAGACAATAGCGATCGAATTTAAGACTAGGCTAGACTATGCTAAGATAAAAGTAAAGGTAAAGATAATAAGATAAATTGTGTTTGGCATGAGCCCAGAGCTCTTCATTGCATTCTCCTTTTATGGCTTCTATAGGCAACAAAAACCTTGCCAGGTTTCCTTATTAGTCTAAGATTCTTCACAGTTACAACTTTTATGTGGTTTTTCCATAAGATATCTTCGTAAATCTGAAATTGTTTTCAAATATCTTACCAACGTGGCTATGATGATTTCAATCACACACCTATGAGGACCAATGAAATGCTGCCACGTTTCAGTGCTACGATCTTAATAATGACAGAATAGTACCCGCGCCTAAGGATATCTTCTGCCCATTTTCCTTCGGCGATATGCCTCTCATCATAAATGCAATGGCACATAACCATATGCATGCCTCTTGAGGAAATGCAGCGACAAGTACATGCGGCCCTAATTTGTGTGGTACAGGACTAAAGAAGCGTATTCAACACGTTTATAAAAGACCCACCAAGGAAAAAAATCCTATCATAGATACGGATATGCTCTATAAGGCCACTCTCACAATCTCTCCAAAATAGGAGATCTTTTCAGAGATGTTCAAAGCTCTCGCGATGATTAGAAAGATTCCAAAGATCAGACCAATGTATGAGCAAATTGGCACTAATGGATTGGCGCCCAATCTATTGTTGTTGTTTCATGTGCTATAGTCCACCTGAGATTTGAATATGCTTCATTTTTTTTTTATCATGCCCTAAAATGAGTTTTCAATACGGATGGGCGACATGTTCTATAGGTTTTATCCACACTGTCTATCCATTTTTGTATATCATTTAGGGGTATACGCCTAAAAATAAGCCAATAAAAGGCTCAAGTGGACCATACAGTGGAGATTGCATGCCCACCATTAAAAAAGTCTTGGGAGCCACATAAGTTTTGATCAATGATGATGTTTATATTTTCCTTCATCCAATTCTATGTGAACTTATCAATAGGTTTGGATGGCAAATAAACATTACAGTGGCCCTAGGAAGTTTTCAATGGTGGATGTTCAATCAACACTGTTCTTCCTGCGAAACGGGGAAGAAGGGCAGGTCGGCTATGATGTTTTTCCATTGGAGGGGTCATCCTTAGATCCAAAGCTTCTAGATGGATTGGATTGGTCCATAGATCATAGTGGGGCCCACAAATTATCAAACCAATCTCAAAACTGTGATGGACCCTGAGATTTTCCGCCGCGGCAATTACTCGAGCCCGAGTGTTAGTTCTTGTGAGAACCTTCAAATTGACGCTTAGGGTTTTGGATCACCCTAGAATCGATGACCAAGATGTGTTGGAAGGGCTTCTAGAAGGCTAGCAATGGCTTGGATTAAGCCACGTAGGTGCATGGAAAGATTCTTTCCGCCCCATGCAAAACGTCGTAGGAAAAACCATGCATAAAAGGAGAAACTAATGGAGGGTTGGGATTCAGCCTCAACGTGTGGTTGAGATGCAAGGAGGAACGCACCACTCAAATTTCTAGCGAAGCTATGGTAAACAAGTTTCTGTTTTAAGAAAAAAAAAATATTTTAGGTTAGATGAAGATTTTTTTATAGACCTTACTTCTGCCTCACGCGCATAGTACTTTTTTATTAAACCATATTAAGATTATCGGAGATTCCTTAATTGTGAATGTACCCCTCCGTGTGTGTGGGGGGACGTGGTGGCACCTACTCCCTCAGCTTTTTGCTCTTTACTTAGTGCATTGAGAGTGATTGGGTTGTGTTATTAACTTACATGTAATTAAGCATGTAATTTGAAGTTGCCTATCCTTACCTCGGTGTAGACTCCCAAGAGTTTCAACACGTGGTCCAGGGTTCAAGTACCCATAGGTGTTGAAATCCCACTATGATGTGAGTGCGGGTGTGTGAGTGTGGGTGGGTGTGTAAAAAAAAAAGACACTGTAAATTTGCTTTTAGATTGAGGAAATCATGACTAGAATTTTCCAACTCGAGTGACTTCAATAGTTGGTCTAGGACTATGAATTTTGGTTAAGGGTCTCAGTGCCAAAAGAGAAAGGTGTTAGGCACCGGTTTATACTTGCATCACATCCAATTACAGGATTTAAATGTTATTTTAGGAATTAGTAAGATTTCAACACTGGTACATAAGGTCATATTTCAAAGAGTTTCAGGAGTCCTAAGTATACACGATAAAAAATAAAAGAGAATGTAGTGAGGAGGAATTGGAGTGCAAAAAAAAAATTATGCGTGGAGGTATGTGCGATGTCATTTGTATGTGTAGATTAGACTGCAGGTTGGTATGAGATGTGAGAAGAAAAATGAAAAACCAAACACCTTTCTTGTAAAAAGAGATGGTTAGATGTCCTTAATTTCAACCCTACTTTTTTACTTTAGTAGTTTCTTTTATTAAGAATATATCTCTTAGTTCTTGATTTGAGCAAGGTGACGATGTAGATTAATGTTTTTCTGGATCTTTTAGAAACTTAGGCAGATTCAGCATATGTAAGAATCAATCCGACATTAATGACAACCCCTCAAATGCACATAAATAACCCCCCCCCCCCCCCCCCCCCCCAATTTTTTCTTATGCCGTCTAATCACTTTCATCTGTGTGGTTTAAATAGGCCTACTTCAACCAGTACCTCAAATACCGGTTGTAGGCCTATAGCTATCCTTTTAACCAATGCAATTTCTTTGGGTCAGGTAATAATTTTTGTAGGTGAAGGTGGGTGCTTTGTACTATTGGTATTATGGGTACCCGTTGTCTGTTTTGTCTTTTCTACATGAGGTTTCAAGTCTTTTTAAGCGTTGGATGAGTGGTCATGATCTATTTTTCACTAAACTTAGGCGTTAGTCAATCAGGTTCGATGATTGACTCTGGAAGGGGTGTTAGGGACCCTTTCGACTTAACTTGCTTAAGGCTCGTTGACATCTCTACTCTAATTCAATAAGAGCTTTTTGAATAAGAACTACTTTAATATATAAGTCCCTTTTGTTCTAGCTCTTGTTTTAAATAAGCTCGTTTGGTAAAATCTCCAAAAAAAGCTCTTATTTAAAATAAGCATAGTTGGTAAAACTTTCAAATAAGAGCTTTTCTAAGGGTAGTTGACGTCATTTTTAAAGATTACGACAACTTTAATGTAAGAGCAATCCGAATGATTGTTTTGGTGGACCATCCATCACGTGGGGCCCAACATCATTGCTAATTTTCTTTATGTGGGGCCCCTCAAAGTCCACTACCCATCACTCATCACATGGACTCCACATTTGATGTGTCCATGGTGTGGGTCCTACCTTTGAAGTTGATTTTCCATCATGTGGGGCCCACTTTTGATATCCACCATTCATCATGTGGGGTCACCTTCTATGTGGATCATCCATCATGAGAGACCTTAGATGTGGACCGTCCATTAGGTGGGGCCCATTTGATGTGAACTATCTATTATGAGGGGCCACACTTTTATGTGGGCCATCCATCATGTGAAGTCCACTCTGTCCATTATGTGGGCCTACCTTGATGTGGACCATTCATTGTGTTGGGACCCACCTTCATTATGGGTCGTTCATCATGTGGGCCCATCTTTGATATCAAAAGACCATCATGTGGGTTCATCTTTGATATCGACTGACCATCATGTGGGCCCACCTTCAATGACCATCATCCATCATGTCCCACCTTTGACGTGGACTGTCCATCAATTGAGACTCACTTGATGTGCATGTTCTGTCATGTTGGGTCACACTTTGATGCGGGTCATCTATCATGTGGGGCCCACCTTTTTCATTACATGGACCCACCTTGATGTGGGGCCCCACTTTAATATGGGTCATTCATCATGAGGGGCCCATCTTTCATGTTCACCATCCATCATGTGGGTCCCACCTTTGTTGTGGACCACTATCATGTGGGGCCCACTTAATGTGGATAGTCCATCATGTGGGATACACTTTTGATGCCACCATCCATCATGTAGGTCCCACCTTTGCTGTGGACCGTCCATCATGTGGGGCCCAACCTTTAATATGGGTCATTCATCACGTAAGCTTACCTTTAATGTCAACCTTCCATCATGTGGTCTCACATTCAATATCCACCATCCATCACGTGGGTCTTACCTTTGATGTGGAACATCTATCATGTGGGGCCCACTTGATGTGGATAGTCCATCATGTGGGACCCACCTTTGATGTCCACCATCCATCATGTAGGTCCCACCTTTGCTATGGATTGCTCATCGTGTGGGGCCCAACCTTCAATGTGGGTCATTCATCATGTGGGCCCACCTTTAATGTCAATCTTCCATCATGTGGCCCCACATTCAATGTCCACCATCCATCGTGTGGGTCCCACCTTTGATGTAGACCATCATCAGGTAGGGCCTACTTGATGTGGATCGTTCATCATGCGGGGCCACATTTTGAAGCAGGCCATCCATCATGTGGGGCTCACCTTTGATGTAATCATGCATTATGTAGGCCCACCTTTGATATGGGTCATTCATCATGTGGGGCCCACCTTCACTATGGGTTGTTCATCATGTGGGCCTTTCTTGAAGAAATTGTAAAGAGAAAAGAAGAGGGTAAGATGAAAATTACTTGAAAAGTTTAAGGGCAAACTTGTCAAAAAATTAGTCCAAAATGTCTACCCGGTTAAGCTAAATAAGCTCTATTTCAAAACGTAACCCCTCCCCAACATATTAAATCAGAGCTTATTTGCTACTTTCTAAACAAATAAGCACTTGATTAGACTTTTACCAAACGGTCTAAAAGCTTATTTTTTTTAGAAATAAGCCAATACGCTCTTATTTGTAGAGATGTCAAACACCCTCTTAGATTTTCGATGCCTTTGGAGTCTAAAAATGTGGTTGATGGAAAGATGTGTGTTTGAAGTTTTCAAGTGGCTTAGACAATAGGCTGACATATAATTTCATCAGGTTGCATGCCTGCCAATCTAGTATGTTGATCATTTTCAAGTCACGCCAAGGACCTTTTCTATTTGATCCATCTAAATTTTCAAGGCCTTTTAGACTGGCTGTAAACAATTTTATTGTTACAACATGTTTTTAGGTCTTCGAATATCTAGATAGTTTGTTAGAACTAGATTAGCCTAATTTTGTGATTTACTGATTTGATTAGCTAGTTATTCTCGAGACCTGCCTGAAGCATATCCTACATAACTAATATGCTCATCCGATGGGTATCGAGTCGTATGGAGACATTTTAATCAAAGCTTAGCTAAAGTTGAAAAGTAGTTTAATCTTATTTTGGGTGGGTTATCTATAGTAACCCTTAGTTAAAAACAATTCAAGAAAGAGAGAGAAGTTCGAATGGTCAAATCTAAGTTGTTAATGACATTTTGTAGGTAAATTTTGAATTGCCCATCTTTAAACTTCACAACTCAAATTCTCAAAATACACTGTCCTTTATTTTAGGGCATGTTTGGATTGAAAATTAACACAATATTGTAATAGAAACTTTAATTATTATAAACTCTTTGTCTCCTAAAAACATCTACATTTTTTTTACCAAGGATTGTCATGTTTGGTTATTGGCACTAAGATTGTAGTGATGATGGTGCTTTTTCATTACTTCAGTGTTAATTCATCAAATCCATACACTGATGTGTCAATTTGGATTCAAGATTTTTATAGTAATACAATTGAAAAGCATAATGATTATAAATTTCTTTACTTGTCTTCTGAAAACATCTATATGTAACTGACGATTGGTGTGTTTGGTTTCACGACGATAAAATTATAATAATAACATTTCTCCCTTACATTACAATAGTAATCCTCAATCATAATTGACTAAATTCCTTTGTGTACTTTCAAAATATGAAGTTCATCACTCTGGTAAAACTAATTATAGAGGTAAAGTTTTCATTTGGTGCTCGCTTCTACATGAGATACATATGTTTGATCTCTATCATTCACAGTCAATACTCTTAACATAACATTGTTCGTTAAATGAATGGTTGAAAATGGCTAAAGAATATAATTATGACATGTCCACCCATGTGGTAGGTCTATAACACTTTTCTCTTTTCCTTTATTATTACCTTTTGAATAAAATAGTTTTTATCTTTTAGTATTTTTCTTTTTCTCCACTAAGACCCTTCTCGCTATGTACGTAAAATGTGCACATCAGGGTACTGGGCGCACCTGATCATCCAGCGCCAATGAAACTGCACTGTTGGTGTGTGTCCAAGTGTGGGACCCATAGTAAAAAGGGCTAAGGAGTTATTATTTTTCACCATGGGTTTCAAGCGGCACTTTTCATTTTGGTTGAATGGTGTGCACCCAACGCCCTACAGGATTTGATTAGCAATACTTAATTGTCAATAACATTACCGGTATGATTTTGAAGTGGGCAAAAATTTCAACATAGATGGTGGGATATAGGCGTATGATGGAAATCGTAGTGTTACGTATGTGACATGTGGTGCCACGCATGCAACACCGTGCCTCTCTCTCTCTCTCTCTCTCTCTCTCTCTCCTCTCTCTCTCTCTCTCTCTATATATATATATATATATATATATATATATATATATTCCTCCCGAAGTCTAAGGGGCTGTTTGTTGAATCTGAAGTCCAAAGTCTGAATCTGAAGTCCGAAAACTAGTATTGAATTTAGAATAACCTGTTTGTTAACCAACGTCTGAAATATTTAAAATATGTTAATGTGACATATTTACCCCTTGTGAATCAGTCATGATTGAATCCCTACTATTAAAAACTTCATGAATTTGAACGGAATATTTATTTCCATCCAACCTAATGATAAGGCCAGAAAGACCTAGATCAAGAGACCACACAAATATCATCTTAATCCAGAGCTTTGCAGCCCACGAGAAATTTTTAATGATCATTTACCATTGTTCCTCTACTATGGTCCATTTGAAATTTGGGTCTGCATTATTTTTCGGATCATGCCCAAGAATGAGCTTTCAATACGAATGGACCACATGGATATAGTCACATACATCATGGTGGGCCCTATAGTCAAGGTCTCACCCACCTCGGTGGATCCAAATTGTGTAATGAAGATGTCAATAGGCCCTAGCTTGGATGGTGTTGTGTGGCCCCCTTCATAATGCATGTGTTTTATCTACGCCGCGCGTCCATCCATTTCTCCAAATCATTTTAGAGAATGACCCTAAAAATGAGGATGTTCCAAATCTCATTTGGCCCAAAATTTTCATGGCGCATCAATGATCAACCACCACTGTTTTCTATACTATGGTTCATCTGGGATTTGGAGCTACTTCACTTTTTTATTCATACTCTAAAATGAGCTTTCAATACGGATGGATGGTGTGGATGCAGTCACATACATCATAGTGGGCCTCACAATCAAGGGTCCTACCACTTCGGTCAATCCAGGGTCTCACCTAATCGGCTCCCCAAATCCGGGAGTGAATTAGTTGTTAGTGGGTGTTACCCTAACCGTGTGGGGCCTGTCTTGATCTATTTTTTTTTGTATATCCAGGCCGTCCATCTGTTTTTCCATCTCATTTCAAGGTGTGAACCCAAATGAGGATCCAAATCTCGGGTCGACCACACCAATAGAAACAGTGATGAGTAACCATTAAAAGTGTTTTGTGGGCCACAAAAGTTTTGGATCAATTTGATCTTTCTACTTTTCCCTTCAACCATTTCTTTTTAAGTTTTAACATTAGCAATTGGTTAGATTGCAAATGAACAATAAGAAAATGTTTTGATGGGCCCTTTGAATTTTTAATGGTGAGTACTCAAATCACAGCTATTTTCTGTGGTGTGGTACACCTGAAATTTGAATCTGTAAAAATTTTAGTGTTCCATCCTAAAATGGTCCAAATAAACAGATGGACGACATAGATATACAAAAAATCATGAAGGTGGGCCCCATGGTAGGGGTAACATGCACTAAGCTGTTACCCGGTAACACCTAATTCGCTCCCTAAAATCCAGGGACGCAGGTTAACTGCTGAGGTAGTGAGTTGCCATATTGGCTATTGAAGTGATGTCACCAGTTCTGTCGACCTTATCATGATTTATATGTTGTATCCACACTGTCCATCCATTCAAAGAGATCATTTTAGGGCATGGGCCAAGAATGAGGGAGATCCAAAGCTCAAGTAGACCCTATTACAGAAAATAGTAGGGATTGAACGCCTACCATTAAAAACTTCTTAAGGGCCATAGAAGTTTTCAATCAAGCTAATATTTGTGTTTTCCCTTCTTCCATATCTGTGTTAGCTTATGAATAGGTTGGATCTCAAAAAAATAAAGGAAAAAAAGAAGAAGAAAAAACCATCATGGTGGGCCCTAGGAAGGTTTCAATGGTGGGTATCACTGTCCCCACTATTTTCTATGGTGGGGTCCACTTAAGCTTTGGATCCGCCTCATTCTTTAGCTCATGCCCTAAAATAATCTCTCCAAATGGATGGATGGTGTGGATATAACACATATATCATGGTGGGTCCCACAGATCTTGGTGATGTCACTTCATCAATCTGTCATAGCTAATCGAGCGTCTCAAATTTGGGTGGGGATTGCGCACTACCCCCACCCGGATCTAGCTAAAACTGGACGGTCTAGTCAAAGAGCGCTCTATGGGGCCTACTGTGATGTATATGTTTTATCCACACAATTCATCCATTTTTTCATAACATTTTAGGGATCAAGTAAAAAAATAAGGCAGATCTAAGGCTCAAGTGGGCCACACTACAGGAAACAGTGGGAATTGGATACCTACCATTGAAAATGTTGAGGCCACAAAAGGCTCTGATCAAGCTTATTTTATGTTTTCCCTTTATCCAAGTTTGTGTGACCTTATGAAGAGGTTAGATGGCAAATGAACGTCTCAGTGGACCCTAGGAAAGTTTTAACGATAGTCCATTCCATTTCCACTGTTCTATGTGGTGTGGTTGACTTAAGCTTTCAATGTGCCTCATTTTTTGGATCATGCTCTAAAACAATATAGAAATGTTGATGGATGGTGTGGATCTAACACATAAATGATGATGGGCCCAAAGAAGTACTACACGTTAAAAGTTGGGTTATGTATTACAGAAAGGAGAAAATCTCTCTAGTGCATGGGCAATTTTGAATTTTTTTTTAATAGAGTTGCAGAGCGCTTTCTGAATTTACTATTAAGCTAGACCTCCATTATCGAAAAAATCGACAAAAATGACCGAGTGCTTTCCACTTTCAATGTTAACAAACAAATTCAGTGTTAACAAACAGGCGTTGAGTTCACAGTTCCAATTTCTAGAAAGAGGACTGAAGAACGTCCTTGCCTCTTTTTGGATACTCTTTACTTTCATCCACCATCACTTGGTTCGAGGGCTGTCAACCAGTTGGATTCAGGTCTGGTCCTTAAATGCCCGTATCTCCAGGTTTGTGGATCTATTACAAGCACTTGTAGGTTAACGTAAATACTCATAGAGGTTAATTTCGTCTTTTCACAAAAGCCTCAAAAAGAGACAAAAAGGTGTGAATTTACTCACTCCAGCTGTCTAAATTGACACTGCTACCCTTGTGGTGTTACTTTATTACAACTTTCATCTTGAAATTGTCAGTTACGTTAAATATCTGAAATAGGGCCCACATAAATTTAATTGTCGATCAATATCGTCTAGCAGTTTTCTCATCCTCTTTTATATCATTAGAAAAAAAAATGAGGCGGACCTGAGTGGAAGGTAGGTCGTAAAATGTATTAGTAGTGTGTTAAGTATGTACCATTAAATGTAAATGAAGATGATGTGGACCACCTGATTATTTAATCTGCCACATTTTTTTAATATCGGAACAAAAAAAATCTTTAAATTTGAATGAACAACAGGGATCATTGCTAACAACATCAATAAATAAAGGTGTGGCCCATTACTATAACAAGGTAGTCCAAGTCAGGGTGAACCGTTACTATTTTGGAAATTCAGTGTGTGTCCGTGTTCGATAATGTGTGGTTAGAGTAGTTTTTGAGTCTCGGTACCATAATGCAGCGTCTTCTTGAGTGGTTACGAACCCAGTCATAGCTCGATGAAAGCATTCGGCGTGCCACCGAAGGGCTGCAGTGCAAGTCGGTGTGGATCGATGTTATTTTAGCGGTACAATGTGCGTCAATGTTTTTCGGTATGATGTTAGAGTGCTTCCGTAGTCTTGATACCATGATGCAACGTCTTCCTAATTGGTTATGCACCCACTCCTACTTCGGTAAAAGAATTCGAGTTGCGACTGCATGGGCTGCAGTGCAAGTCGGAAGGAATCGTTACTATTTTGATGTCCTGTGTGTATCTGTGTTCGTTGGTGCATGGTTAGGGTGATTCTTGAGTCTCGGTACCCTAACGCAGCGTCTTCTTGAGTGGTTATGAACCCACTCGTAGCTGGGTGAAAGCGTTGGCGTGCCAGTGAATGGCTGCAGTGCAAGTGGTGTGGATCGATGCTATTTTAGGGGTATAGTGTGTGTCGATGTTTTACAGTATGATCTTAGAATGTTTCCATAGTCTCGGTACCATGATGCAGCGTCTTTCTAGTTGGTTACGCGCCCACTCGTACTTCAATAAAAGAATTCGAGCTGTGACCGCATGGGCTGCAGTGCAAGTCGGAGGGAACCATTACTATTTTGGAGGTCTTGTGTGTATCTGTGTGCGTCAATGCATGGTTATAGTGATTCTTGAGTCTCGATACCCTAACCCAGCATCTTCTTGAGTGTTTACGCACCCACTCATAGTTTGGTGAAAGCGTTCGGCGTGCCACGGAAGGGCTGGTGTGCAAGTCGAAGTGGATCAATGCTATTTTAGGGGTACGGTATGCGTCAGTGTTTTTCGATGTGTGGTTAGATTGCTTCCGTAGTGTTGGTATCATGATGGAGAGTCTTTCCAGGTGGATACGCACCCACTCGTAGTTCAGTGAAAGCGTTCGACGTGCGATTGCATGGGTTGCAGTACACGTCAGAGTGAACTGTTACCTATTTTGAGAATCTCGTGAGTGTCCCGTGTTCGTGGGTGTGTGGTTAGAGTGATTCTTGAGTCTCGATACCCTGATGCAGCGTCTTCTTTAGTAGTTATCCACCCACTCGTAGTTCGGTGTAAGCGTTTGACGTGCCATTGAAAGGCTACGGTGCAAGTCGAAGTGGATCAATGCTATTTTAAGAGGTACGGTACGGTGTGCATCAATGTTAGTTGTTGTTTATGTAGAATGGTTCTGTAGTCTCAATACCATGATAGAGAGTCTTCGCAGGTGGATACATATATACTCATAGTTCAATAAAAACATTCGACGTACGATCGCATTTGGTTGTAGTGCAAGTCGGAGGGAACCGTTAATATTTAGGGGGTATAGTGTGTGTCCGTATTTTTCGATGCGTGGTTAAAGTGATTCTTGAGTTTCGGTTCCCTAACGTAGCGTCTTCTTGAGTGGTTATGCACCCACTCGTAGTTCGGTGAAAACATTCGGCGTGCCATTGAAGGATACTGTAGAAGTCGGAGTGGATTGATGTTATTTTAGGGGTACGGTATGCGTCAATGTTTTTTAGTATGTGGATAGAGTGCTTCTGTAGTCTCGGTACTATGATGCAGCATCTTCCTAATTGGTTACGCACACACTCGTACTTCGGTAAAAGCATTCGAGATGCGACCGAATGTGCAGCAATGCAACTCGGAGGGAACTGTTACTATTTTGCGGGTCCGGGTGTGTATCCGTGTTCGTCGGTGCGTGATCAGAGTGATTCTTGAGTCTCGGTACCCAAATGTAGTATCTTCTTAAGTGTTACACACCCACTCGTAGTTCGGTGAAAGCGTTTGGCATGCCACAGAAGGGCTGGTGTGTAAGTCGAGTGGATCGATGCTATTTTAGGGGTACGGTATGCGTTAGTATTTTTCGATATATAGTTAAAGTGCTCCGTAGTCTCGGTACCGCGATGCATCTTCTTCCTAGGTGTTTACGCACCCACTCGTAGTTTAGTAAAAGCATTCGGAGATGCGACCGGCATGTGCGGCAGTACAAGTCGGAGGGAACCGTTACTATTTTGGAGGTCCGATGTATGTTTGTATTTGTCGGTGCGTGTCAGAGTGATTCTTGACTCTCGATACCTAACGTAGCGTCTTCTTGAGTGGTTACGCACCCACTCAAAGTTCGGTGAAAGCGTTCAACGTGCCACCGAAGGGCTGGTGTGTAAGTCGGAGTGAATCGATGCTATTTTAGGGGTAAGTATGCGTCAATGTTTTTTCAGTATTGGTTAGAGTACTTCTGTCGTCTCGGTACCATTATGCATCTTCTTCCTAGTTGTTTACGCACCCACTCGTAGTTTAGTAAAAGCATTCGAGATGCGACCGCATGTGCTGCAGTACAAGTCGGAGGGAACCATTACTATTTTGGAGGTCCGGTGTATGTCCGTGTTCGTCGGTGCGTGTCAGAGTATTCATGAATCTCAGTACCCTAACGTAGGGTCTTCTTGAGTGGTTAGCACCCACTCGAAATTCAGTGAAAGCACTCGGCGTGCCGCCGAAGGGCTGTTGTGTAAATCGGAGTGGATCGATGCTATTTTAGGGGTACGGTGTGCGTCAATGTTTTTCGGTATTTAGTTAGAGTGCTTCCATAGTCTTGGTACCATGATGCATCTTCTTCCTAGTTGGTTACGCACCCACTCGTATTTCGGTAACGGAGGAAGCGGATTCGCTGGTGTACGTGGATCACACCAAAAACGCAGACCTACAATGATTCTCACCATTAAAAGATACATACGGCCCACCATGATGATTATTTGCCATCCAAACTGTTCATAAGGTCACATGGACCTGGATGAAGGGTAAAAACCTATGGACGGTGAGGATTTCGAACAAGCATTATGGTGGGCTCCACATAACTTCCGTCGACAGAAACGGATTGCATACTGAATAACTCAGTACTTTAAGCGTACTAGGTAAACTCCATGGGGTCCACCATCTTTTATGTATTTCATCCATTCCATTCATCCATTTTAAAATAAAATTTTATAAGTTTATACAAAAAATGAAAGCTATAAAAAGCTGAAGTGGACCACACCACACGAAACAATGTGAATTGAACCTATATCGTTGAAAAATTCTTGGGGCCATAGAAATTTTGGATCAAGCTGATATTATTTTTTTTTCCCTTCATCAATGGCTGTGTGATCCTGTGAACAAGTTGGATGATAAATAAACATCATTGCGGGCCGTAAGAAAGTTTTCAATGGTGGAAATCATTATACCCACTGTTTCTTGTGGTTTGGTCTACTTGAGTTTTGGATATGCTTCAATTTTGGTTTCAACCCCTTAAATGATACAGAAAAGTGGATGGACGGTGTAGATGAACTACATACATTTACACTAGGCCCAAGAGTAACCCACCATCAACATGCTTTCTAAAAGAAAACCTTTGGAATATTCCCGCCAAAAAATATTATGTTAGGCGGGAAACAAATGCGTGTAGTAAAGGCTGATATATGTGTTGGCAACCAACTTTTTGAAATGACAAAAATGCCCCTTCAAAGGTAAAAGGGTGGTCAGGATGTTCTTCCCTGTTGAGTGGCCCACCTGAGTTTTAGATTGAAATGAATTTTGGCCACAAAGGAAACCATCATTAGATGTATGTGATGCACGGATTAGATTGCATACACGCAACAATATGGGCCTCATAAATTGCATTGTACGTTTACGTTAACCTACTTGTAATAGATCCGGCCTCTTGTTTTAGACCGTGAAAATGGGGTCAGGTTCATTGGTACCCATGGATCCACGTACTCA
>PVNU02000567.1:0-27500 GCA_003013855.2 Liriodendron chinense
TCTTTACTCAACAAACCCAATGAACGAGAGCAACACTAAATCTAAGGATATTACATGTCCAATTAAAAACCCATAGTCATCATGATCAATAGTTGAGATCCACCCAATCACATCTACGTGGCTAATGGATAAGGCCGCCAAGTATTTTCTAAGGTACTAACTCCAACAGTTAAACAACGAATGAACCCCGTAAGATATTGATAAAATACTTCTAGTTTTTATTTGGTTATATCTCTCTTATCAGTGGTAGACTAAATAACCTAGACTAAATAGCCTGATCTCAGTACAATCAAATCCCAACCAATCACTACATCCGTAGCCGAGTGTCCGATTTAAGCCCAAGACAGGATGTGTCTCACTTATTTGTTCTCATTCCTAAGCTTTTTAAAACATTAATATCATACATCTAACATACACTCAACTTAGGTGCCTACACTCTTCTAAAGCCTCCCTACTCTGGCAAAAGCAGGTAAGAGTGGTGCAACCCAAATTGATTCGATGATCCTACCCAGATTGATAGATTGGGAAATGAACGGTCCATATTGAATACACTGGAGAGGTCTACCAGCATAAACAGCTAGAAATAAGAGATCTTTGTCCACACGTCCGTACAAAAAGCTCATGCATCTGCGGTGAGGTGCCCCGGTATAATGTGTAGGTGCAATTTCCAAGCTGTCCATCAGGTGGGTTTGATCCTGGAGATGTTCTTTCTTTAAAAAAACTAAATCTATTCCATTCAGTAGGTGGGCCATGATTTTATAAGCAGTTGATGCAGTAGAAACTTTATGTAATTTTTCGACCGTACGATGTTATTCATAAAGTGTGGACCATATGATAGGGAATCGACCTTGTTTGTTTGATGAAAAGGCATCTAAGTAGTGGTACCACTCTAATGAATGGTTTGGATCTCTTGAAAATATGCCACGTTGGTAGATCTGTGGGGATGTACATGGGCTGCCTCGTACACTCGCTGGGTCTTTGCAGAACTCAGCTGGACCCGACGCGTGCGACGTCTCCTAATGGGAAACGTATTCCTCCCTTCGTTTTGGACGCCGATTGTGTCGTGAAGCGTTCACCAACCTTTACCAGAGTGTGAAGATTCAGTGGGGCCCACCATATGGTGTATTGTTTCATCCATTCCGTCCATATTTTTTTTCAGATAATTTGAGGGCATCATCCCAGAATTGAAGCATATCCAAAGCTCAAGTGGAACAGTGTAAAAAAATGGGGATAATGACTTCCACCGTTGAAACATTCCTAGGGCCCACATTGATGTTCATTTATCATCCAACCTATTCATAACGTCGAACAGACCTGAATGAAGGGAAAACACAAATATCAGCCGGATCCAAAACATTTGTGGTCCCCAACAATTTTTCAATGGTAGGCATTCAATTCACAATCTTTCATGTGGTGTGGGCCACTTGAGGTTTTGATATAATCAAAGTTTCGTCTCATTCACTAAAATGATCTGTAAAGATGGATGAACGGCGTGGATAAAACATATACATCACCAGTAAGCCTCATAAGAGTCTTTACACCACAACGGTGAAGGGTGGTGAGTAACTCACCAACACAATTTCCGTACGATTTTTTAAAAAAGGAGTGTGCAGTTTCCCACGCCTTTTTCACGTCCTTTCCCTCCACCGCGTATGTATTTTCCATACAATGCTTTCCCTCTTTGAATGTGTTTTCTACGTAATGCTTTCCCTCCTAAAATTATTTTCTATGTAAGGAATTTCTTAGTTGGAGAGAGAGAATCTTAGGAGATTCTTTAGTGGAGGGAGGTGAGCTTTCTATTTATGATATTTTAAAATAAATTAAAAAAAAGCGTATCAGGTGGGCCCCATGATGTTGATTTGAAATTCATCCTAGCTGTCAACTGTGTCAAGCTCAAAGTACAAAATAAGCTCCATCCATGATTCAGGTGGATCATGCTAACAAATGAGTGCTGTTAGCAGTGTGGATATGGCTTACTTGAATCATGAATAGACCTTATTTTTTGAACCCCATGTCTAAATTGGTGTGACTTCTCATGGACAGAGTAAATTTCATATAATCATCAAGAGTAGATGTCTCTCTCCTAATTGTTTTCTCTGGTGTGGTCCATTTGAATCATAGGTTACTATAATCTTTTGGCCATGGGCTTAATGCGGTATTATACTTCTATTGGTCTGAGTGGATCTCATGTACAAATCATGGTGGGTTGTGAAGAATAATGAATGTATTAGTGGTAAATATAATGTTGGGAGAGGATAGGCCTTGATTTTTTTTACTGGCCTACATATTCAGGTGGGCCACTCCAAAGGAAAGAGTTGGGACAAACGTCCACCCTTGATTTTTTACAGGCCCGTTGTGATGATTATACTAAATCCACTACAACCATTACATGCCACGTCAAAATTTAGGCATGAGGCTTAAAAATCAGGCCTAATTGTGATTAGGGTAGGCTACATCAAGGCCAATGTTTAGAGTGCTCAAATCATTCTGTTAAAGTAATTTTAGTGCAGTAGTTGATAATCTAATTGTTTTGGGATATCATCAGCGGGCCATGTGTACAATAGATTAGTAGCCCAGTGACGCATGTTACGCATGTGACTTTCATTGCTTTTGAAATTGATAAAAAAAAAAAAGAGGGGACTGATAATCCGAATAAAAGGAAGGGATTGCAAAACTCACCAAAATTGAGGATTCGAAATCCCCTAGATTTGGAATATCCTCCAATCCACCTTGGATTTAGAATATCCTTTATTCCACGCTGCTAAGTGACTTATGGATTCAGAATACCCTTAAACCCCCCATATATATATATATATATATATATATATATATATATATATATATATATATATATATATAAAGTAAATCGACATGAATTAAATTCTCAGGTGCTGATATGACTTGATTTTGTATTTTTCAAGGTCTTTTGGGTGATAAGAGTTGTCCCAATATAATTAGTGGACTTTGGCACCGATGGGAATCAAATTCTTGCTGGTACTTTTTAACATTTTTTGAGGCATTTTTGCCATCTTAATGGTCTTGGAGCTGATCTGGCAAATCTAGGTGAGGCAGGGTGACTAAGGGCTCATTTGGGAGCTTGTAAATAGAAGTAAATGGGAAATGGAATTGGAGTAAATGAATGAGTAAATGCTTTGTTCAATTATATTTGGATGAGAGTAAATGAAATGCATTTAAAATCGGCTTTAGAATGCTTTAGAATTTTTCAATATACTTACAGTCACAGGACCATATGTGATATCTCAAATCGGCTTTAATATCTTAAATTAGTATACATATGTGATATTTGACGAAATGATTGTAATAAGTCTATTGAAATATATAGTTTATCCAAACAAGAGAAAATTTTGACACACAGGTGGGCCACAAACGTAAGGATCACAAACAAGAAACTTGCTAAGTCCATTGAAATATATAGTTTATTCAAAAAAGAGAAATTTTTAACACACAGGTGGGCCACAAACGTAAGAATCACAAACAAGAAACTTGCTAACACTTTTTACTTGTCCATTTAGATAGCTAACCTTTGGAAGGTTTGGATCATTCAATAGGTATAATTTTAGTGATGTAGCTGGTAATTGAATTGTTTCAGAGTATCATTTGCATGCGATGTGTATGATGGAGATGTGTGTAGCGCCACCTTTATTTACTTGTGCGACTCACCATAAGAGTTCAAAAAACATTTCAATCCATTTACTTCCAAATCCTCTTTCATTGGGAAGATTTCGATTACATGCCTATTTACTCATATTTCATATCATTTGCCAGCATTTACTTTCATCAAGAGACACCTTAAGAGCATTTGATTGGCGGTAAATGAAAGTAAATTATGATAAAAATATAATGATGATTTTTACCACTCATTTGATAGAGAGATGTAATTTCAAATGGAAAACAATGCAAATTTCAACCTCTTTTCAAAGCAAAACTTTTTGGGTTCCACCATGATGTGTGTGTTATATCCACATTGTTCATTCATTCTTTCAAATCATTTTAGGACATGAGATAAAAAATGAGATAGATCCAAAGATTAAGTGGAGCACACCACAGATAACAGTAGGTTCAATGGTAAACGTAATTATCCTTATTGTGGGTCACTTGACTTTTGGATCTACCTCAATTTTTAGCTCACGCTCTAAAATGATTTGGAAAAATGAATGAACGGGCATGGATATAACACATATATGATGGTGGGAACTATAAAATTTTGGTGCACAACACAATACCTAATGTGAGAATTTGTTAGACAACATGCATTTCTAAGAAAATATAAAAATAAATAATCATTACTTATTTACATTCAATGCATTTAATTTCTCAACTATTAAATAGGCCTTAAAGGGAATTGAATTTTCATTTACACTGGAAAACTGATCAATCTCTACTATCACCATGGCACCAAGTCAAACTGTTAACCAACACCGAGAGGGTGTGTGTATTTCGTCCATTTATTTTATTCAAGCTTGCCCACGCTCAATCAATCACAATTCTATAGTTCGAACTAATTCTTATTCTATTCTTTTTAGTTGGGGTTGGCACGGAATCCGCGCTCATGCATCTCCCCCAATGGGAACGGACTAGGTGTTACCCGAGTAACACCTTAGTTGGTGTTACCCTAACCGTATGGGCCCACCTTAGATTTATTTATTGTATATCAACACCATCCATCCGTTTTTACAGACCATTTTAGTACTGGGTCTAAAAAATTATACAAATTCAAATCTACAATGGACCATACCAAAAGAAAAAAATGTTAATTGAGCACCTCACCATTAAAACTTCCAAATGGTCCATAGTAAGGTTTTCTTAATATTTATTTAAAATCCAACCTGTTGATAATTTAAAAAATATATAAATGAATTGAAAATACAAATATCAGATTCATTCAAAAATTTTGTGGACCTTAAAAACTTTTTAATAGTCGTTCATCACTGATTCTAGTGTTATGATCTACCTGAGATTTAGATCTTCTTAAATTTTTTCATTACGTTTCAAAATAATATGAAAAAATAGATGGACGGTGTAGATATACAAAAAATAAATCAAGGTGGACCCACACGATTAGGATAACACCCACTATGGTAGTTACTCGGGTAACGGCTAATCCGCCTCCCTCCCAACCCAACAGCAAAGGAGGGAAAGGACAGAGACACGACGCTCAAATAACTAAAAACAAATGTACAATACAGCGACTGTACCATAATCTTCAATACAACCGTTGTCTTCCTTCAAAATTTCACATTTTTAGAATATCCAATCCATTAAAACAATCTTCCACAAAACGATAACTACACCATATGAAAAATATTAAAATCAAAACATAAATGAGAACAGAGTAAAATGAATAGACAGGAAATTGTATGACTTAGCTATTAGTATGGCCTACTAGATTAACGGATTGGAACAATTTTCATAAAATACAATAAAAGTTCTATTGCCTACTTTTTTTACGGTTGTATATTCTGTTAACCTGATATTTTTGAATGAAAAGTTGGTTGTCCCATAACTTATGATACAGTCACTTTATTTTATTATTTCTCGTAGTTAATAGTTGATAAGCACTTCATCTCTCTTCATATTTTCCCCGAATCCGTTCCAAACGAATAAAATCCCTCTTCCTCTTGGACCGGATCCTCCACCAAAGCTGTTTTTTAAAGAGATATCAACACCCGATTCTGTGGCCTACTTTGATATGATTGTGAAATCTACTCCGTCCATCAATTTAGAAACCTCATATTAGTACCTAAGCCCAAATATTAGGACAAACCAAAACTCAGATGGGTATCAATACTAATACTATTAATAGTCTGCATGAGACCTATACAGATCTTAATTTAAATAGTAATCCTAGTAATTGGAAATTACCGGTAGTAAATAAAGAAGAAATTTATAAAAAAAGAAGGTAGATTTGATTTTTCTTACGACTACCATGTTAAAACCATAGAAGATATAGTTAATCTAAACAAGGAACAAACAGAGATAGAATTATTTACAGCAGGAGAACTACGAAAACATAAGAAAAATACAAGTTCTTACACATAGGATTAGTACAAGTAGGAATACAACCTTTATTTAGACAAGGCCTAAATGTCAGTACATTATTATGTTTAAGAGATGCTAGACATATCACAACATTTCAAGATACATTATTAGGTGTCGTAGAAACCAGTTTAAACAAAGGACTAGTTCATTTTGATTGTTATCCAAACTTTAAAGTAGATATTAATGATCAGAACATACTAAGGAGCTTAGTCCTGAATATACAAACACAAGGTATACAATTACTAGAAGGCAGTGATAGCCTAGCAATAGTATACAAAGTATGTTATAAGGTATTAAATATAACCCTTAGCCCCTTAGCTCTTAAAGAAAGTCCTAGAGGTAAAACTATGTTATTAGAAACTGATATACAGAACCTTCATATCATGATACCTAGGACTATAGAATGGGAAGAAGTCACATTACCCTCTACTTGGAATTTAGAAAATATACAGACACCATCTCCAGTAGAAAATATGGAAATAGAACAAATCGTAGAATCTCCAGATGGTAATATAATCCTCAATTTTACCCCACAAAGACAAACTATTATTAAGGTTAATAGCCCCAGAAACTCATTATCCTCACATTCCTTTTGAACCACTAACTCACAGTTCAAACCCTCTTCATTCAATCCTATTGATCCTATAGTTACACAATTACATGGTATTAAAACTAATACACAGAATAACCTAGCCCAACCAGTTTACGCCCAATCTAACCAACAAACTAGCTTCTCGCCCACTCATTCACAGATGACAGACACTAATCCACAGAACTTTATAAATATGATATCTCATAACCTAGATGAAGATTATGTATGTAAAATAGAATTAGATTATCTTAATATGAACAATTTAGAAAAAAAGAAAAAATTTCTGCAACCACTACTCTCCTACTATACAAGAAAAACTCCGTAGAGGACATCTGATGTATTGCGACAAAATAAAATACATACCATTTTTTGATTGGATAGATGAATATTAGCCTATAAAACAACAAGTTAATGTAGTTACAAAACTAATAAGTACCTGGACAACAATAGACAACCGTTGAATACAAGTTACAAATCCACCAAATGAAAACTTAAAAATACAAGGTCAAAATGCAACCATACAAGCTACACCTTTTAAAGCCTTAACTGAAACAGAACAAAATAAATCATTTAAAGCCATCCTAGATCAGAATAATTATAGTAATTTATACCTCCAGAACATTGGTGAGCAATTAGGACGAATAGAAAATACAGTAACTTAAACTAGAACTATGTTAACCGACAACTATAGTGTACTTCACAGTAGAGAAACTTTATTACCATTCAAAGATACTATAGATACTGAACAACCAATGTTTAGATCACCTAAACTTTTTAGTGATATACATCTACATAGTAATAATACAGAAGAATTCTTATAAGCTATAATGGATAAATTAGCAAAATTACAAACCCAAGATAATCCTAGACAACAGAATCCTCGACCATCCTCTAGTAATAACCCTCATGTATCTATTATCGAAAATATTCCTAATACTATTAATACTAATACCCTTAGACAAAGACACCCTTACACTCTATTACCAGAAACACATAATTATTATCCTCGTCCATCAACCATAGATTTACAATTTGAAGAAAGAGGACAACACGTACAAAGTAGCTATAGTGGTGACTCGATCTACGAATGGAATATAGACGGATTAGCTGAATATCAGATATTAAATATGGCACATGAGATGGCCATGGTAGCAACCACCTATAAAACTAGGAACAACACTGACTTTCAAACTGCCCAGCTCCTTGTTACAGGATTCACTGGACAGCTTAAAGGCTGGTGGGATAATTACCTAAACCAAGATGATAGAAACGCCCTTCTAACTAGATTAAAGGTAGATCCAACAGGAACACCTATCCTAGAAAACGGACAACCTGTCCCAGATGTAGTTAATACAATTATATTTACTATCTTTAAACATTTCACAGAAGACCCTAATGTCATTAGAGAAAGACAAAGTACACTCCTAAATAATCTTAAAATAAATGATATGTCAGATTTTAGATGGTATAAAGATAATTTTATTAGCAAACTTATACTTAGAACATATTGTAATATGGCCTTCTGGAAAGAAAGATTTATATTAGGACTACCAAAATTATTTGTAGAAAGAGTTCGAAACAAATTACTTAGTTATTACAATAATACCATTCCATACGATAGAATAACCTATGGAGATATAATTTCCTATATTAATAATGATGCAATATTATTCTGTAACGAACAAAGGATAAAAAATAAAATAGATAAAGAATCTAGATTAGGCAACAAACAGATAGATTTATTTTGTGAACAATTTGGATTTCAATCATTAGTTCCACCTCCAGTTTAAAGAAAAAAATCATATAAAAAGCGTAAAAATTTTAAAAGAAATTTTAATAAACTTTATCATTGGAAACAAAAATATCCTTCAAAGAAAAGAACTTTTAAAAGATATTCTTAACAAAGTAAGTTTAGAAAACCTTTTAGGATATTCTCAAATCAATATAATAAATCCCCTCCTACCTATTATAAATGCGGGAAAGTAGGATATTATAAGAATAAATGCCCATTAAAAACAAAGATATTTGAATTAGAAATAGATGATAAATTAAAACAAAATCTTTATAATATACTTAGGAACACTCTTTTGATTCCGATTAAGACCAAGAAAATAATTCACAAATCTCAGATTTCTCAGAAAATGAAATAAATATCCTACACGACTCTTCAGATAGTTCAGAGAGTAATAATAGTGACTCTATGAAATCAGATTTTAATTATTGTCAAGACTGTAACAATAAAGAAAAATGTAAAACAATTAATGTCCTAACCAAAGAAATTTATACACTTACTGATGAACAGAGGATACTCATAGAATTCGCTAATAAGATAGATAATCCAGAATTAAAGAAAATTTATTTAAAACAACTTCATGACTCTTTAAATAAACCACTAAAACAAACAATAGAATCTTATAATATAAAAGATATAATAGCTAGATTTGATGATCTTATAATCAGAACACCAACAGTAGAAGATTTACAACATGAATTAAAGACCATAAAAAAAGATATCCAAGATTTAAAAAGACAGATAACTATATTAATCATAAACCAAGCTGTATCCATAAACGATCAACCATCCACTTCTTCATATATAGCACATATGCCTGAAACAAACCAATTAGATACTATAACCGAAATAGAATCTCAAAAATGGCATGTTTACGTATCTATAGTAATCAGAGAACACCATTTTACTACTACAGCTTTGATAGATACAGGAGCAGATATGAATTGCATACAAGAAGGTATAATTCCTAGTGAATATTTTGAGAAAACCTCAGAAGAACTTAGAACAGCAAATGGTTCAAAATTTAATATTAGATATAAATTACCTAGTGTAAAAATTTACATTCAAGGAATCTGTCTTACTACCGATTTCCTTGTAATTAATGATATAAATAGACCCTTAATATTAGGAACACCATTCATAGAATTATTAAAGCCTTTCAGTGTAGATGATATTAGCCTCCATATAAAAATACTAGGAGAAAATATTACTTTATATTCATCAATCCCCCACAAATCAGAAATCTTAATGAATTAAAACAATAGCATTACAGTAAAGTCATAAACTTAATAGATACAAAAAAAGCTATATACGCCATCTAAAGCAAGAAATACACCTTAAAAAGATAGAAGCAGAACTAGACAAAGAACATTTTAAAAGCAAAGTAGTGCAGTTTGAAGAAAAACTTAAACAAGAAATATTTGCTGATTTACCCTATGCATTTTGGGACAGAAAGAGACATATAGTAGATTTACCGTATGAACAAGACTTTAGAGAAGAGAAAATCCCCACCAAGGCCAGACCTATACAAATGAACCAAGAATAATTAGAATATTGTAAAAAAGAAATACAAGAATTATTAGACAAAAACTTAATTAGACCAAGTAAGTCCCCGTGGAGTTGTTCAGCCTTTTATGTTAATAAAAGTGCAGAAATAGAAAGAGGAACACGTAGATTAGTGATTAATTACAAACCGTTAAATAAGGTATTACGTTGGATTAGGTACCCTATACCAAACAAAAGAGATTTACTAAACAGATTAGTCAATGCATCTATTTACTCTAAGTTTGATATGAAATCAGGATTTTGGCAAATACAAATATCAGAACAAGATAAATATAAGACTGCTTTCAATGTACCCTTTGGATAATACGAATGGAATGTTATGCCTTTTGGCCTTAAAAACGCACCATCAGAATTCCAGAATATAATGAATAATATATTTAATCCTTATTCACATTTTTCTATAGTTTATATTGATGACGTCTTAATTTTCTCTACTAATCTAGAAGAACACTAGAAACATCTTAGAACATTTTTCACGTCATAAAAACAAATGGATTAGTAGTATCATCCACTAAGATAAAACTATTTCAGACTTAAATAAGATTCTTAGGACATCATATATATAATAGAACCATAATACCCATAGACGAAGCCTAGAATTTACTAATAAATTTCCTGATGAGATAAAAGAGAAAAAGCAATTACAAAGATTTTTAGGAAGTCTTAATTATGTTAGAGAATTTATTGAAAATCTGAATAAAATTTGTAACCCACTATATGAAAGACTCAAGAAGAACCCGAAACCATGGACCGAAGAACATACGAGTATTGTTAGAATAATCATACAAAAAGTTAAAAACATACCTTTATTACACATAGCAGATCCACAAGCCTTTAAGATTGTAGAGACTGACGCCTCAGGAATAGGATACGGCGGTATATTAAAACAAAAAATAAACAATAAAGAAGAGATAGTTAGATAAACTTCAGGAGTCTGGAATAGTGCTCAAAAGAATTATAGTACTATAAAACAAGAAATTTTATCAATGGTTTTATGTATTACTAAATTTCAAAGTGATTTACTCAACAAAGAATTTCTTTTACGAATTGATTGTAAAAGCGCAAGAGATGTTTTAGAAAAAAGATGTTAAAAATTTAGCACACAAACAAATTTTCGCCTGTTGGCAAGCCATTTTATCTAGTTTTGATTTTAAAATAGAATTTATTAAAGGGGATACTAATTCTCTCCCTGATTTCCTTTCCAGATAGTACCTTCAAACTAGTCACAATGAATAATCGGCCTCGACCAACAACAAAGCAGGATTATGCTTTAGTACCAACTAAATCTCCAGCTAAACAAAAACAAATTGTACAAAGTCCCATTGTAGGTAGTACCATTAGCCCTAGACCGACTTTTTCAAATTTTCCTATTCACAAGAATCCCTTCTAACCATTATCTCCATCTACTTCTCAGACTCCTAAACCTCAATCTTTTTACAATGTAGTCAAAACTCCACCATCTAGCCCACAATTAGCACAACCTTCTCCACCATCCGTCTCTACCTCTTCTTCAAAAGATAACCTTTTTAGCCTTAACCCTCAATATTTGTATAAAGATGAAGTTTATCCTATTATAGCCATAGAGTTAGAAATGAGGCAGTAAAATATTTCCTAGCTCATCCATGACCATTTTCGTCCTGAGTGGCAATGGCCAGCCACTATAGGATCAAAAACCCAGAAATACTCTGAGTTTATATTAGTAGATACAGATTCTTGTAGTTTTACTCATATACCAGATTTACTAGATCCTATAAAGATTTCATATTCTAAATGTAGAATTTACAAAATCCTTACCTTATTAGATTGGGGACAAAATCCTAATACTCCAAAACAGTTTTCAGCCAACTTTAATCCTCTTTCTTTTACTTATTATGATTATCAAGAAGCTTGGTTATATACATTTTTCTTCCAAAACAAACATTTTAACCATTCTTCGTTTTTCCAGTTCTCTATGTCTAACCCATTAAAATTTTCTGCTTGGATTAAAAAATTTTGGAATTACTTAGGACCCAACATTTCTAATCTGCCTACACCAGTTCGTGATGGTTTCAATTGTTTTAAAGATACTTCTAGTTTTCCACAAGACCAAGCTCCTCCTTTACTAGTTTATTTTGCACAATTTAATTTAGCCTGGATTTTTATGTGGGAATATAATATTCAAACTATTAGTACAAATATTTGCATCTCTTTCTTAGTGAGACGTTTTAAAACCAAATGGTGGCAAAAATTAGATACCAGTAAAGTTATCAAACCAGCCTTAGAAACATTTTTTTTTCAAAAATTCCCAGTTTTGCAACAAACCAATTAATAACCCTGATCATGAATTTCTACTTAACAAATCTAGACTTTAATGCGAAATCGCGAGGACCAACAGCAGGACAGCATACAAGAAATCCCTTATGGATGCCCTTTCACAAATAACCTCAGATGATGATGATGATTTACTTCTAGATACTTCGCAAACCAATTATGCACATGATAATGAAGAAACTACTTACGGCCTTGAAGATTACGATCATCAGTTCTACAAATAGCAGCAACAGTAGACCAGTCAGCACAGCAGTAAAAGTAGACCAACTACCAGTAGACCAGACAGCTCAGCAGTAGACCATCTACAATAGACCAGCAGCAGCAGTAGACTAGTCAGCATAGCAGTAAGAGTAGACCATCTACAGTAGACCAGACAACTCAGCAGTGGACCATCTACAGTAGACCAGCAACAGCAGTAGACCAGTCAGCACAACAGTAGTAGAGCAGTAGCAGTAGACCGGCTAAAAGACAATTTTCTCTTGCACTCTCGACAGCATATCCGTGATTCACGGCTTTCACTGTAACACTTTTGACTTCCAGTCATACCGACAGAATAGTACCAGCCAGCTCCGCTAGAAGACAAAATCTTATCATTTCAGCTCAGCAACACGATAAGCTCCCGGATTCCAGAGCCTCTGAAGTCCATGAATTTCAGATAACTTCAAATCCGCATAGTTCAAGATCTCCGTCTATATATACCTATTCTTTCTTCTTGACAGGCATCGCATTCACAATTCCTTCTACCAGAAAAGCCTCTTACGTTTCGTCCCTATGAGCGAGTGTTCTTAGCCTCTTCAATCTCTGAATCTTCTTGTAATCCAATAGTCCCAATTAGTTTTCAAAGTTGTATTTCGAAGTTCAAGTCTTTTACAAGTTATTTCTGTAAGTATTTGTAATCTGTAATTTTCTGTAATATTTCAGCTATAATCCATAGTTTTCTGTATCTCTTTCTCTCTCTCTCTTGAAAGAAAGTTTTATGTCAGATTTTATATTTATCTTTAAATATCCAGAATTAGTAATAATTAATACAGCAATAAATCCTCATATGATTTTAGGAGATTTTTACGACGCTTGGAAGGTAACTTTACCTCTACCTGGGTTTTCATATAGAAATTGGTATCAGAGCCAAGTTGCTCAGACCCTTTGGGTTCAACCTAGAGATTTTACTAGTGAAGGTGAGCCAGACTACAGTAGTCCATTAGTCATCATTGATCCTATATCTCAGAGGATACGCCCTCTATTCTCCGTATAAATTATTTGTGATCAATACTGTAGAGATTGATCTACTGTTCTAAAGTGTGAGCCCAGTGGAACGTCTTTGAGGCAGGAAGCCGTTGTGACGTCAGGGAGTCCGAAATTGAACAGTCTAGTCTTTCCACAGTAGTATGATGAAACGTGGAAACCTTTCTGGGGGCCACCATGCTGTTTTTCTCCCATCCAACCCCTTAATAAGGTGACCCAAAACAATATAGAGGAAACCCAAAAAACCAGTATGATGAAAAACTCAAGTGGCCTAAACCAAACGAATCCAGATGTTTCAGCCGTAATTTTTATTTTTCCCATGTTGTGGTTTACTTGAGCTTCAGATCCAGTGGATTTTTCTTATCTACGGTTAATATGATATGATAAAACCGATGAACTGGAGTAGATGTTATAAGAACATAACAGTGGGACCCACAAAGATCAGGTATTGGACAATCTATTCTACAAGTGTTGTAGAGGATCTGGATCTTCACTCTCTCTAATAAATAATAATGGGAACGGGAACCTCCCATACAACCACCTCTCTTTTAGGCTATTTATTAATAAATGCATGTTTTCAAAATATTTAAAGTAGAATGCCTGATTTGCTCCATTAGACATCCAGCTGCTTGCCGCGGCGCTGATTACATGTTATTAGAGTAAGCTTTGTGGGTGTTAAGCTTAACATAGGGCTCACCTTGAAGATATGTTGTATATCTACTCTGCCCATTCATTTTTCTAGCCCATTTTAGGATGTAGTTCCAAACATTTAGCATATCAAAATCTCAAGTGGACCACCACACAAGAGACAATGATGTTTGAATGCTCTCCATTAAAAATTCCTAAGGTCTATTGTAAGCAGATTCGAAATGTTTATTTGTCATCCAACCTAAGTATTGATAAGGTTAACCAAAATTGGATGAAGGGAAAATGCAAAGATTAGATTTTATCGAAAACTTTTGTGGCCTATAAAAAGTTTTTAATGGTCATTCACCACTTTTTCCAATGGTATGGTTGACCTGAGATTTGGATCTACTTAATTTTTTATATAATATTCTTAAATGAGCTGAAAAAATGGATAGATGATGTAAATATGAAATAAATTTATGGTGTGAGGGTAACACCGACCAAGCTGTTACATAGGTAACAACTAATCCGATCTCAAGGGCTATACACATTTTATGAATTATTATTTTTTAAAATAACAAAATTGCCCTCATTTAATCATTATTGTTTTCCTATGGTGTGGTCCACAAGAGACTTGATCTTCCTCATTTTAAGCTCATGCCATGATATTAAAAAATGGATGAACAGTGTGAATAAAAATATACATCATGAAGGGGCCCACAATGCACGGTCCCCTAGACAGCTACTAGCAGTGTTAGTATGCAATCCTGCCATGGTTTTCTATGGATCCCCAAATACTACACTTTGGAATCTGACTTACTTTTTGGGTCATGGCAAAAAACGAGATCACAAAACGGATGGACCATACATATACAAAGGTGGGTCCATTTCTTGCCAATTGCAATGGGGTATGACCATAAAAAGATCATTTAGAAAAGTTAACAGCAAAACTCTGACGTTGTCTTTAAATATTTTGAAAGAAGTCGTTTATTAGGAAATAGCCTAAAAAGTAGGCGGTTATAGGAAAAATCTCAATAATAATTAAGAGCCGTTTAGCTGGCATATGAAAACCCTTTTCTAGCTTAAAATTTGGATTCTAGCATAATCTGATTTTAATTAGGGTGTTTTGTGGCAAGTTCCAGCTAAAGAGGATTCTGTTTGAAAACTTAAATTGAGTGGAAACGGTGTTCGCGACCGCTCCTAAGGGGAAAAGAGGCAGAAGTGCGTTGTATATCTATGTTATATATGTTTTATATCTCCACATTTAATTAGTTTTGAAATCTCAACTAAAGGCATTGGACCAAAAAAGAGACAAATCTAAATCTCAAGTGGGCCACACCACAGAAAAACAGTGTTGATTGAACGTCCACCATTAAAAACTTCCTAAGGCCCACTATAATGTTTATTTGCCATCTAACCTAGCCATCTATCTTGCGGGACTATAATAGGCCAGGGGTAAGGTTCTCAGGTGGATCAGAAGCCCAAGTGGGCCAGGGGTAAGGTTCTTAGGTGGATCTGAAGCCCAAGTGGGCCATGCCACAAGCAACGGTTGAAGCACAATCTGGATTGCACCGTTTTCAATCAAACAGCATGTTACGGATGAAACCTGGGTTCCACTCTTTTTTCTGCAATTTTGGATTCCGGCCGATTCTCTGGCCGGAGAGATGTCGTCGTCGGCGCTGAAGGAGCAGCTGCACGGGCTGGTCACTTGCATGTTTCGGGAGGTAATGTCCGATTGTTCCGTTCTGATTGATTTTCGTGGATTTCATTAGACGATTTTCAGTCTCTGTTGAGAGTTTCGGTGGATCTTCACTTATTTTCTCTTCTTTTTGTTCTTTCGTATTTTCGTGTGATTTTAGGACAATGGATTGGTGAATTTGATTACTCCATTTGGACAGGTTTTCAGCAGTTCCAACTGGTGATTTTGCAATTTTTAGGGTTTTTGTTGAAGATTTCTGGTGGAATCTTTTCTGTTTAATGATTTTTTTTTTAAATTAGGTTTGGAAATTTAGATTTATTTTAGTTTAAGAGCTCGATGAATTTGATTATATTATTTTCATGGATTTCTGTTGAATTTGATTATATTAGTTTAAGACTAGAGAACTGTCAAGCTGGAGTGATTTCTAGTTTAAGACTAGAGGACTGTTGATCTTGCTCACAGTCTTGCATTCTTTTCTCTTTGTTGTTTGAACTTCAATCCGGTGCATTGAATCTTATTGTAATTAGTTTCTTCCTTAATCTAGTTGCATTAGATTTATACTTTCATTTGAACGGATTTTTGTTAATCCGGATTGATAATTTCTTAGTTTTCTAGGTTTATGTTGAGACTTTGTGGAATATGCTGTTAATTGTTCTTTCTGGATTCTTATGAAGTCTTGTCTAGTTTAGAGTGATAGTCAGCAAGCGGATTATTGAGTACCATTTACTCATTTTTATGTATTTTTATTGCTTTTGCTTGATAATGCCTTTTCTTTAAAGTTTTCAAGGATTGCTTGCGGACATTTGGGGTGGACTTTTGTTACTTTAATGTGGGGATTTTTACTGTGGAGTTCATCTCACTACATGATTATCCTGAAAAATTCTTAAACTTTGAAAAGACAGGGCTTGAAAAGACCCAGTTGCTCCAATTTTTGTTACATGATTATCCCAAACGACTCCCCTGACAGGGCTTGAAAAGACCCATTTGCTCCAATTTTAAACTTGGGAGCAATATTGGTTGGATCATAGCCAAGTACTTTTTGTTTCTTCATAAAAACAATTCTCTGCTTATATGCCACTTGTGTTGGACATTCGTACCATGCAAACTGTAATGCCTGTCGTCAATTAAAAAAAAAAAAAACCATGCTCGAATCAACGGACAACCACCTGATTTTGGGATTAGTGATTTCATGTTGGGGCCCACCTTTTTATTGATGTTCCCGAAAAGGGAGCTGTCTGTGAGAATGATAGGCCTGCATGGTCTGGTCTAGTAGATGGACAATGCCAAGCCATGGGACGAGCCCAATCCATGCACCTGTGGCCGCATGTATAGTTGAGGGAGGGAGAAAAATGAGAGAAAAGCTTCTGATCATGAATCCTCTACAACACCTGATGCAGAAGCTCATGCAACACCCAAATGTGGTGGGGCTCAGCATGATGTATGTGTGAAATCCAGTCCGTTAATTAGTTGGTCCACCTCATTTTCTCACTGCACAAAACAAAAATCAGCTCGATCCAAAACTTGGGTGAGACAAACCACAGGAACAATGTCAATCACAACTAAAACCTCTAAATTCACACGATGTATCCCAACTGAGTTATTGATCAGGCTAAATTTTGGGATATCTTTATCCTAGTGGGTCTTGCTTGATGACGGGGTTAGAAGGCAAATCAATGTTGTCAAATGGCATAAGTGATCCCGTGTGAGTCGCGTGACCCAAGGAGGCTGTATGCTTATGCAATGACACAACCCCCAAACATTCTTTTTTCACAAAAAAAAGAAAAAAAGAAAAAAGAAAAATCTATGTAAAGAAAATTACGTGTAGGGAATTGTTTTTTTTGTTTTTTTGTTTTTTTTAAAAATAGTTTTATTAGACTATTAGAGTATAACAAGTAAAATAACAACTACTTAAATGAATGTATATACTAAAAAATGTGAAAAAAACATATAAATTTTATTGATGATAATAAGAGTAATAGTATGAGAGGGAGTAAGAGTGTTAAGAGATTGGAGAACCGACCCGACCAAATAGGGTATTTTGGGTATTTCTGTGTACGGGTTATAGATAATTCTCTATGAGAGTAGAGTTAAGGTTCCGCAAGAGAAGCTTTCTTGAGTTCTTTGGGTGCTTTAAAGTTATAGGGATGTAATTATACTTTGAGAAAGTTTTAATTTCAAATATTTATAGGCAAAAAGTGAAAGAAAATGAAGCAAAAAAAAAAAAAAAGCCCCAGCTGCTAGAAGTCTTAACTGTTGGGAGTTTATGCCATCGCATATTGTGTACGCGATGGTATAACTGCATAACTATGGCTTGTGTGGTCACGTACGTCTCTATGCGCTTGGGGGGGGGGGGGGGGGGGGGGGGGGGATGGATTTTCATCAATTCCACTTAGAAAAATTTTAGCTACTTCATTTCCTATTGGAGGTTCTAACTGAAGTTATGGCACTTGATAGGGTGGAATGGTGGAACAGGATTCATGTAGCTGACCCCAATTAGTCAGGATAAGGTTTAGATGATGATGATGATATCTCCTATTGGAGAGTTTAGGTAGTCTTTTACTTTGTTCTTTTGTTGATTTGGAAGCTTGATTTTTGTGGAAATTGGTGGATTTTTAGGCAGCTATGACCTCTCTATGACCTTTACCGATTTCTTCCTAGCTGATTCTAGATCTTTTGCATGTGAACTTACTTAGCTTTTCTTGAAGGATCTTTGCTGTTCTGATCGTGTTATTATTTTTTGTCATTTCAGATTAAGTTCTTAATTGTGAAGATGATTATTTGAAGGGAACTCTTTTGTTGAGCATATGATGTTGGATTTTTGAAATATATTTCCATTACATCAGGGTTTCCAATTGCGAAGGCACAGATAGCGTGTATTGCATATTTTCTATTATCAATCATAATTCAATGCATAGAATGTTATAGTGAGCAATCAGTTAGAGCAATTTGTTTGAAAGTCACTGACAAAACATTGAGACATTGCTGGGTTGTGAAAGAGGACCTTTTTATTCTGGTAGTTATGAAATATCATCTTTCTCGTTCAGGGACTGTTGGATGAGCAATTCACCCAGCTCCAGATGTTACAAGATGCGAACAATCCTGGATTTGTTGCGGAAGTGGTTGCGTTGTTCTGTGAAGACTCAGAAAGAATCTTGGCAGAACTAACCAAATACCTGTACATTCAGTTCTCGTTCCTCTTGATGGTTTCCGTGTTTATAGGTTTTGTAGATTTAATTACAATTGGTTTGGTTCTTCTTCTTTCAATATGTAGGGATCAAGCTGTTGTTGATTACCAGAAGGTTGACGCGTATGTTCACCAACTGAAAGGAAGTAGCTCAAGGTAATTCATTGATCTGTTCATCTAAGCAAGGCTTGCAGCAGAGGCATTGCATGTGATCTTTAGCTAAGATTGGGATATTGATAAGCAACTCGCTGTAGTTCCGCTAACTTGTTTTGGGTATGTATGGAATTACTGATAGCCACCAATTTAAAGGAAGGAAACAAATCCATTACCATATCGCTCTTAAATCTGCAAATTTTAGGTGACACATATTCTAATGCTACTTCAGAACTTTGATCTTTTAAACAGTGGCCTCATTGGTTAAAAACAGTGCCCTTGTTTTATTTTCCTTCTACTCTGAAACGTTGACACTTTATTATGACATTCATCCCCTTCCATTACTCTCTATTTCTCTTTTGTTTTCAAATATATGTTTTTCTAATTTTTATATTGATAAATCAAAATAACAGTAAATTGTGTGAGTTTGTGGTTGAGTTTTAGCTGTTTATGTAACTGCAGTTGGACAAGCAGGACATCCTTGGTTATCTGATTTTTATTGTTTATACATTCTCTTTTAGGGGTGGTTTGGATGCATGGAATAAAAAAGGGTGGAAATGAAGCCTTTTTTGGAAATTGACTCTTTGGAAAGATATTCTCTTTATCATGTTTTTGTAGTGGGATTGTGATTCTATAGAATCAGGAATTTGTGTTTAGAGCAAAGAAGAAGAAAGACAATAAGTGGTTGAGTACTCGTAGAAGGAAAACCTACCTGCTATAAGGAAAACCTGTGGACACTGCAAACCAGCTTTTAGGCCGGAAAGACAAATCAGGCCTTTATGAAGAAACCCATTTCTAGAAAAAACAATTTTAAGGGCATTTCATGTATCCAAATGCAAGAAACAAGTCAACTTATAGACTGTTTTTGTTAGTGACTGCTTCCACGGAGCCAAATGACCCCTTAGGGTTTGTTTTGGGGTCGGATTAGGGACGATTAGGATTTGTATACGTACTCATGGATAATTTAGGTGAGGTGTGTAGAAATTTAGGATTAGTATGTTATTAGTTTATTGTCTTGTTCCCCAGTTAGGCTGAGTTTCTACAAGACTCTATACTTGCTCTGAGAATTATGCAATTTAGTTCGAAAATTCATTTTTTATTAGTTTATTGTCTTGTTCCCCAGTTAGGTTGAAATGGTGAAGAACCAGAGAGAGAGAGAGAGAGAGAGAGAGAGTTCAAATGCAAAGGTGAATCTCCAATGACTGACAACGGTTTTCGAATCTTTGTGTGGAAAATTGTTTTGTAAGAACTGTCCCATGGGAGGTTTAGCAGATCCCATGGCTGCGTTGATAGATGATCATCTAAGGCTTTGCATTTTTGCAATTTGAAGTGGTGGAAGATGTGGCAGAAGCATCAACCTATAGCTGAATGGTGCATGGTTTTTTGGCATAAGAATAGTGGCTGTGGCTCATAATGCAAAATATGGGTCAAAGGCTCTTCTTAGTAACAAGAAAAGTGAACCAGATCCTTTTGCCATTAGGAATCAACCATATTAGAGTGATGCTGGTCACATTGGTCATGCACCTACAGTGAGGCTACCTGGAGGGCACGTATCATTGAGATGGAAATCTTTCCACAAAGCTCTTCGAGAAGGTTGTGGTTTGATGCAGGGGCATGCGATGACCTAACCCTAGATGCATGTATATTCAGTTGGAAGATATTCAAATAATAAAATTATGAAACTATCTACTTTCAATAAGAAGAAACTAACAAATCTCAACACGAAGATGAGATCTGTCCGTCCGGATCATGCCCCTTAGCATAAAACCATGTAAAATCGTCAAACAGGGAGGATCTAGAGATATGAGAATATCCCAGATCTAGCATAGACCAGTCCACAATCAAGTTTGGATCCGGTTCTCATGGCTAGGCATCCCTCTTTTCGATCGTACCAAAAGGGGGGGGGGGTTCAGAAAAGGACGAGGTATGTCGAAAAGCAATGGGTTCTCATGAAGTACGAATTGGGAATTTAAAGAAGCTTACTTTTCCTCGCACCTTGAAGAAGTAGAGAAGAGAAAACGGGAACTTCGGGGTGGAATCCTCAACACCAAAGGGCCAATCCTGAAACCCTAATCTTTCAAACAAAGAGGAAGAAACTCACGAATTTTCTATTCATTCAATAATTCGAAATAGGGTTTTTCACAGTATATATAAGCTACGAAAAATTAAAAAAAGTGCACTAAAGCGCCTGAAAACCAAAGAAATAACATAAAAACGCCTAAAGTAAATAACGACACTAAAGCGCCTAGAAACAAGGAAATAAACAGAAAAGCGCCTAAACGTAAATCCGCTCCATGCTCCAGCGGTCATGATGCTCCTGCGCGATCCTGCATCTTGCGTACTCGTAATGCGTAAAAAAATGGGCCCAATGGGCCCGACGTCCATCCACATCAACTCGTCTGCTGCAACACTCGATCTGCGACGTCGCCTACTCTGGTACACTCTAAAGGGTGCACCACTGATGTCCGCATCATGGTCTGCCTCCAGAGAAAAGGAAGGCCAAACCAATAAGGAGAATGGTGATGATACTTTGGAAAGGAGGTATGAATGGGTTTTAAAAAAATTAAAAATAAAATAAAATTGAAGATGGGTTGTCATGGCTCATGAGGGTTTCTTCGGAACCTCTCTTTAGATAGTGGAAAGGTTTTGGTGGATGACAGTTTTGTGATGAAGGCTTAGATGATGTTGTTTACATTAAAGGCTCTAAAGGCCTAGGGAAAGGCCTAAAAGGATGTGGGTGGAGATGGTAAGAACAGACTTGATGACCTATGGTCTTACTGAAGTTATGGCTCTGGATAGAGTGGAATGGTGGAACATGATTCATGTGCTATCTCCAATTAATTGAGTTCAGGCTTAGATGATGATGATGATGATAGTTTTGTGATGAAGGGAGTGGAGGAAGGGTGACCCTTGGGTGTTCATTTTCCTACTCAATTGGAGACTATGCCTTCTGGAGAACCTTGCTCTTTAGTGTCAAAGTTCCAATTTGCACTTGGGGAAGTGTGGGCAAAATTAGCATGGTTCATTGGGTGCATTGGATCAAAGACAAAGGCCACATTGGCCACATGGGAAAACTTGTAAGAGTCTCCTTTGGGGACCATTAGGACTTTATAGCATTATTCAAATCGGTGGCAGGGATTTGTGAATAGAAGTTGGCCTAAATTTCCCCAAGACAAGAAAACTCTGAAGGGTAGTCATGAGCTATCTGGGTTGGTAACTTGCTATGATAAAGGGAGTGGAACAATGAGGGGGATTGAAGGGGAAAGGAAACAGTTCTCGGTCATCATGGATCCCCCTATTGGAATGTTAGGGGGTTGGTAACTTGCTATGATAAAGGGAGTGGAACAATAAGGGGGATTGAAGGGGAAAGGAAACAGTGCTTGGTAATCATGGAATCCCCCTATTGAAATGTTAGGGGGTTAGGATGCCCTCAGAAAAGACCCATAACGGAAAGCTATATTGTCATCAAGGGGGCGTTTGAATCGTAAGTTACTTAAGCTACTTATGCCTCAAGTAACTTATCTTGGTTTCTACTTATTAAGCTGAAGTGATCAAGTAACTTTAAGTAAAAAAAAAGTTACTTATAATTGATCTTAAAGCAAACTTACTTATCTCAAATAAGTTGCTTATGTACTGCTGTAAGTAGAAAAAGAAACTTATTTGGTGGTATCCAAACGGGCCCTAAATGGTGCATGTAATGGCACTCTAGGAAATTCAAAATCTGGCTATGGAGAAGAGGTTGGTAGATTCTTTATGGTAGGGAGAAATAAGGATTGGCTGGCCTTGGAGGTGGGGCTGCATGCGATATTGTGGTTGTTTGGAACTTGGATGTTTGGATTAAAGGGGACTGGTGGGTAAGTTTGTTTTGTACATCTCTTCTCATGACGAATGCGTCCAATGGACTGAATCATTCCAGTCAGAACTCTGTCTGGCTTGAGCTGGATAATGTGAGAAATAGGTGATTGGAACTGTGGTGTATTGGGGGTGATTGGTTGGACAGAAATGAGTTGGTTGATCTTCCTCTAATAGATGCGATATTTACTTGTGTAATGGTCAGGAGTGTATGGCAATGCCCAAGGTGGACCACCTTTTGGTTATGATTGAATGGATGGATATATTTCTGCTTGTGGTACAACATGGTTAACCACATCTGGTTGTCAACCATTGCCTTATTATCCTTGAAGCTTAAAGAGGATGACTACTGGGGTTCAATCCCCTTTCCAATTTGAATCATAACCTTTTGGTTGTGATTTGAATGGATGGATATATTCTGCTTGTGGTACAACGTGGTTAACCACATCCGGTTGTCAACCATTGCCTTATTATCCTTGAAGCTTAAAGAGGATGACTACTGGGGTTTGATCCCCTTTCCAATTTGATCTCATGTGGCTTTAGGATTTAATTTGTTTTAAGCAAGTGAAGTATTTTTGGAATTCATTCTGTGGGTTGGGTCATAGGACTGTTGCCATGGTTTTAAAAAATGGTTAGAATAGGCCGTACCATAATCATATTGGTCCACACCGTTACACCATATAGGGGCGAACCAGTTTATTGGAAAAAAAGAGTTGCGCTAACATGATTCAGTTCCAATATGCACAATACAAAGGGTAACGTGATCTACCTAATCATGCTTGATTTGTGTGTGATTAGGGCCTAGCTGGTGTCAAGCCAACATACAACATTCTCACCGACAAATGGTTTAGTATGCCATTACAAACGTGTTAATTTTTATTTTTTTTTAAAGGATAGATTTTGGTGTTTTACATCTTTCCTATTTTCGATATTGACCCATATTATCTAATGTGGGTGAGATATGTCCCAGTATCGCCCATGTATCATTCCTTTTTTATTTTTATTTTTTTTATGCCCAACTGATTTGCCTTCCAATACTGTTATTTGAAACCTGGCTTCTACATAAACTTCTCAAAGAGAGGAATAAGGAATGAACAAGATCATTTCCGGAAGTTAGAGGAATTTAAGATGATATCCTTCATGATATTCAAACACTTGACATCAAGAGGAATCTGAGGCTCTTTCAAAGGATGATAGGAATATGGGATCCTATCCTAATCTTAATTACCTAAACAAATTGAAGGAAGAGAAGATCATAGGGATACAACGTTCCCGATTATTCTAGCTCAACAATTAGGATAAAAACATGAAGTTCTTCCATGGGGTTCTTAGGATCCAGTAGTAGAGATGTAATGACATTCAGAGTCTTTTGATTGACGAGCAAAGAATTGAGGACTAGGAAGCATTGTGTGGCTCCATTGTTGATTTCTTTAGCAGGGTTGGACCCAGCCAAGGCTAGACAATTTGCGTTTGAACAAATATTGGTAAAGGATGTAGAAAGCATAGAAGAACCATCTGAGACAAGTGAGAAAAGGCAGCATTTTATTTGGGGAAGGATGTCTCCTACGTTTGCCTTTACTAGATATTCAAAGAGCATGTGCAATGCGATATGATGGCTTTCAGTTAAGAACATTTTAATAGAGGTCACCTCTCTGCATAGCTGGGTGCATCTTTTATTGTTCTCATTCCAAAGAAAGAAGGGGTTGAGTGTTTGAAGGATTTTGGTTCTATTAGTCTAATTGGGGGCCCATACAAAATTTTAGCAAAAATTCTTGCATACGATTTCCTCTAAATGTTGGGGAGAGTCACACCCAAAGTACAAGGGGCTTTCAGTTAAAGCTTATTTGGATAGCCCATTGCAACAATATTGTAACGTAAAAGTGTCATAATTACGATTTTCCAGTGTTTTTTTAAAACTCGTAATTTGGCGGTCAAAGGTAGATTTAATAAGAGCAGGTAAATAAATTTGTAATCATTCCAAAATTACAACAACATCACAGTAGAAATCTCCTATCCAAACACAGGAATCGGTGTATTTTGTTGTTGATTTGTTATATCTCAGTAGTGTTGAAGTATCATTATTGCACTTTCATCATGCCTATCCAAACATGGGAATTCTCAGTCAAATTACTTGTTGACCAGGAGACAAGTATTGTAATTTGTAATGTTTGCACTTTTACAATTCATTACAGTCGTAATTGGCTATCCAAACAGGTCCTTATGGTAAATAGATACTGTATGGGGCATTGATGGTTCATGAGTGTATCAATCAGTGGTATAGGGAAGGTGGAAAGGGGAATAGTTTGCAAGCTTGATTTTGAGAAAAACTCAACCATGTTCATTGGAAATTTCTCAATTTTATGCTAAACAGGTTGGGGTGTGGTGCGAGGTGTGGAAGATGGATCCACAGGCTCATATCTTTGGCCATTGTTGGTGAATGGTTTGCCTAAAAGCCTTCTTTGGAGAGGCCTTTGACATAGCCTACACCAAACAGGTTAGGTTGTGGTGCGAGAAGGGGGTTACGGATCCATGAGTGCGTATCTTCGGCCAATGTTGGAGAATGGTTCGCCTAAAGGCCTTCTTTAGACGTTCGAGAAGCCTTCAACTGGATGACTGACTAGCCCCATTTAGATTGTGGTTGTGGGAGAGTCTTATAGTAGAATCTTGGAGAAAGTGACTTTGGTGAGCTTGATTAATAAGATTTGTGGTGAATGCTTCATTCCAGATTTCTTTAGTTCGCAGATGATAAACTCTTGTTTTGTGATGCTAAGGCTGACCACATCAATAACTTGTTGAGAATTATTAGTTGCTTTTAAGTGGTCTCAAGTCTTGGAAATAATATCCACAAATGCGAGATGTTTGGTATAAGGTTAACATTGGAGGGTGTCGAGAGCCCTGTGGATGGTTTTTACCGTAAGACTGGCAATCTTGTATTTGGGTATTCTAATATCGGCAAGCTTGTTAAGTATTTATGGGATGGGATAAGATCGGTTAGAAGATTGACAGAAAGCTCTCTGACTGGAAGAGCATGTACTTGTTGACTAGAGTTAGAATTGCCTAGATTAAGGCATCCATATCCAACATGCCTCATTATTGCATGTTCCTTTTTCATTGTTGGCTAGTGTCTTTAGTAAATAGGAAGGGGAAGGGGATGATGAGATTTTCTTTTGAGAGTTTGGAAGATAAGCATAAGTTTCATCTTTTGAAGTGGGGTAAGGTTGGTGAACTTGTCAGTAAAGGTTAGAGATGGTCTTGGATTCATTTCTAGGAGGTTGTTTTCATGCATCTATCCTTATTTTGGCACATGTTGTTCTAGGAAGAACATTTCCATCTCAATGTTTCTTCCTTTCGGGAGGCTAGGTAGTTTGGGATCTTCCTTGCTGCAAGAATTTGTTGGATGAGGAATTGGGGGACATGGTATGTTTGCTAAACTCTTGTTGCGTCAAGGTCCCCGTCATTAATCATTATTGATCAAGATGCTTGGATGTGGATGCCACCTTCGATTGTGTCATTTCTTCTTAGCCTGGCATGGAGGTGGAGTTGGACATAAAAAAGCGAGGGTTCTGTGGTGTTTTGTAGTGTCTCCCTCTTCTTGCCAGTTTGTCATTGTTTTAGCTTGAGCACAATGGCAGACGTTTCTGCAATTATCATCATTGCCATGGTGAGGTGTTTAGGAAGGCTAAACTGGACGTGATTGCATGGGTTTTGATTCTTAAGCCGTTTGCTAGTGTTTTAATCATATCTTTTGATTTTTATTTTTTTCTGTGTTTTTTGTAAACTTCGGTCGTAGATTTTTCATATCTTCGTCTTTTTATCTTTTTTCAAATAAAATTTGTGTGACCTTTCAAAAAAATTAAAATAAAAGAAAGTAAAGAAAAAACATTGCAGAGAAGATGCTGATGATCAATCAATTTCTCTAGGAACCCTGCTTTTAGACTTTTCCACTGGGGTTGTTCTGGCTTCATGGAAATAACAATATCTGGAATCTGTTTCAATGAATTTGATCAATTTTTTTTTTTTTTTGTGTTTGGGTGCATGGAAATACTGGGGAATGCACTTTCCTCATAATGGCTTCTTTTTTCACCTTACTTTTGGTAGGTCCTAATCACTGTCTTTCCTCTTGAATCCAAACATAAATTCCTGATTCCATGGGATTACAATCCCATCAACCAAACATGGTAAAGGGAATCTCTTTCTGAGATTCAGTTTCCTAGAAAGGCTTTCTTCCCGCTCCTTGATGATTCCATTCATCCAAACGACCCTCAAGGAAACTTTGCAACAGAAAGATCTAGAATACCTGGATATCTTCTGATATCAAATCGACCAATCTGTCTCGTAAGAGGAAGAAAAGCATATTTGCTATATTGAGAGTTATTTGCAAAGTCTAATAACAGACAGGAGACGACTAATTTCTGATCCTGTT